>JAJKFI010000189.1:266816-387502 GCA_029204185.1 Lerista edwardsae | reverse complement strand
ACAAACAAACAAACAAACAAACAAACAAACAAACAAACAAACAAACAGAGAAACAATTCTTTATATTCATTTATATAAACAAAAAATACAGTCCATGTGTGGTGCTATGTATTATATAAAGAAACAACAAATAATTACAGAAACTCATTTTTTTGTCAGGTGTTGGTGAATGCTGGTGTGTCACCCCGAATGTTGTGGCGTGTCACCTTTGACACACATGTCATAGGTTCACCATCAGTGGTGTAAGTCACACATATACTGTACATTATGTGGTCAAGAAATGAAACAGCTGAAAGCATGTGCTCTTTTACAGATGGAGAACACTGAGGCTGAGATTATCCTAAGAACAACCAGTGAATCCATAGCAGATAGCTTATGACACCTGCAGAAGAACAGATAATCCAAGGAAGTGAGCAGTATACACCCCGAGGATAAGAATCAAGGTGATTCTCTAGCACTGCTTTAGTTCATCATAATTCTGTAGATTGAAATCTCTTTTCCCATAGTGCTAGTTCAGCAACCTCCCTCATAGAAAGGCCACTGGGTTAAATTGACTAGCAAAGCCAAAAGATTAAGACTTTGTCTTCAGCTATTCCCCTTCCTTCTCTGTCTCCTCCATGCTTTTCCAGATCTGAAAGGAATTCTTAACTGATTTTAAGCGGAAATGAACAAAAATGCACCATACGTTTCTCATTGTTTTATGAATAAGAAACACATACGTATACATCCCAAGGCCAAAACATCTGCTAAGCAAGAAAGAAATACATATTTTGCAAAGTTTTCCACAGTCACCCTGATAATAATAGCAGGTAATTTAGAGCCATTTAGAGGATATGAACATAAATCAACTCGATCAAAGGGGTACCTTATTCATTACATATCAATTTCAATGACAGTGGCAATGACAGAATGCCTATCAGCATAAAACAATTACTGTACTCTGCTAGGAGTTTACAGCAGCCTAGAGTTCTGTTTATCATTGACATGTAACTAGAAAATGTAAACATGCTTGGATGCAGATTTGGGTGAATGGTGAGGGGCAGAAGGCATGTAAATAAATTGTTGAAATCAAAACATTCCCCTAGGCTTGATTCTTACGTTACTTTGTTATTAGGGTTGCATTCCACACTGCTCCAGTCATGAAGATCATCATTAGGTGTTGCTATGCCTTGGACAGGCTGCCAATTCTTAGACCCCTCGCACCACCTAAATTGAGCACATCCAGCCTACTTCCAGGAAGTTGTGCGTGCATGAGCATGCACAAGTAATGCACGTAAACTTAAGGAGTTAGGGCACAATCCTAACCTGGAGGTAGGCCGGCACAGTTAGGCCAGCAAAGTTTGGCCAGCATAAGGGACACCGTAAAGTTTGCTTTACGTGCGCCATCCCTCCTGACTCCAAACACGCTTTACGGTGGCCCTCATGCCAGACAAACTTTGCTGGCTTAACTGTGCCAGCCCACCCAGTTTTGGTTTGTCCCCCTACTCCAATCCCTTCACTGTAGCAGGAAATCTTCCTACCTTTGGATCTCCAGCAGCTGCCTTTTGAGCCACTGCTTGAAGATCTCTAGTGAGGAAGAACCCATAATCTCCCTTGGCTAGCTGTTCCCCTGCCTAACCATCCTTACTGTCAAGAATTTCTTCCTAATATCCAACTGGAATCTCCTCTCTTGCAGTTCGTACCCATTTGATTACCATTTGATGACATGCTGCAGTTATGGTGAGAAATGCTCCCTCGGGACAGTGTTTGCCTGTGCGTACAAATACTGTCCCTGGGGAAAGTGGAGGCGGAGCTGTGATATCAGGGGCGGGGCTTGCCAGCAGCTCCCAGATCTTGCCAAACGTAGAGGCTGTCCATGGTTAGTTGATATCTGAAAGGACATCATATAGCAGCAAATGATCAGTTATTCTTCCCCCCTTTTTTTGGTTTACTGCAGGGGGCTACAATGTTGATATTTTAGAATCAGGTGCAGAGCAAGCTTCAGGAGTGGCAGGGCCCAGTGTGGGGGCATTATTGTGGTGGGGGGGGCTCCCTCTCCATGGGGCCCCCCACTCACCAAGAAAAGCATTTGTGGTGCCGCATTCAGCACCTGGACATAGTTGGTGGTGACATGATGACGTCACCACCAACTGTTTCCAGGAGGCCCATTTTGGGCCGTTTGGAAGTAGGGGCAGGTGGGAGGGCTCAAGGTAAACCTGTTCTGCTTGCCCCACCTACTTATAACCCATAGAAATCCTGGCTGCAGCAGCAGGTGATGTGCTTACTGTGCTGGTGCTGGGACCCCCAAAGTGCAGGGCCCAATCTGATGATATTGGTCACATTGGCTTAAGGCCAGCCCTGCTCAGGTGCTTGGAAAAAAAATATTGGAAGAAAACGAAGAGCTGTTTGCACCAAGCAGATAAAAATGGGGGCAGGGGAGAGTGGGGGAAATAGCAATCTTTTCACTCCTCTCTCTCTCTCTCTCTCTCTCTCTCTCTCTCTCTCTCTCTCTCTCTTTATGCTATTGGGAATGGCTTGAACTGACATGAGAATGATGTTTGTAATAAAGAAGGGGAAATCCTTCTGATTGGGGTCAGCCAAGCAAAAAAAAAAAGTGTTTATATGTGTGTTAGATATGCTCTGAGTGAACACAGGAGGCTCGTTTCGCTTGTGGGTATGCAAACTGTGTACAAGAGGATCAACGCAATCAAGTTGTGCTTTGTGCCATGAGAAGAATGAGTCGATTCTCTCTTCCGTGTTGACATACTTTCTGTTCAATGTATACATTATACTTTTTGCCAGGGAAGTGATGGAAACCTGGGCCCAAAGACATGGTGCGGCTCCTCCGGCAAAGTGATTGCATTTGCCCAGTGGAATTTGGGGCCATTCTTTTCTCTTTGAATAGACAACTCTTCTTGAGCAGCTCATTACTCCTGCCCCACCCAGATAAAGACACAAGACAGAGGGCTGTTGGTAGCATGGGCCACTTCATTAACTATTCAACAATATTGACTCCGGCAGGGTCAATTAACCGCACATCCAGATGCATGCGGGTTCTATCTTAAGGGAACTGGAGCTGCTCATCAATTTCTTCGAAAGCGATATGGACCGAACCACCTGACTCCAGGGGTGACAGGGCAATGACCTGCCCTGCCTATCACCATTATCCCAATATGGTCTGGGACAGTTGGATAGCACCACTCAATCCAAACAATCCCTGTTTGACCTTTGCTTCATCCAGCCAAGGCGTACCCCAGGCCACCTCACCAAGCCAGGCAAGCAAGCATGAATGGGCATGGGTGACCCCTGGCCTTGCTGCCCCAAGATAGACACGGATTTGCCTACACAGACCTACCTCACACGACACCTGCTTAAAATGACCATTATACATCTAAACATCCTATTTTAAAACCCATCCCTCTAACGCAGGGATTTCCAAACTACAGCCCGGGGGCCAGATGTGGCCCTTGGAGAGACTTTATCTGGCCCACAGCAAGCCTCTTGTCTCCTATGAGCCTCTGGCCCTCCTGACCTTGCTGGCATGGGCTGCACCCTCCAAGCTGTGCTCTGGTTGAGTGCAGAGGGTATTCTGAGGGTCAGGGAGGCAGTGTGAAGCCACCCTGGCCCCAGTGGCAGCATTCAGCTGGTACGCTGGGCGGGACTTACCTTTGAGCGGCAGTCCGCCCGTTGCGTCACGCCACATTCTGCCGCTTTCCCGCCCGCCGGGAAAAGGTGAGTCCCGCCCAGCATACTGGCTGAATGCCGCCGCTGCCTGGCCCTCAGAATGCCAAAAATAGTCACTACCTAGTTTTCCCAAAGACCCAGAAGTGATGTTTTAGGCCCTCTGACGGCCTTAGATGTATTTCTGAAGGTCAGGGAGGCCACCCCGTCACTCAGAACATGCTCAAGGTGTTGGTTCTGAGATATTTACTCCAGCACATATAAGTAAGCTGCTTGTGGCTTGAGGAATGAGAATCCATTAAAGTCTGTGCTATATATCTGTGGTGTGTGTTGGTGCTTAGAGTACTCCTGGAACTTGGATAAATTCATTCATTTCTCTAAATTCCATCTCAAATGTATTTATTTAAATGTTATATTTATTTATTTTTCCGGCTCTTGACACTGTGCCAGATATTTTATGCAGCCCTCCAGCTAAAACGTTTGGAGATCCCTGCTCTAACACCCCAGTTTGGGGTAGGCAAAAAAAACCACCTGCCTACCAGCCAATTTGGAGGATGGTATAAAATGCCCCCCTGCGTGGTGGTGCAGTGGGTTAAACTGCTGAGTTGCGAGCTTGCTGACCGGAAGGTTGGCAGTTCGAGACCGCGCGACGGAGTTTGCTCCCGTTGCTTGTCCCAGCTCCTGCCAACTCCTTCCAGTTTGAAAGCATGTAAAAATGTGAGTAGATAAATAGGTATCACTTCAGTGGGAAGGTAACGGCATTCCATGTGCCTTGGCGTATAGTCATGCTGGCCACATAACCATGGAAACTTGTCCTCAGAAACTTGGACAAACGCTGGCTCTTCAGCTTAGAAACGGAAATGAGCACCGTCCCCTACAATCGGTCACGACTAGACCATTCGGTCGTAGGGAAACCTTCATCTTTATCTTTTTATACAATTCCTACCCGCCCCCTAAACAGGTGACCAGCTAGTCTTTAGACGGGAGGGAGGGAGGGTGGGTGGGCAGGCAGAGGATCGCCAGCCAGAGCCCAAATCATGAGGCGAGCAAACACCACCGCTTGCCCTGGTTCCCTCCTGTTGGCCAGCCAATTGGCAGGTGGCAGCCCACTGTCCACCTCTCTGGGTGGGCGGGCCTAAAAGCAGCAGCACAATAATTTGTCCCACTGGTCCTCTCTCACAAAGTTCTTTTCAGACAAGCCTCAAACTACCTGCAGTTTGCATTACAGAATGGAAGGGAATGCTACTGGAGAATAAACAAGCTTAACACAAACTGTGACTCCTATCCTTAAATTTGCTAGTTACAGGACATAAAAAGAAGATTTGCTAGTTACAGGACATAAAAAGAAGGCACTTTGGAGCCTATTGATAATTTTCCATCAGCTCTGGCCAAACGTCGCTGCAGAGTTTGGTGTGCCTCTGTGCTTTATAGAGGATATCATGACAGCATCGGGTTGAAAACCAGACATTTCATTTGGTAAGCAAGCAATTCAAAATAGTTGATAATAATATAATAACGTGTAAATGAAAGTGCACATTGGTGGTTAATGCCTTAATTTTTTTTAATCACTTTGATCACTCAAGGGAAGTCATATTGATTTAGCTGCCTGGGTAAAGAGGATGCTGTTGAAAAGCAGTGAGTCAGAGGAGAAAGTACAGAGGAGCTGGGCACAGAACAAGTCTCAAGCTGGTTTGCCACATGGTAAGGAAGAGTTAAAAGGAACACCAAGGATTAGCCTGCATTTTTAAACAAAACGCACACAATCCTCAGCCCGCCTGTGTTCTGCTGGAGTGAAGCAGGAGACAGAGATGAAGGCTTTGCACTTTTCCATCCTAAAATTGTGGCATCTTGACAGACACCCACCTTCACCTCACCCAAGTTTGCTTAATGCCAAGCGTTTTGCTCCTTGTATAATTGAGCACAGAGCTGATATGAAGGGGCAGGAGGGGGGGAATACAGACGTTGTGTGGCATGGATTTTGCTAGCCTTTGCCATTCTAAATTAAACGTTGGAGGGAGTATAAGGAAAATGGATGGAAAAATTTGCTTTAAGAAAAGGAATTGTCTCAAGCAGTGGTTCTCAAACCTTTTAGCACCAGTACGCACTTTGAAGAAGGACCATCTGTCCAGGAAGTGATGTCACAGGCCAGAAGAGCCGTCACTGTGGCGCCAGAGCCTGCTGCTTTCCTGAGAATGCAGCAAGAAGTTGGGTTATTTCTCAGCCATTTTCTAATAGTAAAGTGAATCAGAAAGAAAAATAAGCCGATTTGCAACCTTGACACAAGCAAAACAACCACACGGCCCTCCCCCTTTCCAGCATCCCATCTTCCCGTATTTTCAATATGGCTGTTCTAGCTGCTCTGCGACCCACCTGAAATTGGTTTGCGACCAACCTACTGGGTCCCAACCCACAGTTTGGGAACCACTGGTTTAAAGAAAAATGCCATCACTGGTCTAATGTGAAACGGCACCCCTGATTAGCTTAGTGATGGTTTACGTGCACCTGTTGCCTGCCATCTGAAGACTACTTGATATACCTTGAATGGTGTCTGGAAACAAACTCCGGAGCAGGACAACCTCTACCTTGTCCGGATTTTATTTATGCTTGCTCATCCTATTCAGATATGGATCCAGAATATTCACAGCTCCTCCAGCTGAAACAGACTAACAGCTCAATCCTATGGGCACGGTCCATAGCCAGAACTAGCATGTCAGCTGTGGAATATGTTTTACAGTGTAGCAAATGCCCTTGTGTTGGAGCATGTTGCCATGTGCTTCCGGGCAACTGCCATAGATGGCAAGAGGCACCCTGTGTGTAGCAGCAGCTGGGGGAAGTTCTGTGGGACCCAGTACATAGGCAGGGGAGTGTTTTGTGGGCAGGGCAGGGCGTTCCTGGGTGGCCCAGGAAGGCAGGATGCATGTCAGAGGTGGGAGGGGATATATCCCATCACAATCAATTTACATTGGGTCACTTTCCTCTCCAGACATGCCCTGTTCCTCTCCTTGGATTTGAACCAGCTATATAGCTGGTGTAGGTTAGAGGAGACCCTCAGGCAATCAAGGTGCTTAAAAAGGGGTAAGGGAAAATATTCTTTCCTTTTCTCCCAAGCCTCCCAATCAGTCCCTCCACCAGCATACCATACTGCCTGTTACCATACAGCCATACATACCGACACTGCCTGTTTTGACGTGCCAGCCTGCTATAGTGTATAGGATTGGGCTGAAATAATTGTATGCCCCATGCAGTTGGCATAGCCAATGAAAGTATAGGCCAATGCAGAGGGCAAAATGTTGCCCTGGAAGTGACATCAGAACAGGAAATAACATCACAGTTGTATTTTAGTTCTCTCTGGGGTTTTTTGCCATACCTTTTGATAGAGTAAGGATATTACACTGTGGTTTGTTTAATTGAATTCTGCTTTAAATTACCTTTCCAATGATATATAACATGATGGTATTATTCATATATACCAAAGTTTTCACAATTTTGGCTAATAATCTCAAATCAGTTCATGCCACCACCACCCCCGGAAAGCTTGTTGCCCGGTGCAATTGCACCCCCTGCACTTCTTTAGCTATGCCTCTGGCCCATGACAAACTCCCAGATGACCACTTCCAGCAGTTTCCTGTAGATGATACTGAGTATAGTGGACAGGATGGAACCCTGAAGAACACCATATAAGAGTTGTGCACCATAATTTATGATGTGCAAGAACATAAGAACATAAGAGCCCTGCTGGATCAGGCCAAGGGCCCATCTAGTCCAGCTTCCTGTTTCTCACAGTAGCCCACCAGGTGCCTCAGGGAGCCCAGTAGACAACAAGATGTGTGGCCACTCCCTTGTGGCCACTCCCTTGCACCTGGCATTCTGAAGTAGCCTACTATTAACGTAAGGAGGTTGCACCACCCATCATGGCCTATAGCCTGCAATGGACTTTTCCTCCAGAAATCTGTCCAATCCCCTTTTAAAGGCATCTAGGCCAGATGCCATCACTGCCTGGATGGCATCACTCCATCATGGCAAGGAGTTCCATAGCTTAATTACCCGCTGGGTAAAAAAGTATTTCCTTTTATGCGTTTTAACTCTCCCAACACTCAATTTCAGTGGATGTCCCCTGGTTCTGGTATTGTGAGAGAGGGAAAAGAACATCCCTCTATCGACTCTATCCCTTCCGTGCATAATTTTGTATGTCTCAAAGAATCCCCCAGCACCACCTTCTGGTACCAACCCTACAGAAAAGAGTGGAGCAACCATAACATAGTGCCCCCAGTCCCACTCCAGATAGTCCAGAAGGACAGCACAGTCAATGGACTTAAGCACAGCTGAAAGGTCCTGCAGAACCAACAGAGGCACCCTCAGTGGTGTCATCTAAATGATTTAATAACAGGTACTCACTTTTGATTGGCACGTGTCGGGACCCGCCCACCGGAAGTGACGTCAGTGACATGAAAAAAGCCCTTTTTGAGGCCTCAGATGATTTTAAACTGACCCAACAGTTGCAACAGTATTCCACAGCACCCCTAGAACATGTTAAGGAGGCCTGGCATCATGTTAAAACCCCAGAGCAACTCATTTTTCAGTGGCAAGGAAAGGAAAGGCTCCACTCGCCGCCTGCCTGCCTGCCTGGCTCTGAGAACATGCAGGCAACTCAAACATGCAGGAAATTCAAACGTTGCAGAGGGTGGAGTCGACGAGTGGGCGGGCAAATGGGCGAGGCCAGCTGTAATCCTAGAAACCGGTACTCGCGTACCCCCGCATACCCCCTGCATGACATCACTGGGCGCCCTCCCCCTGTGGCGCAGGTCTTCCACCAGAGCGACCACAGCCCTTTCCAGTACTGCATCCGAGATGCGGATGTGGATGCAGCTCTGCCTTTAGTCAGCACTGATATCATTTTACAAAGCAAATAGTACAAGGGAAAACGTCTTGGGTGAGAAGCCTCAAAACTGGAGATGAACATAACCCAAGCGGAGCAGAACTCTCAAGCAAACAGTGTATTGATCTGAACACCATGCAAGGGGAGACTATGATGTTGTGGATGTTTTTACAATAATTTGTGTTTGCAGCACTTGGTGATGCCACCCACGAAGGGCTCCCACACAGCTCATTGCATAACTTCTAGACAGGAGAACGTAGGTACTGCTTATTTCTATGCCACATGAATCAAAATGTCAGCTAGAATCCCCACCTACAAACGCCGGAGAAAGCCTCATCAGATGCTTTGCTTCCTTAGGAAATGTAATCAGCAGGGAGGCACAGGGACACAACAAATGTTCCTCTTCCTCAGGAACAAAGAGATTTTCCACAAATTTCACGAGTCCAGCAGAGGAAAGCTCTCTTGACTGAAGCCCAGAAACCCAAAAAGCCCAAAAAGAAACACGTTCTTATTATGAGACAGCAACAACAAACAACATAGTGAGGAATATGCGCAGGGGTGGCTGACCTTCTTTGGGGTATTGTCATTAGCTCCTATACCAAGAGCTCAAGCAAGCCTCTTAAGATTCAAGCTTCATGGGAAAATGCAGACAAGAAGAAATTGCAGGCAAAGGCCCTGCAAACATAAGTGCACTGTTAAGAAGAGATTTTACTAAGCGATTATCCCATGGAGCAGTGGTTCTCAAACCTTTTAGCACTGGGACCCACTTTTTAGAATGACATCTGTCCGGGACCCACCAGAAGTGATGTCACGGTTGGGAGTGCCATAATTGTGACACCAGAGCCTGTTGCTTTCCTGAGAATGCAGCGATAAATTGGGTGATTTCTCAGCCATTTTCCAATAGCCAAGTGAATCAGAAAGCAAAAAGCCTATTTACAATCTCAACACAAGTAAAATAACACAAAACCTTCCCTGGTCCTGTGTCCCATCTTCCCATATTTTCAGTGATGGCTGCTCTAAGGTGTTTCATGACCCACCTGAAATTGGTTCATGACCTACCTAGTGGGTCCCAATCCACACTTTGAGAAGCACTCCCATGGAGGAATAATAAATGCAAGCTACTGTTCCAAATTGATCATCTTGTAACCTAACCTGGTTAGGGCTCAATCCTAATCAGCAATTAGGCTGGCACAGTTAGGCCAGCAAAGTTTGGCCAGCACAAGGGACACCGTGAAGTATGTTTGGACCACACTCAGAGTCGGAGAGGCCAACACACGGATGTGCGCCATCCTCCCTGACTCCAACAGTGGTCCAAACATGCTTTGGCCTTTCTGAGCATGTGCTGCATCCTGCAGTAGGGGGCCAGTCACAGAGACCTCCTCAAGGTAAGGGAATGTTTGTTCCCTTACCTCAGAGCAGCATTTCCCTTACCCCCAGTCTTCACCTTCTCCCACTACCTGTCATTGATGAACTTGGGGAAAAAACACACCAGAAAAAAATGCTCAAACATTTGTCCACTATATTTATCCTAGCTTGTAAACTACAGAAGCTTAGCTCTTTGCAGGGCAGTTAGCAGCTACCTGATTTTTGTGTAGCCTCAAGAGCTTGCGTCAATTAGTTATCTGATCTTTCCATCTCCCGCGTTTCCATTGCAAACTCTGCAGGACCCACCAAGTGGGTCCTGACCCAAAGTTTGAGAAATGCTGGCCTAATGGCGCTGCACAGATCACTGGTCTTCTTCCTCTGGAGAACTTCAATACAGGGAGCTGCCACCCAACAGTTTTTTATTATTGTCAGGACCAGGCCTGGCTTTAAGCCAATGTGACCAATGTTGTCACATTGGGCCCTGCGCTTTGGGGGCCCCCACACAAGTGCAGCGAGTATATCGCCTGCTGCTGCAGCCGGGATCTCTATGGACTGTAAGTCAGTGGGGCGAGCAGAGCAAGACGTCATCAGGTCACCTCCAACTATTTCCAGGTTCCATACTTTGCCTGCGGCGCCATAAGAGCTCTTCTTGGTGAGTGAGGAACCCCCGCAGGGAGGGTGGGGGCCTCTGTGGGAATGCCCTGCATTGGGCCCTGCCTTTCCTGGAGCCTGCCCTGGTCAAGACTGGTCTGGATCTAGAACTAGAAATGACCTCCTTGGAAAAGAACTTCACTGCTTGCCTCAGTATGTGCTGGGTTGACCCATCCTGATGGAAACCTGCCACTAACCACCCAAGACGATCCCCCAATATGACTTGGGGATGCTGCAGTCAACCCAATACCTCCAACTGGCCACAGACCCCAGCACCAGATCTTCCACCATTACTCAGGACCCCAGGAGCAGAGGGGGCAACAGCAGTATATGAACCCTATTTCTGAGCCTATTCAGGAGCAGAGCAAGAGCCTGCTCCAGATCACGACCCTACTGATACTCCAGGGAACAGTGGGGCAGCTATAAAACCACGCCTTGCTTCTTGGCTATAGTCAGTGCCACCATACTGTCTGCTCAGCTCCTTGTGCTCTGGTTGGACTCATTGGCTGGACCTCAGCGGCTTCAGCACACACCATCTCAGACCTGTGACTCCCTATTGGGACTGACCTGGGACTGACCTGGGGACAGCTCCCACCTCCACTGCTGCAACTGGGAACAGATTGACAGACAGAGGATCGTGATTTAAAACTGGGCATGCCACTCATTATTAAATGAAGCATTCCTTATGGTGTGTGCTATATACTAAGGAGTGGAAAAAAGTGCAGGTATCTTGTTGCTTGCATGCTCCCAGAGGCATCTGGTGGGCCACTGTGAGATACAGGAAGGATTAGATGGGGCCCTGGCCTGATCTAGCAGGGTTCTTCCTTACTGTATATTCCTATGATGTAGTGAACATGGAAACTTGTTCATCTCTGAAAAATATAGGCTTCCCCTCATATCTGTGGATCCGGTATCCACAGAGGTGTTTCACTTATCCACTGATTTGCAGATCTGGGGGGACCCCCTGTGTGCCCTTTAGAATACCTTTGTTTGTTTTTTCTGTAGTGGGGCTTGCAGTGTGGGTGTTCCTTGCTTAACATTCTTGCTTCAGCCTGCATGCTAGGGGGAGACTTACTGAACATTAAGAGGATGCAGGACAGTTTCTGCTTCTTAATGTTCAGCTCATCTCCTCTCGGTAGCATGCAAGCTGGTTGCTTCCTTAGCTCTTAGCTGCACATTTAGCTCTACAGGGAAGCAAGGATATTAAGCAAGAGGCATCTGCCCGGCAAGCGCTACTATAGAAAGGTACTGTAATGGGCACACGTGGGGGGCCCTCTATTTATATAGGGTTCCCCCATATCCGCAGTTTATGTATCCAAGGGGGGGACAGGAATGGAACCCCCACAGATATGGGGACGACGACTCTACTTGGCACTGTCAAATATTTAAGAGCGAGCGTGGCTGAAACACTGAGGTTGAAAGCAATTTCAGTTCTGTCATCTTGGTATTTAATGTTCTATTGTGTTAAACCAGATCCACATCTTATTACACATTCTATTTAGGGAAAGTGAAAGTTCCACAAGGACAATAAACAAGCTCTGGGCCAGCTCAGGTGGTTTGACCCTATTTTAGACAGCCATTAGCTTCTATTTTAGACATTAGCCATTAGCTTCATTCACATAAACAAATGTGAATAACATCAGCTACTTGCATAGGGGCTATTCGGGAATTTGTTTTTATTTATACATTCATATGCTATGTGTGTGACACACTTTCCCCCAATTGGGAAATACAAGGCAATCTTCCTTATTTTAGATCAGCTGCACTGGTTGCTATTTTACATCTGGTTCAATTCAAGGTGCTAGTTATCACCTTTAAAGCCCTATAAGGTCTGGGGCTAAGTTATTTGAAAGATCACCTCCATCCATACAAACCTACCCAGACATATCTACATCTCAGGCCCTACTCTCTGACCTGAGTTTAAATGAGATTTTCTTTGTGGGTGCCAAAAGGACAGAGCCTTTTTGGTGGTGGTCCTGTTTATGAAATTTACCTTCTGGGGATATATATCAGGTTCCCAAGGTGGTTGCTCTTCAGAAGGATATGAAGACATTTTCATTCTGCCTTACTTTGAATAAGCTGATCTTTTGGGGATTCTAGTACTCATTTTACTTGCAGTTTTACATTGATCTAAACTGCTCTATTATATGTTTTATTGCTTTTTGATATTTTCTTTCTGTATGTCTTGTTTTATGTTTCTAATTTTAGCCATTTTTGAAGACTTGTGCAATAATGAAATATGAAATATTATGAAATAATAAGAATCATTATATTCACTAGTGTCTTATGTGAAAAGAAATGAGATCTATCCTGTCCTAGTTTGCCACTATTCGATCATCTTGCAAACGTTTATAGAAAATCTCCCAGGGACAGTAACAAAAAGAGATTCAAAATATCTTTTTCTAACATACACCTATAATGGTATAGAACCAAGACAGGAGGACCTGATACTAATCGGGATGTGATTTACCTAAAGAGAAGAGAATAATCACTTAATACTTTGGGATTTAGCAAAAGGGCAATTAATGATTACATCAAAAGGTAAATGTTGTTGTTGTTGTTGTAGGAAATGAATTTCTTTAATATGGGAAATAAGTGCCAAAGCCTGGATATTCCTCAGCTAAAGAAATTCATATTTTCCTGTCATTTTCTGAGCTAAGAAGGCCATAGAATGGCAATTTTAAACCTTTTTCATCTCACGGCACACTGAAAATGCACTAAAGTTGTTGAGGCACACCATCCATTTTGTGACTATTGGGCACATTACACTGCTAGTGGGGGGCTCATATCCTACTAATACTAATGACCCTATTAATAAATGATCCTTCCCCAAACTCCCACAGCACACCTATAGACTATTCATGGCACACCAATGTGGTTGAAAATTGCTGCCATAGAATATAGTGATGACACATAATCTGTAGGTTTGTTGTGCCTACACCAGAGAATATGGAAGTGAGACTGCATCACTGGATTTCATCTTGGTTCACAACTTTACTAACATAATTGCATGATGTGCAACTTAATACATGCTCTATTTATTATTTACTTAATTATTTAAAAGATTTCTACCCTATCTTTTTCTCCAGAGATGGGACTCAAGGTGGCTTACAAAAAACAAAACAATATCTTAAAAGCATTAAAAAATGACATCATTACAAATAACACAAACCCAGGATCACCAACGTTAAAAAACCATTACATTAAAAAAAAATCCAGCCAACATTCATACAAATGCCTTTTGAAAAAGAAAGGTCTTGAGGCCCCGCCAAAAGGTCTCCAGAGAGGAAGCCATTCTTAGTTCAAGGGGAAGGGAGTTCTGTAAGTATGGGGCCACCACTGAGAAGGCCTTATTCCCAGCTGCCACCCCCCCCTCACCTCACCTGGTAGCAGCGTGATCAAAAGCACACACACACACCCTGATGATGTAAGAGGGTAGGATTATATGGAAGAAGGCGATCCCTCAAATAACGTGGGCCCAAACTGTTGTTGTTGTTCAGTCGCTAAGTTGTGTCCAACTCTTTACGACCCCATGGACCACAGCACGCCAGGCCTCCCTGTCTCCACTAGCTTCCAGAGTTCGCCCAATTTCATGTTCATCGCTTTGGTGACACTATCTAACCATCTCATCCTCTGCCGCCCCCTTCTCCTTTTGCCTTCAATCTTTCCCAGCATGAGGGTCTTTTCTAAAGAGTCCTCTCTTCTCATGAGGTGGCCAAAGTATTTGAGCTTCAGCTTCAGGGAGCAATCAGGCTTGACTTCCTGGAGGATTGACCGATTGGATCTCCTTGCAGTCCAGGGGACTCTCAAGAGTCTTCTCCAACACCATAATTCGAAAGCATCTATTCTTTGGCGCTCTGCCTTTCTTATGGTCCAGCTCTCACATCTGTACATTGCTACTGGGAAAGGGCTTTAAAAGTCAAAACTAGCACTTTGAATTCAGTCTGAAAACGAATTGGCAACCAGTGTAGTTGCCAGAGCAGAGGCCCAACTGAGTCAGACCAACGTGCTCCAGCAACCACCCAGGCCACTGCATTCTGCACTAGTTGCAGTTTCCGGACTGTCTTCAGAGGCAGCCCTACGTAGAGTGTGTTGCAGTAATTTACTTTTTACACTATGTCCCACAGTCTGGGTAAATTCACAGGCCTCAGAGCATCTAGCAGTTGCTCTAACTGCTCACAGCTTCTCGCTGCCACACATCCTAGAATGCGTTGAATCATGTGCCAATCCTATCCATTGGATTCTGCTGGCCGAATGCTTGTTCCACCAGCAGAGCCGGCAGGATTCAGGTGGAAGTGCCTGGATCCTGGTGGATGCTACACAATGGGGTCACACACTCCCAACACCAGCAGCAAACCTGATGAGGTGGCTAGCACAGTGGATGGTGACTTCACTCACAGGCCGGTAGCGAGGCTCCCATCTGCTGGTGAGAGGTAAGTCGGAAGTGGAAGTGGGCAGTGGGAGATTCGGGGATGTTTCTGGGCAGGAAGGGGGATGGAACCAGGGAGGGGAGGAGAAAAATGGGGGTGGATCCAGAAGCAATCCCCTCCCTTTCAAGCTTCCCTGGTCCTTTCCTCTCCTCGGACATCACTGGAGACCTTCAAGACAGGCTTGACAGGCACCTGCTGGAGATGCTCTAGGGGGATTTCATGCTACAGGCAACTGGTTGGACTAGATGACTTGTAGGTCCCTTCCAACTCCGTGATTCCATGATTCTGACATATGCCTTGATGGTGGTGCCTTTTGGTGGACATGCATTAGCGCTGGTGATGGGGGGATACAGTTGTGGCTGAAATCATCCCCCCACAGCCTGTTAGCTTTGAGTGGACAACGACAGACATGGACTGTTCCCTGTCATCATACCTGAGTCTACTAGTCCTGAGAGGCTGGTGTAGTGAAGTCATCTCTAATCTCCAGTTGATGACTCATGTTGCTAAAAAACTTTCCTCAAGCATTTTTCTCATAATTTGCACTATTCCTGCCAGCTGCAACTAAGCTGAATGTACTTCTGTATCCTCATTTGCACCAGGCAGAGACACTGCTCCATGACACTCCTGCCATGAGGTATCCAACTTTGGTGGGGAGAGCAGCATATAACAATATACACTCAGGTGAATTCCTACTCCCATTGGTCGGATCACACATGGGCAACTGTTGACTGCCCCCATCATAGCTGGTACAACTCTGCTCCCATCTCCCACCTTCTGAATGGGGGCTGAATACACCAAATACAACTGAATACAATGAATATCATTGCTTTTCAACAAACGAAAATGGAAGTTGTTTTGCTCAGGTCTTTACATAAGAACATAAGAAGAGCCCTGCCGGATCAGGCCCATCTAGTCCAGCTTCCTGTATCTCACAGTGGTCCACCAGGTGCCATCCTGCCAAAGGCCCATCTAGTCCAGCTTCCTGTATCTCACAGTGGTCCACCAGGTGCCTCAGGGAGCACACAAGAGAACAAGATGCCTGCATCCTGTGGCCACTCCCTTGAACCTGGCATTCTAAAGTAGTCTATTATTAATGTATGGAGGTTGCACCACCCATCATGGCCTATATCCCACGATGGACTTTTCTTCCAGAAATCTGTCCAATCCCTTTTTAAAGGCATCTAGGCCAGATGCCATCACCACCTCCTGTGGCAAGGAGTTCCATAGCTTAATTACTCGCTGGGTAAAAAAGTATTTCCTTTTATGCGTTTTAACTCTCCCAGCGCTCAATTTCAGTGGATGTCCCCTGGTTCTGGTATTGTGAGAGAGGGAAAAGAACCTCCCTCTATCGACTCTATCCCTCCCATGCATAATTTTGTATGTCTCAATCACGTCCCCCCTCAGGTGCCTTTTTTTCCAGACTGAAGAGCCCCAAACGCTGCAGTCTTTCTTCTGCAGTTGCATGTTTGCAACAGTACTGGTCTGCAAGAGCACTGCGCTGGTGCAACGCCAAGTTAGGATTGCGCCCTCAGTGTGTGTGTATGGGGAGGTATGATGGCAGCAATCTATGCCTTCCTTTTTCTGATGGGCGCGTTTTATTTGTGATGAAGGGCTTCATCCTGCTGTGTGAAACAAATTGTAGCACTTTGATGGCAGCGGTTCTACATGTGAGGAGGAGGAGCTACATGTAAGAAGCACTCCAGTCTGTTCCTTGACATGGCAGCCTTCATGACTATTGTTCATGGTTTATTCCATTTGTTAACCCCTTTCCAGTGCTCAAGGTAACACACAATAACAAATGAAACCACTAAAAATAAAAGCAATTCAAGAATAGACAATAAAAACCTCAACCTCACCAGTAACCGAAAGACCACATGGAAAATGTATATTTTGCACCCCTTCTGAAAAGCAGAGAGAGAGAGAGAGAGAGAGAGAGAGAGAGAGAGAGAGAAACTGTGAACTTCAGGGGGGGGAGGGATTCTAGAGCTCTGGGGAAACGGATGTAGAAGCCTTCCTTCTTGCTGTGGCAATGCTTACTTTGCACAGAGATTGAACCCAAAGTAAGCCATCAGAAGACGAATGAAGCTGGTGTGACAGTAGAAAGGGAGACACCCTCCCTGTGGGATGCAAGGAATATAGGCTTTTAAAGGGAAGCACCAGCACATTGAATGGAATCTACAAGTATCTTGGCAGCCAGTGTAGTTGACTCAGGGCGCAATCCTAATGGGGAGTTAGGTCGGCACAGTTAGGCCAGCAAAGGGGTAGCAGGAGTGCAAGTTTTTGCCGCTTTCCCTTTCCTATTTTTCTTTATGGGGTTACTCCTATCTGTGCCAGCTCTGTTGTTGGCACAGTGTTTTGTCTGGTGTCAAGGTGTGTGTTGTCAGAAGAGGGGGGATAGGATATGGCAGACATTGGTTCCTGCAAGGATCGGGCCTTTCATCTGTTTCATCAAAGCTTACTGATGCCACGCTGATAAATAATCGGCCGTCAGTTTAACTTAAACAGACAGTATTCACGCCACATTAACCTTAAAGTCCTCATGATAGTCGGGAAATGAAAGTGGAAGCAACTCCCGTAATGGATATTTTCTCGCAAAGCACCATGCTGCTGCCAAATAAAACGGGCCATTAACCATTACAACCACAGACATTCTCCATTAAACAGTCGTCTGGGATATCCCACCGGAAGGGTTCCATCTGCTTTCTGCATTTGGTGAATTGCAATTGCCAGACATGGTGCGGGTGGCGGACGAGCACATTAGCACTTCCTTGCATGATGGGGAGTGGATTCGGCGGCATTCCTGGCACCTCTCCAGCCCCCAGTGAAAGGAGTAAATTAGAGGTAAGGGGAAAGGCGTAACTAGTCAAAAAAGCGCCTGGAACAAATCTATGTGGTGCCCCTGGGCAAAGGGCCTCCATGCAACCCAGAAGAGGTAGCGGGGACCACAGAAAACTGCCTGGAGAGCACTCCAAATTCAACGCTTTTGCTGTGCAACAGTAGGGGAAGCTACCTGGGGCTTTTTTCTTTACCTTTTAACATTTTCCAAGTGGGTCCGCAGGAAAAATTGCGCCCCCTTTGGTGCAATGCCCGGAGCAGATGCTCTCAGGCTCCACCCTTGTTACACCTCTGGGCAGAGGCAAACCTAGAGGGGAATCACAGCCCTACATTTTGCAAGCAGCTGCTCCAGCTCCTCTTCGGGGCCATTCCCAGCAGCTAGAGCAAAACAGAGGCTACATTGGCCAATGGCTCCAAAAAGGGGAGGGGGGGTGGCTGCTTGCAAAATGTAGTGCTGTGATCCCCCTCTGGGTATGCCTCTGCAGGGGAATAATATGAGCAGAGGGTTGTATGTCCACGGCAAATTTGTGTTCCTGGTCCCCTGTCTACCCCTATCAGAAGAGCAGGGGAGTCTTCTCAAGCAGGCTTATGCCTTTGAGGAGGGTTTGGATTGATGTGGTTTTTGTTGTTTCTTTTAACTATTGCTGTGGCGTGTGCAGTGGGATCATCGGCTGCAACTCAGAGCTTCCTTCTTTCCCCATTCAAATCTTCTGCTGAATTGGGCGAAGCAGCAGCCACTGCTACTCCCACCTATTTTTCCCTGGTGCTGTCATCTCCCTCCTGCTGCTGCTGCTGCCGCTGTAGCAAGCAGGATTTCACATGCGTCACAGAACAGGTCGATCGGAGGAAGATGCGGAGACAACAGGATCGGGGAGGAAATGAGTGGGAGAAGCTGGGCCTGCTTTGCCTTCCAATTCAGCAGCAGATTGAAAAGGAAAGGGGGGAAACCGGGTGGCAAACGGATGGACTTGCTACAATTGGCAACTGGATCACACAATTCCCTTTGCATTTCGAGCCAACAAAACGAAAAGTTTTTCTGTGTGCTACAAAGGCAATGTCTTCCTTCCCATAACACACAATTAACTTAGAGATTTCATTTGCAGCAAGGTGTGGGGATGGCCCTAGCTTGGATGGCCTTAAAACGGGGCTAGATAAATTCAAGATCTATAAAACAGCTCAGAGCTACAAGGCAATTGTTAAACATTTGCCTTTGATATTCAGCGACAGTATACTTCTGATGACCAATTTCAGAACATTAACAGGGGGCAGCTCCATCACCTAGCTCTGCTTCTGAGCCTTCCTGAAATCAATTATTGTTCGCTGTTTGAGGGTGCAATCCTAACCTGGAGCAGCGAGTGGGAAATAAACCTTGTTGAAGCATTGTTCCATTCGTACATGTGGGGATCCAAGCCTATATCTCAGGGCACAATCTTAACCTGGAATTAAGACGGCACAGTTAGGCCAGCAAAGTTTGGCTGGCACAAGGGCCACCATAAAGTATCTGTGGACCACTCTCAGAGTGAGGGAGGATGGCTCACATCTGTGTACTGGCCTCTCTGAATCCGAGAGTGGACCAAACATAGTTTACGGCATCCCTTGTCCTGGCCAAACTTTGCTGGCCAAACTGTGCCGGCCTAACTCCAGGTTAGGATTGTGCCCTGAGATATAGGCTTGGATCCCCACATGTATGAATGGAACAATGCTTCAACAAGGTTTATTTCCCACTCACTGCTCCCAACTGCACCCGTCTCCAAACAGGGCTGGTCTTAGTAGCTGCAGGGCCCAATGCAGAACATTTTTGTGGGGCCACCTCACCCATGTGAGGCCCCGCTACTCATTTAATTAGGAAGAACAGTAGCAGCAAGGCACCCACGAGTGGCCAACTGCTTGCGGGGGACTTCAAGTCTTTTGTACCAGGGTGAGGAAGGGAGGGTTGTCCAGCTCCATTGCTGTACTTGCTGTGCTCTCCTTGTGATGCCTCAGCGTGGATGTTTCCGTGCTGAAGAGTCAGCTACAGAGTGAGATGCCACCTGCGGTTGTGGGTGCTCCACTAACCGTCCTGGTGCAGGGGCCCTCCTGGCCCAATTTGGCCAAATTGCCCTAAGGCTGCCCCTAAATCCCTTCAAATGCTTCACCTGATGGTTGGGGGACCCTCCTGAAGGAGATAAAGGGGGAGATAAAGGTGGGGCTGTGGGAGAAATTCCCAGAAATTAGGCACAGGGACCTTCCACTCACAAAAATGGCCTGCACACAATTCCCAGATTCTTCCCTCCCACAGGAGCTCTTTGTGCCCCACAATATTCTCTCCAGGAGGTTCTTGTTACCCTCAGGAAAGGCTTTGAAGGGGGTGCAGGTCTGATTCAGCAATCATTATGCCATTCTTTTTATTGTGAAAAGCCGGTAGGCAGAGTAGAGGATCCAGCTGTCAGGTAGCCTAGCTGACAGTGATCCTCACTGCTCTTTGACCTCTCCCATGGAGTCTGTTCTTTGGCTCTGATTTCACGTTATCCATCCCCTAGCCCAGTGATAGCGAACCTGTGACATGCATGTCAAAGGTGACACGCCATGTTTTGGGTGACATGCCAGCATTCACCCACACCCAACAAGAACTGAGGATTTCTTTGGAATGATTCGATTTTTTGTAATCTTTGTAATGATTTTTGAATGATTTGATTTTTTTGTAATATAATGAACAGCTGCCCACATGAGTGGACTGTATTTTTTTTAAAAAAAATAAATGAATGTGTAAATGTTTCTCTTTTGTTGGAAGTGGAGAGTGACATACCAACAGAGGCAAGTTAAGCAATTTTGACATGGGAAACCCAAAAGATTCGCCATCATTACCTGTTTAAAACTTGTTTCATTACAGGTTTTAAACAAAACCTGTTTTGTTTAAAAATCAAACAAATACTGTTGGAATTTTTTTAAATAACCAAACAGGACAATCCTATGCCTGTGTGGTCATGAGTAGAACAATAGGGCTTCCACCCAAGTAAAAGTGCATAGGATTGCATCTTAAGCAGGGGTGTAGCTAAAGAAGTGCAGGGGGGTGCAACTGCACCAGGCAACAAGGTTTAGGGGGACAACAAGCTGAGCTTGACACTAGTGGCCAAAATTGTGAAAACCTTGCTAAATATGAATAATACCATCATGTTATATATTATTGGAAAGGTAATTTAATATTTAAACAAACCTGAGTGTAATATCTGTACTCTATCAAAAGTTATGGCCAAAAAACCAGAGAAAACAAAAATACAAATGTGATGTCACTTCCTTTCGTGATGTCACTTCTGGAGCAACAATTTGGCCTCTGCACTGGGCTACATATTCATAAGCTATGCCCCTGATCTTAAGTTTTGTAAATTCAGTAAATTCTGGAAGATGTGCAGGTATGCACATTTTCAGAATTCTGACTGCAGAATTGAGAATTGTACATAGAGCTTGAGTATGTTCATGATAAGGAACTGTAACTTCCTGAAAATATTCAATGTGTCCAGGACTGATTCGTGACTTGGAATTAAGTCTCTCCAAATCAAGTTCAATGCACATTGAATTGCTCAAAATACCTTACTTGCTAGCATTACCATTAGGTAAAGGTAAAGGTTTCCCCACGACCGAATGGTCTAGTTGTGACCGACTGTAGGGGGCGGTGCTCATCTCTGTTTCAAAGCCTGTAGAGCCGGCGTTTTTGTCCAAGGACAAGCTTCCGTGGTCATGTGGCCGGCCTGAGTTTTGGCATTACCTTTAGCTACCTACAAAAGTCTAATTTTAAAATTGTGATCTTTGTATAAATGTCAAAAATAAAATACAACCCCAAGGGAGGCTGAACATAAATGGATCTAATGGGAAAAAATATAAACTTGTGATTAAAATGTTTCATTTCAAGTATTTGTGTAACCTTTTAATAGTCTTTTCGTGATGTGCACACTCCCAAGGAGTGCTATTCTGATCTTTTGTTCACATGTTGAAACTTCAGCTCATGCAAGGTTTGTTTAAAAGCTTACCAGCGTCTGGTGTCAAAGAGGACAAGCTAGTTCCAGTCTGGAATTCCAGGAAACTGTGATCTGAGGTTCAAGAGTTGGACATGTTTCAATAGTTGAGATATCTTCGTCAGATGCAAATGCCAGATATACAAAGATCAGACTAGCTAACACACCAAACAACCCACACATAAGAACACATTGCCATACTTCTCACAGTGAGGAAGATGAGTCACTCATTACCCAAGAACCTTCAGGTATCTCAGATGTCATGATCAAAAAGTATCTGAGAACAGCACAGGAGATTTAACTCTCTCTCTCTCTCATACCCCTCTTATATTAAAGGAGCCAGATAATTTTCACTCTCGTCATATTCTGTCCCATGTAATATTGCTACATGCTGTCAACTGTGATTAAAAGCGCAATCCTAACCTGGAATTAGGCTGGCACAGTTAGCCCAGCAAAGTTTGGCTGGCACAAGGGATACTGTAAAGTATGTTTGGACCACTCTTGGAGTCAAAGAGGCCAGCACACAAATGTGCACCATCCGACTCTGAAAGTAGTCCAAATGTGCTGTATGGTGACCCTTGTGCCGGCCAAACTCTGCTGGCCTAACTGTGCCAGCCTAACTCCATGTTAGAATTGCACTCTCAAAGACTGTGAATAGTCTTTCTTCCAGTTGAAAAATCTGAAACCTGACATCTTTGCTTCAGAACTGGAAAATCTTGATAGAAAAATACAGAAACTGCTCATGATTGTACACTTGCACCCTAAGCATGCATTTGTGTATGTATATGTCAGACCTTAATGAGCATTAGCCTGTGCATGAATGCCTTAATAAACATAGAAAAATTCTAATTTTAGAGTAAATTTTAAAATTCATTCCGCACAACTCATTCAAGCTATGTTTGGGCGCTTTGAGTGTCGTATCTGAATATTTTACAAAAGGTCAGAATATGGTCACTGCCAATAAGGTGGGAATGCACCGGCTGAAGAGACACTGAATAGAATCCTTCAGAGCAGTGTTCTTCCACCTTGGGAGTGGGAACCCAATGGGGGTGCAAAGTCTCAGTTACGGCAACTTACAGGAATGAAAAAGGGGAAATGAAGACCACTAGACTAGAGGACCACCGGGTAAAGGGGAAGGCATCTGGCATATCCATTCACGTATCAGGAGATTGTATCCCAGTCCTGCTCAGATTCTTAGAAAATTGTGCTAAATAGCTTTCCCTAGAGCCAGGCTTCATGGTAACAGTTTCTGTTCTAATGAGAATATTTAGTAACAGTGAACAGTGCTGGGAGAAGGTGGTGATGGGCTGGGGTATTGGGTCCTGGAAGGGAGTGCAATTGACATTGGGGTCCCCAGTCTCATACATTTTTTATTTCTAAACTGGGGTCATGGCAGAAAAAAGGTTTAAGACCACTGCTTTGGTGAAAACAACTGTGAAGCATGGAAGATGTTATCATACAGCTGTGATCGAGCTGAAGACTCTCTCTTGCTGTTCGTCTCTTGGCTCCAGCCCTGAGGGTTGGAGAGAGCCCCCTCTTGAAAATCTTATGTGTACAGTATAGCCAAGCCAAACTGCCCAACAGAATGATGGGTGGTCTCACAAATATCCTCTGGTGTTCACGAGAAGCATGAACTTGCAGAGAACCCAGAGCATCAAGGGCCAAGCATGGTGAGGATTCGGTGATGCTTTACCAACTTGACCAGGGTTGCAAATCTATGATCACAAAAAAAAAAAAATTGAAGCTGTATTACAGATCATGATGGAGGATGTTTTGTACAAATCTATTTCCCTGTATCTTTAGGTTGGCCAGACCTTGTGAGATCTGCTGAAGCTAATCAGAAGCACTGTTAGAATGGAACAAGCAACATTCAAATTTTGCATCTACATTCATATACACATGGCCCAAGAAATGTCTTCTCTTGTTACACCACTATCATGTAAATGTCGTGCTTCAAGTGTTAGCTTTTTATATATTTGGAGTAGTACATGAAGTAAGCATCACATGCAAGAATGTAAACTCATGTGACATTTTCCCTTCACCCAAATGCTACTTTGTTTTTTGGGGGAAAGCGATTAGATTTAAACAAAAAATATTTCATAGATCTGAAATATTTCTATAATGGTGTATTCGAATTGTAGAAAATAATTTCACCGATTTAGGCAACACTGGTACACAATTTGGAACTTGCAGATGAATATTATTCATCAAGACGGTCAACTTGAAAAAAATGAAACTCTCAAAACCGTCCTCATTTTTTATAATTCTTATTCACATGCATTGTTTCCAAGGCCATTTTTCAGTGAATTATCTGAAAACCACCTGTTGCCCCTTTTGTCTTCATATTCTCACTCATCATTGGCATTCTTGCAACTTTGAATTCATAGGAAAATAACCTACCTTGTCCATTATCTTTTGTTTCCCTCCACTCTACATTGCCCTTCTGAAACTTTTAGTCATACTCAGACTCACAAACTCTCAGGGTAGTTGGAGTAATTTCATCCTAATGACCTTGAGGCAGAACATGGAATGTGGGGTGGAGATGCTTGAATAGTACCTAGAAACTTGTCCGCTTTGCATCAAAACTGTAGTGCCCTTGGCTGTTTGTGTCCACATTGAGGGGCAATGTGACAAGATACCATAAGGGCCAGACAGCTAGTCCAATGAGATGTAGATGCAAACCATCAGTACCTATTCCATTACTTGTGATCAAGGTGGCCCTTTCTTGGAAACAAAGACAGACTGTGATAACCATATTATATTGGAAATTAGCATGTTTACCTTCCCAAAGTCTATTGCATGCTCAAACTCCTTTAGACAAATCTTAAAATACATGCTTTTGATTTGCTGTGGTTTACATAGGATGCAACATTGCACAAATTACATAAACCCTTCCATGAAAGATGCTTTCTATCCCTGGAAACGTGTTGAATTTGCATAACTGCACCCATCATTCCCACAGCAGTGGATCAGCATCCCTTGAGAAGACAACGGTAGGGATACAATACAGTATTTTGTTTTTAAAAGTTGGTAATATTCTGCTGTGGTTTTTTTTAAATAGACTTTCACAAGAATAAATAAATAAGGTCCTATTGAGTCCTTTGCCTACACTATATTATGCGTTCTGCTGGAGGTTACAGATGTGCATGTGGGATCTTTAGGTGAGAGAGAGTGTATTTTTTGGTGGGTTCTTAACCAACTTTCCACCACTGACATAGCCGTGCCAATGGGGCATGTTCTGCATTCTGCACCGACATAATATAATAGTCATGGAGGCCTCCTCAAGGTAAGGGAATGTTTGTTCCTTTACCTCAGAGCTGCATTGCCCTTACCCTGATGCTGGAAAGTTGGGTAGGATTTTGCCCTAAGGAACTTCACTCTGCCAGTATTTGTGTTGTATGCCATTATTCTGTGCCTTTCTAATTGTATGCAGCTAAAAATACTCTTTAGAAATAAATTATAGTTTTGTTATTGGTCTTTGGAGAGTTTGGGGTTTATTTAGACCCTTTGAATTACACAGCTGCCTGTTATAGGAGCAGCAGGTGGTTTGTGTTCTCTCTCTCTCTCTCTCTCACACACACAAGTAAAAATCTTAAAACTGACACTGTTTGTCCTAAACAAACCTTTCTTTAAAATTTTTTAGTTTTGTTTTGAGGACTCAGAAGCTGAAGACTTAACTCAGTTCTACACTGATTGGATAGTCCTCAGTTAGGAACTTGGAAAGCATGCTGTTAAATAAAAATGGGTGTATAGGCTTCACCTTAGCTTCTGTTAGGGCTAACAAACCTGTTGTGCTATAAACAGATGGTAAATTATCATTTTGAGTAGTACTCGCTGCATAATTCAAGGTTCCCGCTGGGCCAATGCATGTGCCCTGCATGAAAGTGTCATAAGGCACTTTTGCGCCAGCAGAAGTTGCATTGTGTCAACACAGACAACTGCATAGACAGTTGCACCAGAACCAGCTTCCAGTAAGCCACCCGTGCTGGCCAAATTCAGCCAGTGTAAGGGCTTTTCTGGGCAGGGAGGAAGGCGGGAAGGGGTGGAACGAGGTGGGGTGGCGGCGGCGGCCACGCAGCCCTGATTTGGTTCGCATGCCATGCTTGGAGTTGCATCTGTTAAACAGCAGGAGTAGATCCAAGTAGGCCCATTGGGGCAGCTGGTGCCTACCCCAGCGTAAGGGTATCAACGGGCCCTTGCCCCATGTAGGCTTCAGTCTGCTCCTAACCCGAGAGCACAGGCCAGGCAGTCTGCCTGTTCCAGCACAGGTTAGGACTGTGCTGCCAAAATGTGAAAACTCTTTTGCTCTGCTCATTTTAGATTAAAATGTACTTGGGCAATGCCTCAGCTAGATTTATCTAGCACCAACAGGCACAGAAAAGCCAAAGATTGGATCCTTGGATCATACTCCGGCACTTTGTGCTGTGGGCACCTGCAGCCCATCACAATCCTTGAAAATCAATTCCCAATGGTTCTCCAATTTCTCCAACCTCCAAGAAGATTTTTTTAAAGTGACCTTCCATTGCAAGGGAGAGTAGAAAGTTTCTTTGTGCAAATAGAACAAACTAGGTTCTAGTTCAGATCCAAGATAATGTGGTGGTATCAAGTTTTGAAATTTCTGGAACTGACACATTTTGGTCCCAACACATACCAAAAACAGTTCCATGGTCTACTTTGCTGTAGCATTTTGTAGCACACAGATAAAAACGTATCCAAACATTGTTTTCATGTTCAAATCAGTAATTGAAATATTTGCAGATTCTTTTGGATCTCAGGTAGGACCTGCATTCACTTTTAAGCAAACATTTCCCTTCTATGGAAGTGCAACACTGGGGACATGCATTACAATGGTGATTTCTTGGTGGGCTGAACACACTTGGGACCTGGTCTTATTCAACCTTGCTGTGCCAATGCAGCTGCAATGAAGCCCCAAGGCCTGTTACTGCCCGCCCCACAGGATGTGGCACATATGCATGTTGGCGTGGCTGCATCAATAACAAAAAATTGGATAGGATTGGGTCCATGGTTTGAGTCTGAATACTACCACCCCTACCCCTCCAGATAGAGACAGAAATAGAAACACAGAGAGAAGTGAGGCTCTCTTGATCAGCTTCCATTATTAATTGCCAAGATGAAGCACCTACCTGGCTTGAGCTGGCAATTGGCATGCTTACAGTAAGTAAGGACTTTTACGTCCCGATAGAAATAAATTTCAAAGAAAATAATTGACAGCCAGATAGGTACGAGGAGACCCAGAAGCATGAGTTTTGGCTGACACACTTTATTCACAGTTGATGTAATGGGCATAATCTAATAAACACAAAGCAAGTATTAAGAGACTACAACAAGACATATATATGATACAAGGACATATTTGTATGCATTCAAGTTGTTCAGGAAGTTAGGGAAAAGGTTTGAAACCAAACACTAAATACCATTTAAAAATATTTTTATTACTTCAGCGGCATGTGCGGAAAACAAATGAGCAAAAACATCTGACATCTTAAAGGTGAGAGACAATTTAGTATGAATGCGTTTTTAACTTGCTCTTTATTTTTACATGAAAAGGCTGATAAATACAGGAGTTTCAGTAAAAAGCCACCTAATAGGAGATAAGGAAATCCAAGGACACAGTCCATTCCCTTGTGTGCACAACTCACTTCTAGAGATAACGGGGAGGAGAATCCCACAGGGTACCACTGAGCCTTCTCCCTGGTTCTGGCACTCAGTATGGCATATATAATGCCAGAAAAGCCCATTTTGATCTCCTATAGAGGAATTTCTCTCTGGCTGGCATAGTGCTTATGCAGAATACTTGATCACCCATTTGGAAGGAGGAGGGAATGGATATCCTTTTAAAAAACTGATGCTCCAAGCATCAAATAATCTACAAACACAGTTAGCTGAAAACACTAAAAAATGGAGGCTCACTATTGTTTTTTAAGCACATTATTTTTAATCTAGTTATGCTAAAGAGCAAACATAGTACAGAAGTGCAAGTTCATTGAGGTTTCCAATTATGTATTAAGACCTAATGAATGTTAAACTGTAATCCAGACGTGAGCATTGTTTTTTATAAACTAAAATAGATAATTTTATTTAATAAAACTTCTTATTTCAATAATATAAGTACAAGTAGCACCACTGGTAAGAGCTAAACACAATAGAAAACGGAGAAGTTCCTATCTCCCTCCCCGCCAATAAATTAAAAATCTGTACAAGGGAAAGTTTTATTTCAGTGTCATTTTGAGGTCCTCAGCTTTACGACCATTGCTGCATTCTCCTTGGAACTACCTTTGAGACGGTTTCTCAGCCCATCACGTTGCTTCCAACTTCTTGCTTTATCCCCTATGAAACGGCAATTGTGAAGATTGTACTGTTGGGTCACAGAAAACCTTTCTGAACAACCTACACACAGCAACATCTGAATCCCTTGCTTATGCAAAATGTCTTACCTGCAGTTTGCGATAACTTGCTTTCAGATTCTAGCTTAGAGAGTGCCTTCAGAAATAACATTATCTTTTAAACATTCTTCTGGCAAATCTGCTGAAACTAAAAACTGGCAGGTGGCAAGTGAACTGCAGCCTGTTTTGGGGGAGTTGCTTATATAGAGTATCTTATATGGGGTCAGCTTCAGGTATAGCCCAAAAGAATAGCCATGTTACACTGAGCTATTACATCACACTGGAAGTGCCTTTCATGGAAAGAACCGCAGGCGTTTCAGCACAGTTCTAGACTTCTTGGTCCTCACGCAAGCAAGTTACGGGGCCTAGGAAGACCACGCCCATGCGCTTTACCTCTTGTGCCCCATCAGGCCCACCCATCAACCTTTCACATAGAAAAGTTGCAAAAGAAATATCTGAAAAAGGTCACAATAAAGGCGGTAGCAGCGGGAAGTCACTTTCTGCTCAGCAGACTGGACTCTAGAAATGTCTCCCCCACCCCACCCGGACTTCCGATAGGCAAGACCCAGTGTCTGAAATGCCAAGAGCTTGCCAGCTCAGCGAACACAAAAGAAATAAGGTTATGCAGAAATATTCTCCAATTTCCCACAGTGAGCCATCGCTGCATCTGTGCATAAAATCGGCCCATGTGCATTTTTATTTTTGAAAAACTGCCGCAGAATATTTATGCGTCTTTTTGAGATTCTAGGCATGTCTCATGCACTGCTGCTTCTAAATTAGGTATTCAATTGCATGATTCTTTAACAATACAATTACAGTAATTGATGCTGGTATGCTTTATTACCTAACATTTAACACAAATAATTAACATGATGATAGCATTGTGTGGAGTACTGATAAAACTGTATTCAGCTTCTATTAGCTCCAGAGACACGCCATGTAACACTTCACGAAATGAATCACCTAGCAGAACATTGTTTTGCGTGGAAGAACGGAAGGTTAAAGTACAAGGGGGAGTTTGTTTCAGGATTGCTAGAGCACTTCCCAAATCTAACTTAGGCTTTCACTATTGTTTTAAGAATGCAAATGGAACTGTGATGGACGATAGGTCACACAGCACAACATTTTACATGAGACTTGACTTCCCCCTAAGGTGGCTTCCCTACGGCACCTTATAGCCCTAGGGCAATGATGGCGAACCTATGACACGCGTGTCAAAGGTGATACACCACGACGTTTGGGGTGACACACCAGCATTCACCAGTGCATGACAAAAATTGAGTTTATTTTACTCATTTTTCATATTTGTAATTATTTAATGTTTCTTTATGTAATACATAGCACCACATGATTAAACTGTATGTTTTCTTTAAATAAATGAATATAAAGAATTGTTTATCTTTTGTTTGGAAGCGGGGCAGGTTGACACACCAGCAGAGTCAAGTTAAGCACGTTCCTAAGTTTTGTCACACCGAGCTCAAAAGGTTCGCCATCCAGGGAACACCCTAGGGCAGGTGCCCCCAATCTGTGCATCACTCTGGGATGTTGTGAGGCACCCCCCCCCCCCAGGGGTGATGCAGGAGGCCTGCCGCCAAGCAGAAAGACCTTAGCATGAGCCTAAAAATACTGATAGGGAGGCTTGGCATGGAAGGCAGAGCAGCTGCGTGCAAAATCCACATGCTTGAAAAAAGCCCTCCTGCCCACCTTGGCCTCCTTACAGCTAATTTTAAGATCATCAGCCTCATGACCTGGGAGTGGCTGGTGACATCATTATTAATCAGATACAATAGTTAGGTGTCTTGTTGTCCTGTGTGTTCCATGGGGCATCTGCTGGGCAATTGTGAAATACAGGAAGCTGGACTAGATGAGCCTGATCCAGCAAGGTTCTTATGTTCATCAGAACTGCCTCCTATGCAATTAGACAACATTGAGATGGCATGATGGCGAATCAAGTGCATGCCCACAAATGCTCCTATCCCATAAGAGGTCACAGTATTGTCTAGAAACAGCCCATTATCTCATAAAAAAAAGGCACTGAAGCTATGTGGGAGGGAGTGAAGAGCGCTTTGCAGTTCTGTCCTTGGCTACAATGGCACAGCTGGTAGGAGACTCCTATGAGGCATGACAGTAAACATTTTAAGTGGATGCGTGCAATCCAAACAGGAGGATGGGTGGCTAGAAAATATCTGGGTGCTCCAGCGTGAGGATTAGATAAGGTAGAAAGAGTTGTATACAGTCCTGATGCAAATGAGGACAAGTTTAAGGCTGGTCTAACAGCACTCACACACCTGTCCACACATTTTTGTTTTCACTGTCTGGCTTCCTTTCACTATACTAAAACATGGACATGACTGAAGGTGTCTCTAAAACAGAAAGTGACTTATTCATTAAAAAAAAAAAACCTGAGCAAGCATACTGTATCCACAAAACTGTGTCTCTAAATGATCTGAACACACGCTTTCTAAATCTCAGGCCCAGGCTAACAATTCCTTAAGTTTAGATAGGACAGCAAAACAAATTGTAAGTTAAAACTTACCTGTTACTTTAGGTACTCTTAGTGGTTTATTGCTTAAAATGCTGTCTTGTTTGATTCGTTTTGCAGCGACAACATAATCTTGTTGATTTGTGAAACTGCTGCTTGAACTAAGAAAGTTTAAAAAAAAGTTTGTTTTCAGAAAAGTAATGTTAAACCAACCTGCTGCTTCTTGGTTTTTCAGGACACAATGGATCAGAAAAGAGCTAAAATCTGCAACACATTTACTATTGTAAATTATCGTAGCTCCTACTGTTGACCCTCTTGTTGTGGACTATGGTCAATATAAACAATTACTGGCTATTTCCCTAAACTTAAAAATAGTGTAATCCAAATTATATTTCTGGGGTCGTCCTCAAATTTGTTGCCCCTTTTCTAAACATTCAGAGTTGGGTAGAAATATATAGATATATAAATTATGGAAACACCCAAACTTTGACAGGTTATCTGATAAACATGGAATACCAACATATAGATAAAATTAAGGCACTGGTATCCTACATATACTCCAAGATGTAAGGCCCACTGCACAGTGTATAGGTATGTATAGGATTGCACGTTGACAGAGCTTTACAGAAAGACTAATTTCTTATTCATATATATTGATATTACAATGAGGCTATAGATTACAAGTGGGACCTCAGTATCTGCAGGGTACTGGAACCCCCTGTGGAAACTGGGGTCCCAGTTTAAATGCCTTTAAAACAAAAAGGTGCGAAAACCAAAGCTCCAACCTTTGTGCAGCCAAACCACTCAGTTTCCCAGTCTCCAGCACTATTTTTAAGGCTGAAAGACCCATTTCAGAGGTTCCTTGCTCCCGCCAGGTTTGCCCCAGAATGCATCACTGTTTTGTGGTGCGGTAATACCAGTTGCCAGCAGATAAGTCAAATCTGTGGGTGCCGGATCTGCAGATACTAGGATCCGACTTTAAACTCCCAATAAGAGAAAAGACAATTTTCCAGATGGGAAGATTAATTTTGTGTTTGCAGAATGTAATTTATGCAAACTGCATATTTAATTAGGGAATGTTATTTACAGTCCAATTCTAGGCTCACTGACTCAATAAGACTAACTTCCAACTAAGTGTGCATAAGATTGCAGTCTTTGTCTGCCAATATAGATCAAATTTGATCTGGATAACTATCTATGATCAGCACCAGCAAAAGCTGTTCAAGGTGCTGCCATTTACTTGAGGTTAAACAGAGTGCCAGAACTCTGAAACAGTCTTAGTGCTAGAGGGGAAGCAGGAGGGGACTAATTAGATGTTTTTTTGGCAATGGGAAAGTACTGTGAGAAACTGTGAAAGCTGGAAAAAGATGGCTGCAGAGATCAGTCTTGATTTCCAGTGGCCTCAGGCCATTCCGCAGACATGATTTTCACCTTTTAAAAACTCTTATCTACCAGGAGGGTAGGAAATGTACTCATTTTAAAGATGAAAGCTGGGAGTCTCAGGATTTAATTAGGTATTAGAGTGGAAGCGGAAGAAGTTTCTAGCCTAATTCTGAACATGCAGTAAACTTAGGTCATAGATGGTGGCTTTCTATGCTCTCAGTTTGACATGTGGACAGAGCAACTTGAACAAACAGAAACTCTCTTTTCTCTGGCTCAGTCTGCTATCCTGCTGAAAGGACTGTATTACTTCCACAAATTGTGGAAACTCAAATTTGTGTTTGAGTTTTGGGGAAAATTGGTGTTTTGGGGGAAAATTTGTGTTGGGAGGGATAGATGGGACCCCAAATTTTTCCACAAATTGTGGAAAAGGTGGCTTTTTACTGAAACTCATGTTTATCAGCCTTTTCATTTAAAAATAAATGAAAATTGTCATGTATAAATGAAAATTGAAATAATTGTGTTGTGAGGGATAGATGGGACCAAGGAAGAGAGCGGTTGGATTGGGGATAGATAGTTCTTAATGAAAGAACACCTATTTTGCATGCAGAAGGTCCCAGATTAAGGGCGCAATCCTAACGTGGAGTTAGGCTGGCACAGTTAGGCCGGCACAAGGGACATCATAAAGTATGTTTGGACCACTCTAAGAGTCAGAGAGGCCAGCACACAGACATGCACCATCCTCCCTGACTCTGAGAGTAGTCCAAATGCCCTTGTACCAACCAATCTTTGCGGGCCTAACTGTACCAGCCTAACTCCAGGTTAGGATTGCATTCTAAATATCTTCAGGAGGAGGCCAAAAAGACCCTGCCTTAGACCCCAGAGGGTTGTAGGCAGTCAGTGCAGACAATACTGAGCTAGATGGACCCATGGTTTAATTCAGAATAAGGCAGCCATACATGAGATATACACACCCTTACCAAAAATAAATAAATCACAGTTTAGACATATTAGCAGCACCTACTTCATTGGTGGGAAGCTAAATTTTTAATACAGCATGTCCTCATTATCCACGGTTTTGGCATCTATAGATTAAATCATCCGCGGGCGCCAGCCCCCACCTCCGGGGAAGACAGACCCACTCTCTGGATCAGTCAGGTTTGGAGGGTCATGGTGGCCCCAAAATCTGTGGATTCCAACATTTCCTTATCCGCGAGGGTTCCTGAAACAGAACCCATGCGGATAATGAGGGCCTGCTGTATTGTCAATGCAATATCTTCGGAGTGAACAGTGGAAGCTTTACCCACCTTAATAATTTCCTTTTTCTTTCAGCCGCTGATGTCATTGCCATATACGACGGTCTCTCATGTATGGGACCTGGGTTCCTGTTTAACAGTGAAGGAAGGCCAAGTCTGAAACAAACAGAAAAGCTGTGAAAAATCCACTGAGTAGTCTTTGATACCAAAATTGTAATTTTTGAGAAATAACATTGTTTTTGAAAAATGCAAAAAATATGGCAAAAATATGTAAGACCATAGCAGCAAGCCCCAGGGACTGTTCTAAATATGAGTTGGGCAACAATATCCCCTTTTCTGAGGAAGATGCTGAAGAGAATGGTTTAAGCATTCTTTGGACAGCACCAATTAACAGGATTCATTTCAATCCAATTTCCAAGCTGGTTTGGGAACTCTGACAGCTTTTGCTATCTTGATAGCTGCCCTGTACAAGACACAGGAGTGGGGTACGCTACTCTTAAGGATGAACGAACTGGTGACATCTTTTAGGCTTTTCAAATATTCCAAAGGAATATGAGAATTAATGTCCTGGGGCGGGGGGGGAGTCCTAGTTTAACACATACGGATGGTTACCATTTGGGGAAGAACTTGGGGTTGTGGTAGTCATAACAAAAAAAAACCTACAGTATCATGTTATTCTTAACCTTAGCATTCTGAATAACCAGTTACCGACTTCATAAGAGGACCCTGCCAACTTATCCTATGATTATTTAACGGAGTCTCAACCCTTTGGTGAAGGACTTCATTCCAAGAGTTTTTGAAAGTTCAAATATATTATTTACTGGATCATCCCAATATACAAGTGCACGTGCGCACATGTCTTGGGTCCATCCTGGACATCTGAGATGGCATGCCAAATGTTGTTTTTCCTGAAAGGATGGGGTGCCAAACTCTGGTCCTCCCATTCTAACTCTCCCCTTCCAGATTTCCTGTTCCCCTCTATTCCCTTCTTTTCCCAACCCAGAATGTAGGAGGACCAGCAGTGGGCACGAGTAGGCAGACGGAGATGGGAATCCCCCACCAAACAGCTACCTGATGGGACCACTTCAGTTGGCCTTGTAGATGGGCTGCTTCTGCACACAGCCATGCTTGTTTGCTTCAACAAACTCCAAAATGTTTGTGAGAAAGGTCTTCCCTTTGTAGATGGAATGCCAATTTTTCTGTTAGTAAATCTACTGACTGTGCTTTCCACATGCCTTCTGGTCAGTTTCCATGTCTTTGGCCAGAGTTTATGCTCACAATCAATGACCCATGAAGGGAAAGGAGGAGGAAAGGCTTCCCCTAGGCTATCAATTCAGACTAATTCAATTCAAAAGTTTGCCACTCTTTACTGCTCCACTTGGCCACCTGAAACATGCTATGGAGCACCTCCTGTCAAAAGTCCCTCTTCACCCCAGCACAGTGTCTTTTCTAGTGGCAGTTGCTGGTGTTATTCTTGCATTTTTTTTTTAAGATTGTGAGCCTTTTTGGGACAGGGAGCCATTGAACTTTATTATTATTTGCCTGTAAACCGCTTTGTGAACGTGTGTTGAAAAGCGGTATATAAATACTCTTTGATTGATTGATTTGTTTGCAGATTTAATCCTGCAATAAATGATACTCGTTTTTGCACGCTTTGGATGGAGTCTCACTCTTTCTGGGTTCCAGATGGGCAGCACGTCCAAAAGTCATCATCCCACATGCCTTTGCTGCAGCACGTGCATATTAGTACATACGCTTGAATGCATGTAGAAAGTGAGCATCAGAATGTGAATCAAGTACAGATTGTGCCAAGTGAAATAAGAAAAGAGATTAAAAGAGAAGAGGAGAAAGGATATTTCAGTTGCGTTCTATGCACACAATACCTTTGCAAAACCCCGCTATTATTGGTAGACTGCGACTTGTTTTCAGCTATATTGGATGAAGGGTAATCGGTACGGCTCATGTTATCTTCATAAAGAGTAATTGTTGAGTTCATATTACACTCTGGAGTCACATCATGTGTAATATCCTTGTGGTTGTCCTCCTTTAATGGCTCCTGAATTCTTGCAGTACCACCATTTGTTCCTGGAAGTCTTGTCGTATGCAACACTTGCTTGACCACAGTCTCTGTACACCAGTTGTCGTTAGGCTGCCTGCAGACCTCGGGTGTGTACACAATGGGCCGGAGTGCCTTGCTGAGGGAGTCCAGCAGCCGGCTGGGGCTTGACTGACCAGATTGTTCAGGACTTTGTACTGCCAGGGGGGAGTCCATCAACTTCCGTCTTGTTCTTTTGACAGGAGGTGCTCCACAGCATGTTTCAGGTTGTACATTTGTGTTGACTTTGCCTGATGCTGACATACGTGAAGGTGTACCTAATTCCAAGACAGGAAAGAGCACCGAGTTATAGGTGCTAGATTACGGGAATTTAAAACCAAAACCTCTGCCAAGCTCGTTGAAGTAACTATGGAAAAGCCTCCCTGCTCTTTTTAAAAATCAACTTTTGATACAACCCTCCATAAACCTGTGTTCATAAGTACAGTATTTCCAGAACTGTGGGTTGGGACCCACCAGTGAGTCCCGACCTGATTGTTTGGGGGTTGCAAAAGTGACAGCCTGACAGCTGACAAAGAAAATGTATTGTGCCACATTGTGTGTTTACACTTGAGTAGGCAACTGCCTCAGGCCACTTTGAAGGGCAGGCCAGGAGGAGCGCAGATTGGGAATGGTCCTGATCTGATTAACGCAGGCCCCCAAAAACACTTGAGATGGAAGCCCCCCCCTCCCACCGGGCTGGCAAGGAAAATAAATTAAACCTTATGGAAAGTGAAACTGAGTTGTGCATGTGCATTTACACATGAGTGGGCAAGCATGCTTTGGCTCCTACCAAAAGCTAGATGAAGGGGAACCCAAGGCCACCAGAATGGTCCCATGAATGTGGGATCCAATGAATGTGGAGGTAAACAAACACTCCAAAAGCGCCTCTCCCATAGTAAAAAAGGATGAAAACAGAGGCTTGGGCAGCTGGTAAGCTTTTTAGTCTTGTAAAGCTTGATGAGTTCTGATAGTGTCATTTTAAAAGTGGACCCTGGTGCAAAAAATGTTTGGGAAGCACTGCCTTAGAGGGAATGCCAGGAAGGACATTATTCCAAAAGGCTTTTCCTAGCTCTTGCTGCCCTAAAGGGCCCAGGCAAACCCAGGGTGAGAGCTGGGGGAAATGACAACTCAAAACATAGGAGGTCTCTGGCCATTTGACAACATGATTTGAAAAATGTCAATGCAACAGTGGCAGTGCAGGAAAGAAGGAAACGGTAACACACACACTTTATCAGCACATAACTCTACAGCAGCTGGTGGTACCAGCTTATGCACCATAATTAAAAGCAGCTGAGCTTTTGCATGCTATACAACAGAACCTTGTAATAGCGGCTGATTTACAGTAAGCATCACAGAGCGAAGAAAGCAAGAATAGCAGAGAACAGAACACAGGAGTACTTCAGGAGGGGGACAGAAGACATCATGGAAAGTAGAAGCAGAGCGTTACAGTAGTCTTCTCAACTTCCATCTCAACAATTCATTTGAAACAATTCATTTGAATGTTGTATTTAAGTTCCTATTCTCCTCTTGTTTTAATTGCCAGTCTTGTGTAGTATGTCAATGGAAAAATAGAAATGAACCCAATTATCAAAAAGAGAAATTCATTTTTAGGATTCCAGGACGCCTTTACATTTCTTAAACTAGAAGGTCTCCCAATGCTTTGCCCCAACTACGTGAGGCAATCTCAAGGGAGTGATCTAACTGCCTGATACTGAAAAACTCAGTACATAATACCCTAAGCTCAAGACCACAGCAAGTATCCTAGCCAAAAGCTAAAGAGGCCCTAAACTCCTAAACCCTAGTTGGGGCACCTTTTAGTTTTAAAAAACTTAAAGGTGACCTAGAATCCCAAAAATGAATTTTCCTTTTTATGACAATTCTGGCTACTGAAGCTTTAGTTCATACATTAACCTCAGTTCTATTTTTGAAAGCTTCATCTAAGATTTTCTGGCTCTTAGATGAATAAACATGCATTTCAGTTTGAAACATTAGATCACTAGTCTAGGCTAGATTGAATTGAGAGCCAGAAAGTTTCTAGTTCAAATCTCACATCCTGATTTCAGCCGTTTCCCCCCTTCAAATTTTAATCAGGAAAACTAAAACTGACATATTTTATTAAGGAACAAAGCCTTTTGAGTTCATGTTATGAGATCTATGTATTCAAGAAAAGCATGATTTAATACAGAGAACTGTATGTTCTTTTCTTGCCTATTAATCAAAGGACTGCTGCCTGCTAAAACATGGCCCATAGTTGGAAATAAAAGCAAGAATGTTTATCACTTTGAAATGTGCACATGATTTGTGCTGCTTGTCTAGTTAGACCAACACTTGATCTGGTACTAGGTAGAGGAGGAAATAACGCAGAGTTAATTTCCCCATCTTAAAATCTTTACTCCAAAACTGTGTGATTTCGATAGATTAACCTCTGCCTCCAGATAGTGTTAAGCCGCTGCAAAAATAATCTCAGGGATAGTATTAAGTTCTGTAAACCCACAGGGTTATCCTTGAAGCTAACAAAAGATTGAACAGGCGGCACAAGGGTCTTGCTTCTGTTTGGAATAGGAATAGAAAAAAAAATAACTGGAAAAATGCAAAAATATCTTGGCAAAAGGCAAGATATTGGCAAATATCTCCATTTGTAGGAGCAAATAATACCACATGCTTCTAGCAGTGGTCTCCAACCTTTTTCATGCCATGACCCCAATGTATAAATAAATAAATAAATAAATAAATAAATAAATAAATAAGGTATGAGGCTGGGGACTCCACTGTTTATCCTGCCCCCTCCCAGGACCCTGTTCATAAACTCCATCACCATCCACTCCCCGATTCCAGCACTGCTCACTGTAACAAAATAATCCTATTGGAGAGAACAGGAAAAGTTACCATGAAGCCTGGCACTAGTGAAAGCTATGATAGCAAACTTTCTAAGAACCTGAGCAGGACTGGGACACAATCTCCTGGTACCTGAAGGGGTACGTCAGATGCCTCCCCCTTTACATGGTGGCACTCTAGTCTGGTGGACTTAGCCCTTTTCATTCCCATAAGTTGGCATGACCCCAAAACTGAGGCTTTGCAACCCCATTGGGGTTCCGACCCCAAGGTTGAAGAACACTGGCTTATAGGATCAAACGGTCAGATAGTTAAGGTCTGGGCAAAGTTAAGGAAAATCTTCAGCAATGTGAAAAATACTACATCACTGCCTCAGATTAGTTCCTCAAAGTGCAACTGTAATTTCAAAAGGTAAGTACCATAGTGCAGTTGAGTATAAAGGCTGGGAGACAGGGGCTTGCCTAATGCTATCCAGTGAATTTATGGCAGAGGTGAGATACAAACTGGGGAAGTTGCGCTTGTGGAATGATTTAGTCCAAGGAAGTCCATCAGGCCCTCACATCGTCTACCTTGAAGCTTTCCCTAAAAACCAACCTGTTCCACCTGACCTTTAACTCATTCTAGCCTGGTATTTTACTGCAGGTATCGCTTTTACTTTTGAGGAGTTCCTGTTTTTAGCAACCTGGTGATTTTGTGTTGCAATATGAGCATGAAATCTTATGAGCATGAATAAGTAAACTCATACTGGGTTGTGTTTTTAAATTTTTTATAGATGTGAACTGTGTTTTAGTTTTTTGTATTGTGAACTGCTTTGTGCATATTTTAGTTTGAAAAAAGCGATGCATTAAATATATTTAAACATCAACGTAAGTTGATACAGTAGATACAATCCTAACCTGGAGTTGGGCAGCAGTTAGGCCAGCAAAGTTTGGCCAGCACAAGAGCCACCATAAAGTGCATTTGGACCACTCTCGGAGTCAGGGAGGAGGGTACATGTCTGTGTGCTAGCCTCTCTGACTCAGAGAGTAGTCCAAACAGTCCCTTATGCTGGCCAAACTTTGCTGGCCTAACTGTGCCAGCCTAACTCCAGGTTAGGATTGCGCCCTCCATCTATTATAGCACAATCCTATGTTTGTCCAGACAGAAATAAAGCCTATTGATTTTAATGAGATTTACTCTCAGGTGAGTGTGTATATTATTGCAGCCTTAGCCACCACTATACCAGCTTCTTTTTAAATACAGGCAGGTCCCTGTATCTGTGCACCCAGCATCCATGGATTCAGTCTGCAGATACTGGAACCCTGATCACGTTATACTATAAGCTTGAATACTTATATTCAAGTAAAGGTAAAGGTTTCCCCATACTGAACGGTCTAGTCGTGACCGACTGTAGGGGGCGGTGCTCATCTCTGTTTCTAAGCTGATGTTTGTCCAAGGACAAGTTTCTATGGTCATGTGGCCAGCATGATTATGCCCGCGCATGGAATGCCGTTACCTTCCCACCAAAGTGGTACCTATTTATCTATTTGCATTTTTAGGTGCTTTCAAACAGCTAGGTTGGCAAGTATTCAAGTAGCAACCTGCTAAAGCAGGAACTTCTCTGGTGAGCATAACAATGCTAATGGGTGCAGGGGAAGTGCATTGGTTGCTACTAATAGCGACCCCTGTCCTCTGTACCTGCAGTTTCTGTATCTGCAGGAGTTCCCTGGAATGGATCCCCTGGGGTTATAGGGAATTCCTGTATGTTTTAAATTGGATAACAAACCTAAGAGAAAAACACAAAGCCAAGAACAGGATGTGGGGATGCTGTCTGGCCTAGATGTCTTTAAAAGGGAACTGGACACATTTATGGATAAGTTCATCACAGGTTACATGCCATGAGAAGTAGGCTCACTCTAAAAGCCAGATGCAAGTGAGTGGCAATAGAATACAGTCATCTAGTTGTCCTGTGGGTTCCTCGAGGCATCTGGTGGGCCACTGTGAAATACGGAAAGATGGACTAGATGGGCTATAGGTCTGATCCAGCAGGGAAATTGTTTTGTTCTTAATTACATCACATGGCTTCATATCACATGGTACATAATATGAAAATTCTAATAAATTATAGCCACGACAACAAAGAGGTAGCACACAGTGCTTACTGATAATATTCGGGGTTATGAATGGCATCAGGGCAAAACAGAACCATTACTGTGGGGTTCACTATCTGACTGGCTAGTTTGACTGTGGCGAACTTGCAAGGAACAAAAGTAATGGAATTCTACTGAACAGACATATACTGAACTAAGGCTGAGAGTCTAGATGACAGGTTTCCCCTCGTTCACAATTCAGATTAGTGTCTAGCTAGAAATGATTCCATTACACTTCCGTTTATTATCTGTGGAATTCTTGAAACTAAAGTGTATATAAACAAACCCTTTGTGTTTAAAATATTTACCCTCTACAATCCTAAGGCAAGGAAATCAGATTTTAAGACTAATCACCTAGGCCTCCAATCAAAACATTCTGAATAGCCACTTTCCTCAGTGTCAACAATACGCTTTGCCCAGGGAATCCAATTATCTTTCAAACAGCTATGCATTAAATATTTTAGCCAACATTTTAAAATATTAATTTAGGAGGCGTTGCTGGAGATTTGAAAATGCGTGTTTCGGGAAAAACTTGTAGTCAGTGAGCCCACTGGTATGCAGTGCTACATCACAGCAACGAGGTTCCGCTTTCAAAAAAGAAAAAAAAAGTTTGTTTACTGTAAAGCGCTGGTGTTTTGCAAAATGTCCAAGGAGCAATTGGGAAGGAAGTCTGCAAGGGAAACATTTTGGTGAGGGTGCCAAGTTTTAGAAGCTTCTCCCAGTCCAAGTCCCGAAACCACTTTTAAATTAACCGTAAATGTAAGCATTTAAGCTATAAACCAGATAGGTAGAGAACACAAAAAGTATTGCCAACATTAATAATTTGTTGAACTTCATCACAATGAGCCATATTTCATATTGTACTACAAGTGCATTAATAAAAATCAGACTGCCAGGGTTCTACATAGTACAAATCTAAACCATTTTGGGGGGTGGGGGAGAGAGAAACCTCCAGGTCTTTAAAAAGAGCTACTGAATGTCAACAGTGCAAAATCCATAGCAAAGAATGAATTAAAATAATTTTATCCTGCCATGAATTTAACAGTTGCCAAAATGTTGCAAATAAAAGATGTTCTCATATAAGGTTTGCTGAAATTAATGAGAACCGATATTGATTTTAATTTTTTTTAGGAAAGACTTAATCAAGACTTAATTGTTCAATCCAATTATCATTTCTTAGAATCCAGGAAGATTGGGAAGCGGCACAATCAAAGAACACATAGATGGAAGATATCAAGGACAGAATACCAGAGTTCGTCACGTTTTAGACTCAGCACTTTTCCATTTTTTACTTAAAGCAGTTCATTAGGTACAAGGAAGTCTCGTCTAACGCCAGTTTAACTGATATAACAATATACTAAGTAGTGAAAATATGCATTGAATATTCCAGGTGGTTTAGGATTGCATTTACAGGTTCTTAGTCTGCACAATGGCCCCTTGGCATCTTGAGTCTGCATGCCAGTACAACTTTCACAGGTCACAGATATATGAATACAGGCCTTGCCTCCTGACCTGTGGTTTTAACTAAACACAGATTCTGAACATGCTGCATCTGATTGGAGGCCAGACCTGTACCCACCAAACACAACCAGATTATCTTCTGAGGGATGGGGAAGCCATGTGTGACCTCCTCAACCCTCAGAAGACGTTCTGAGGGCCAAAATTAGCAGCTTCCGGTTTTCAGACGAAAACTGAAGTTACTAGTTTCTGCCTTCAGAATGCTTTCTGAGGGTTGGGAAGGCCGCACATGGCTCCACTGGACCTCAGAGGACCCACCAGTCACTTCTGGAGGGCATGACGTGCCAGGACCCGCTGATTTGATTTTCTGTGGGTTTCTGAGTCGGCAGGGGTTCCAGGAATGGAACCCCATTCCCCCCAAGGATAACAAGGCATGACTGTACACATCAGGGTTAGAACACGGATGAAAGAAACCTTTATAAGAACAATGCTGGGCAGGTAAGGTAGTTTTACTTTCCTTTTCCTTCACTTTCTATAGGGAAGCTGGTACTGGTCAAATTCTTAAAACATACTTAAAAATGGGTTCTGTACTGCAGGCTGCGGTCTGAGGTGGGTTCCTGCTTTTGACAAACTGAAGCCACTGTTTTTGATCACAGTGCTAAACCAGCTTTTAACATAAATAAATAATAAATCTAAATAAATGATGGACGTCTAGAACACAGCTAATATTGACTATTTAGTGTTCTTATTTATGGTTTTATTGCTGCTGGTTCGCTTTTAATATGATGTTTTTACGTAATTTATAGTTTACTTTTTCAGTATACAGGTCAACCCTTGGCACCCTTGGACCCCCCCATGGATGCCAAAACCAGATAATGAAACCCGTGGTCCAACCAAAAAGATATTACCAGAAGGTCGCATCCAGAAGTATACTGAGTCATGGGGAGGTTGCACTTCACTAAACTGGAAATGTCTGTTAGAAGGCCCCGGCAGGCCTTCTGAGTTTTGGGGAGGCTGTGCCCTATGTCTAGTAGGTCATATGGGGTCCGCTAACATGGGCTTGCAATCCGCGTTGGGTCAAATCTGTGGATCACAACCTGCGGATAATGAAGACTCCCTGTATATATATTTTTACTTGCGTTGTGAGCTGTCTTGGATAACGTTCAGGGAGAGGTGGGATATAAATCCAGTAAATAAATTTAAGAGGGAAACCAAAGTAACCTAAATTAGGGTGCAATCCTAACCAACTTTCCGGCACCGGGATACTGACAATGCAGCTGTGAGGTACAGGAGAAACATTTCCTTACCGCCAAGAGGCCTCTATGACTACTGTTCCACAGCAGAATGCAGAACTTGATTCACTGGCATAACTATTTCAGTGCTGGAAAGTTGGTTAGGATTGTGCCCTTATTTTATGAGGCAGTCCACATTCTAGGGCAGCCATTTTTAACCTTTTTCATCTCATGGCATACTGAGAAGGTACTAAAATGGTCACGGTTTTTGACAATTTTTGACAAGCGCAATAAATAAGGGTGAATGGCCCTACAAAGGCAAGCAATTACTGGCACACACACACCACAGCCCGAAATAACCTGCTCAGATGTTCCCAAGCTACACCCTGGTTGCTGCTTGGAGTGTCAAGAAACTGCCAGTTATTACTTCTACATTCCAATAAAGTTGCCCCAGCATGCACTGTGAACTATGAACATGCCTGTTCATAGTTTAAGCAAGCATCCTCCTGTTTCTGCCACTCCTCTTCCTGATCCCTACTGAAAACTGTATGTGGATTCTTCAAAACTGTGTCAAAAATAAACAAAAGTGGTGTTATTTTTGTGAAATTGATCTAAATTTGTGTCAAACACTGTCAAAAATAACCGAAAGCTGTGTTATTTCACATTTTGACCTAAATTTCGTTGTATGTAACATTTTGAGTAGAAAATCTCATTATTTAGCATCCTGTGTTGATCACTGAAAAAACCATCCCTAACAATGGATAAGGCACACCATGCTGCCAATGAAGGGCTCACACCCCCATTGGCCCTGCTAATAAACGACCTTCTCCCAAATTCCCATGGCACATTTGTGGACTACTGGTGTCATATCCATGTGCCGTGGCACAGTGGTTGAAAAATGGCTGTTCTAGGGCAAACGTTTATAAAATGATATAAAATTCATTTTAAAACGGTATACTTTATAGCAAAAATTCCATTGTGTTGAGTTAAGACCCACAAATCAGGGGTAACTTAGAATAGGAACAGATCACTGTTGCAAAAACAAACACCATAATTTGGACTTTGCACTGCAGTAAGAGTCATAGAAGGAACTAGCATCTCTTGTCAGCTCCATGAACTATTGGATAACACTTTAAGAAATCCAAAAAGATGATGCAAAACCCATCCCTTTTTTCTTATTATGACGAATGCTAGGGTACAATGAACATGGTTCATATCAAGCTGCTATGTAATGCATAGTTACTTTTGAACATAGTGAGATTTATCTTTTCAGTAAGGATTATGCTGCATATATTCTTGGTATGCTTTTAACTGCCATGCAAAAGAAGTGAAGGTGTCCAAATGAATACATTCTCCCTCAATTAAGACTTTTTGGACAGCCTTGGCTATGCTATGTCATTCCACCCATCGAAGCCATTACCCCAAAGGAACTAATTTATCAAGGCGCGAGCAAATGAACACAAGAATTAGCATAGCATCAGATAATGTCGAAAGTCTGAAAGAAGTATTTAACAAACATGAGTCACAGTCAGCAAAAGTTGGGTTCTTGTCAAAAAGACATTGATGAATGGGATTAGCTCTAATTGGGTTTGGGGGACAAAATAACAGAATGGGATTTTGTGACTTCCAAAACTCATGTTAATACATGCAGGAGAGGATATTTCTGTAAACTAGGCTAATTTAAGTCTTGCTAGGTTGTTCGGTTAAAGTGAAATCAAATATTAATGTATTCGTTTCAATAAACATGGCTCGGCTTCCAGTGATTGATCCAATTACTCTACTAATCATAAATTTTGATTCTTTTACCAGCTTTCTGACTCATGGAATTCCAAGCTGCAAATGCTACCTAGTGAATGAATTTCAACTGCTTAATATTCATGTGACCTTACGGCGTTATTATGCCGGGCAATTTAATGACATTCTTAAAGCAATAACAGCGATATGAAGAAGTTACACAACGGCTTGCATCTAAAGAATGGCAACAGGGTCATTAGTGCTATGCTGTTACTCAAGACGAAGAAATGCAGGTTACTCAAGACGAAGAAATGCAGGTTGAGTAAGTACCAGGTTGAGTAAGGCAGGTTGCGTGGAGTCTCTAAGCTCTCTGTTATGTAGTGAACCTTAAAAGTGAAAGGGAAAGAAACTAAGAGTTCTGGCTTTCAAGCCAATCTTTTGTTTATTAAAAGGAATTCATGATAATTGGCTCTTCCCAGTTACAAATTGGTGTTGCACATGTTCAAGTCCCCCTACCTTTAAAAATGGATTTTCTCCTCTCTCTCTCCCTCCACTAATGCACAGCACGGCTTACAGAAATGGGATGCCTGAAACAATGCCAAGAACCTTCTCCTGCACAGAAATACCAGCTTGTGCCTGGCTGTGTGTGAAGCTCTTGCTCATATGCACCTCACACATAAGAGAGCACGGATCACACCATCAATCAAAGCCCTACTACACCAGCCTTGAATGTCATTCTTAAGTGAGAGCTTGTGCTTTACTCGACTCCTACAATAATTTACGCTGAGCTCAGGAGTTAAATAGCACAGCTGCATGTGATTTTGCAATCTGCTATAAACTTGCCCGAGTTGTAACCAAAAAGGTTGGTCTCTGCTTTTTAAAAATAATGTTCTATTTGAAAGTACAGTAGTATTAAGAGCAGACCACGATGTTGTTAGCCTACAGCCAAGTCTGAACTCTTATTCTCATCCAAGTGCTACTGAAAGCTTATAGTAACAAATCTTTGAAGTATGGCAAGTAGGAAAGTGAGGATTGACTGGCCCTGAAGGACCTCCTTCGCCAGCTGTCAAAACCTGTTTGGTGCCCCCAATAATTGGGGACCGAGAAATATCAAACTAACTTAATGGTAGGAAATGCAGTGTTTGGAATCTAATGGGAACTTGAGTAGCCTTGAGACTGTTTCACAAAACTGTCCTATCACAAACTTTAGAGCAAGTAGTGGGGGAGCACTAAATTTAAAAAATTTAAATTGTTCTGTTAAAAAAATTGTTCTGTTATCTTTTCTCCCTGCCAGTTTGGATCAGAATGACATAGTTTCAGCTTTTCTGTCTCTTCTGATACCAGGCCCTGCCTACCAGTGGCAGTCCTAACTAATTTCCGGGGAGGGGGGGAGAATGCCCCCAGGGCCACACCAGTGGAGGGCAGAGTGGCAGCATGGAGGTGGGTGGTGCTGCCAGTAGCGAGCAGCATGTAGCTCGCTCCTACACCCACATTGCCCCCAAATGGAGCGTTCGCAGACGCTGGGGGCATGGCAGGGGCAGCGCAGGGGATAGGGAGGCGGTGCCAGGGGCAGTGATTTGTGGACCTGACCCTGGGCGGAGACTCAGCCAGGTCCGCATCTGCTGCCCACACTCTCTAGATTAAAAGCATAAGCCCCTTGAACCACAGCCATGTGACTTTTATACAGAATTTTGCACATTTTGAAATATATCTCATCATTCTTTTAAAATCTTCAGATTCTTAACACTAAATAAACAAAAACAAAACAACAGCACTTATTGGGCAAAGAGACATTGAACTCAATAAGGCAGGGAGAATACATAACAGGGATGCCTCTGATAATGATGCTTCCTTCAGTATTGTTTCATTACAGCACTCTTTATCCTGGCTTGATTGTCAGTTATTATAACCAGGTGGAGCAGTGCATTCTGGCCAATCAGCAATGATGTCTCGTAGACAGCATTTCTCAATGTTCCACTTCACATGGTACACCTATTGGAAGTACCACTGGATATAACTGGTGATGATGTCACTGCTAGTTACTTCCAGATTGGGAGGCCAGATATAACGAGTCAGAAACTGGTAAGACAGGCCGGACAGGAGGGCTTTTTCGAGTGCATGAAAAATGCATGCTGGGGCTCTGTCTACAGAGTCTCCGACTGCTGCTTGCTGCACTGAAGGTCTTACTGCGAGGTGGCAGGGATCCCACATGAACCACCATACGCCACCTCAAATATCAACAGTGGTACAAGTACCATTGGTTGAGAAACACAGTCCTAGACCACGTTTCAGACGGTGTTGAATTTCCAGGAAAGGATCCCCATTGTTATAAGAGGTATTACTGTTTACTTGTAATATGAGAGCAAATTATGGCATACAGCTGGCCCTCGGTATCTATGGGGCTTCCATCCCCAGACCCCAGAAGATACCAAAACCCACAGATAATCAAATGGTGACAATGATGGAACTTGTCAATGACCCCCTTTTGAATGATCTTCTCAAATGGGAAGATGAGCAAAATAGACATAATAAAAGAATACTCTTTTAAAAGAGGAATCAGGATTAGCAAGGACCAAGTCAGAGGATAAGCATTCATCTTTAACTTTTTCAATGCAAACCAAGTTTTTCATTTGGACTTGCAAATAGGTTCTCTGTGGGAAGAAAGAAATGGTTTGGAAGCAGGGGACTCAAAGAAAGATACCAATCTTGGGCAAGGGTATACTCAGAGTAGCCCAAGATGATCAGGTGCCTGAGGGGCACCAAATTCTACTGCCTCCCACCACCTGCAAGCACATGCAAGTGTGTATGCCAGCACGCCAGGGCGACTACCAGTGTACAACTCCACTTCTGCCACCCAAGACCCACCACTGTAGTCTCTCTCTAGCTAGCCCCTCTTCTTCCAAAGTAGTGTCAGGGAGGATAAAGGAGGATCCAGTTCCTAGCAATTCAGAAATAATAATTCTGGAAAAGGTGGTGAGACGACCCCCCCCCCCCAACTCCCACACTTTTTTGGCTCACTGTCCAAGCAACTGAGCAAGAAAGGTGTTGGGTTAGGGTTAGCGGATAATGGATAGTGCCTAGCAGGGCAGGCTTCATGGCAGGATCTCCAAAACGGTATACAAAGATGAGACCCATGCGTTTCTTTATCAGTAATTAGCAAAGTCAGCATTAAATGGTTAGCTAACATGCAAGGAATCAAAAGAAAGTGGTGCAGATTATATAAAATTCAGGAAGATGAAAAAGACTGAAAAATGTACACCTTCACGTATGAGTGGCAAACAGAGATTGAAGGACTTCTCTTAAACCAAGTCATTTTCAACAGAACACAGATGGGCCACATGAGTTACTTAAATGTAACCTGTAAAAATATTGTCACACCATTCTGGTCTCACAAACCCGGAAAGCCAGATCAAATCACAGGTCATTTTTTCCCCCAATAAATAAATTTTTCCCCCCAAGCAATAAAATTCAAGCAGAGTGGATTGGAGAATCAATACACATTCCAAACTATAGTAGGTTTGCACATTTGCCTAATGATTATTATATGTTTACCTGTGTCTTAAATGCATGGTTCTGCAATGGAGTCCAACTCTAGTGCACTTGTACTACACTGAACCTTCTACTTCATGGAATAAGAGAGGAAAAGTGATGTCTGTTAATGCCAGAAGTCTGTTAAATCCAAATGCATTTATGAAAATGCCCATATGCAGAAATGCATGACTAGTTTTTAAGAAGCAAGTGATGTCTATTTCCAAAGTCTGTTGAATCAAGGATTGACAGTGGCTGTAATTGATCAATGTTCCTTAACCGTTGTGGAGCTACAGTGCCTCCAGTGGAAGCTTGGATCATTTTCTTAACAGAATCCCCCTTTCTTCATTGCAAGCTGCTTTTCAGACTTGTCCAAAGCTTAAAAAGCAGTTTGAGATGAAATGGCTATAGTTCAGAACAAAATAAACCCTGCAACATCTTAGGGTTGCAGTTCTAAATTGTGATTAAAGCACTTCATCCTGTACAAAGAAGCATGAATAGTTCCATATCCATTTCACACGAGAACCTACAAAAGTACTTCTAAGATATTAGCCCCAACTTACAACTAAAGATATTAGCTAGACACTATAGCAATTAGTCTGCCTGACCACCATCCCTGTCCAAATTATCTGTGGTAAAGAATAGCTAGAAGAACGAGTTCTCTTGTAATTAAGCTACCTTATCTGATTGCTTAAGGCCAGTGGTCTTCAACCATTTTTATGCCATGACCCCAAAACATAAAATGAAAAAATAAAGTATGTGACTGGGGGCACACTGTTGATTCCACTCCCTCCTGGAACCCTATCCACCAACCTTGGAGTTGGGACCCAAATGTGGTCAAGAAGCCTCAGTTTTGGGGTCTCAGCAACTTATAGGAATGAAAACGGCTGAAGTCCACTGGACTAGAGCACCACCAGGTAAAGGGGGAGGCATCTGATGCACCCCTTCAAGTACCAGGAGACGATGCCAGTCCTGCTCAGGTTCTTAGCAATTGTACCAAAATAGCTTTCAGTAATGCCAGGCTTCACTTCAGTTGCAGAAATGTAACTTTTTCTGTTCTCTCTAATAAGAATATTTAATTACAGTGAATATTTAGTTACAGTGAACTCCCAGTGCTAGGAGTGAGGAGTGTGCGGATAGGGTCCTGGGAGGGCGCAGGATTGACAGTGGGGGTCTGCAGTCTCAAACTTTATTTAGATATTGGGGTCCCAGCCAGTTGCAAGTTCCTCGGGAGGTTGGAGTGGGGCTGGCCTAGTCGCCGGCGGGATAAGAGGGTTGGTGCTTGTCCAGGCCAAGCCCAAGGACCTCGAGCTGCCTCTCGGGGGGCGGGCGCTGGATTTGTTGGAGCAAGGCCAGCCGCCTGCCTGGGGTTGCTAGGGGGGGCCTGACCCCCGCAGCATTTGTCGCCAGGCTGCAAGGCATGTGCATGCCGAGTTTGGTGCCAATCGCTCCAGGCGTTGTGGAGCCTATGTGGAACATACATATACGTTCTTTTATATATTCTTGTTTTGTTTCACCCCCCACGCCAAGGGGGGGGGGGCCCGAACCCGGACTCCGACGGCATCGGGAGCATCGCTGCTTGTCCCGGCGACCCTGGAAACTATGGATTCGACACCGATTTCATCAGTTTTCTACCGTTTTCACGCGGTGCCCCCTGCATATCCCCACCCCTGAGGTTGCTAGGGGGGCCTGACCCCCGCAGTGATTGTCGCCAGGCCACAAGACATGTGCGTGCCGAGTTTGGTGCTGATCGCTCCAGGCATGCCGAGCCTATGTGGAACATACATACATACGTTCTCTTATATATAGATTATGGTATAATCTCATAGCAAATGGAACTGTGAAGGGTCCTTGTCCCCTTTCCGCCATTGCTGTAGGAATTGGAGTTCTAAGAGTGTTGGCAATGGTTTAATTGTTCTGGTGTGCTCCTTGATGATAGCATAGAAGAAGCTTACAGCTGTGAGGCTTGGAAAGGCTTCAAGGTCGCAGAGCTCTGGCAAGGAATCACTCAGACAACAGAGATTAGGGTAGCAAGAACTTCTATATTCTCAGAAGAAGCTTCTTGCAGCAAAGAACAGCAAATAGGTAACAGGTACAGCAAAGCTCCTCCAACAGCAACACTTACATCTCCAGCAACTAACCACAGGTGTTTCTGGTCTTGATTAAATAGTCCCCAGCATCCAATCAGAGATCAGATGATCTCATCCCCAGGCTGAAGTCATTCTGAGTCATTCTGACTCAGCACTTTACTGCTGGTCTACTAGGTCTGAATGACCTAGCACTTTACCCCCTGAGTCGGCCTAGTGTTAGGCCTTTCCCCATTCAGGCCTGTAAATTTCCAGGGACTTCCTTCAATATCCCAACACTCCTGCCTTCAATATGGTATCGACTGAATAGAACCAGTAGGGCCTATTTAAAATCTCTTCAACTCTGAGATACAGCGCCTGGAAAAATGGGGAAAGAAGGCAGAACTTCCCAGTGGTTCCCTTGCCCTAAGATATGTAGTGCTAGGAGAACTCCAAGGAGGACTCTGCAAATTTTGGCTTAACCAGGCCATACTTGGCCATTGACTCTTCCATCACCTACATTCTCTGCACATGCCAGAGAACCCGAGGCCAAGAAGGGGCCTGTCATATTGCACTGGGCTCTGGAATAGGCAGAAAAAGCCTCTTGTGCTGCTCCTGACAGCTCCAAAGAATGAGAAAAAGAACAGCTCCCTTGCCCCAGCACGTCTATGCAAGAGAGAAGGGAGCAATTCTATTTCATGTGTTGTTCAGCCTGCCCCAAATCTTAGTATTACAGGATGGACACGCCTTGCCCATCCTCCTCTGCAGTGTAGGGGTAGAACATGCTTCCGTCTGCTCCAAAGCTCAGTATAAAAATGCCTTCCCCTCCTTTCAAGTCTTTTTTGGAATTTTAGAGAACTCTGGGGTGGGACTCCATGTGTAGTTGTGTGTCCTACCCTCAGAGATGCTTCCTTCGAGTGATTTATGAAGGTCTGATGCCAAGTTGGTGAGGATCAGAGTGTCACTGGGAAGAGGAACACTGGAGAACGGGCCAATTCTCCACTGTCGTGTTCCAAAATGTTGAAATGAGACTATTAAAGCATGACAGCCATGGAGAAGACAGATATTTGACTGTTAATTGGCCAATTCTTTTTTGACAGGACAAAATACCCAACTCTATAATTACTCCTTTCATGCACTGTAAATTGTACGTCATGGAACAGATGTAAGTACCAATAAATATTAATAAATATGCTGAAAAGAAAGCTATTGTTCACTGATAATTCATGGTAAATGGTTTTATTAGTACTAAAAAGAGTAGGTAGCATTTATGAGCATAAATGCATTGTATATCTAGAAGATGACATTAGCAAAAAACAAAACAAAACCTTTCAGAATTATTAACCAGTAGTTATCAATCCACACTTAGGAATAAATTGGCAAACTCTTCATGCTAGGAAACTGAACTAACACACACCCTTCCTGTTTGACTCCCACAAGGTCCATAATTTTATTAAATGGTACTGCATACATCATTTTTAACATAAATAAAACATTATGATTACCAATTAATTTATCCAAAATACAGGGTATTTTGTAAAATCTCCAAAATATTCCCATAGGAAGATATACATATTCAGAAAATACTGTATATAAATTTTGAAAAGTTAGATCTCAGTTCATAAATGAGTTGAAAAATCAAGAATCTAGCGCCAAGAAATGGGAACTGCATTGCTCTTATGTTGACAAGTAAAGCCCATGCAATTATGCAGCATGTGAAATATGGATTTTTAAATAAGGAATAATGACCAGTGTGTAACAGGTGGCCAGTGTTTTCTCAGCCTCTGTGCAAAACTCCATTTCCTGTCCAACATCTTGAATAGATTAGGTACCAAAAAAATCAATGCACCAAAAGTTGCAATGGGATATGTATAAATCATTTTTTGAAAATTGTCTTCCCAACCATCTTAGGTCAGGTCTTTCCAACAATCAGAAGCTTTTAGACTCCTGAGCAAACAATGTCTTTTATTGTCAAAGTATTTCATTTTGGATCTTTAAGCAAAATTGCAACAAACAAATCATTGAGTAGTTCTAATTTGTATGATTTCTCAGTTCTGTATAAACAGTAACATTCCACTTATTCATATTTAGATAAGAGTTCTACCATGCTTAAAAACATCTCAGGTTCCGTATAGGCTTATTTTTAAGTAAAGCTTTAAGTTTTGCTATCCAATTTCTGAATACGTTTGTGTTTTGTAAGACGTTGTTTTGCAAACTTTCTACCTCTAGAGAATCTTTCCCATAACCACCAACCTGCCTGAAGAACCTCTCCATAATTACAGACGATCCAGCAGTATGCAAACTGGCTCACATACAGGGTGGGTCTCACTGGTGCTCCATCTGAACTGAGAGTGCATCCTAGGACGTACCCCCCAAATCACTCACTGCTGTGTATTGCAGAAGACTAACAACAGTTGTTCAGAGACATTTGTCTGCAGACACCGCCCCAGAGTTCTCTGTAACACTGTTTGAAAATCACCTGGCATACAAGGACCAAAACTGCACCAACACCCCTTTCCCCATCTCAAACAAGTTGTTCAAAAGATGGTCACTACTTAGCTAACCGGGTGGGGCTGGGGGGGGGAGAGCAGTTAATACAAACATTTTAACATGATCTGTCACACTTCTAAGACAAGGCAATACATATAATAAAGTTTCTTTCTAAAATAAACCGGAAAATGCCACACTTCGGTTTATGACTGAATTGCTCATACAGTCTTCCAAAAACAAAGTGATGAGAGCGTACAAGGCCGGTGTTTTCACCGAATGGATGCTCACGCAAGATTAATGCTTTCTGCCCCCAAAAAGATAGCTAACAAATGGCTCCCATCCAAAGCAATACACTTGCATGTGAACAGTGGGAGTATTTGCAGTCATCCCAAGCCAGCCCTTCCCTCCCAAATGTCATATGAAAAGGCAGCTTTTAAAACTCCAGAATAATTCAGAAGTGACAAAAAATAACCTTAATATGCAAAGAAGGCGTGAAACAATCCACACACCACACTCTGGATCAAGGTTAAGTGCAGTATTTTCTCCTTTTGATTAGCCAGAGCAAATCTATTATACAGATTTACATCAACACCCAGACTGCTACTATTAATTTGTAACAGCTAGAAGAGTTGATGTGTACAAGCTGATGTTCCTGAGATGAAAATACACACCAATCTCAGGAAAGGACCTTTTTTGCTAGTTTGCACCTTAACTACTATATGACACATCAAGTATTTAGGTTTGGCCACATTGTATCCAATTCTATCTAAAAACTTGACATGCTCTAGCTAGCACAGTAGTATTCAAACTCTTTAGACCGGGACGCACTTTTTAGAATGGCACTCTTGTCAGGACCTGCCGGAAGTGATATCATCAACCTGGAAATGATATTGTGGCAGGAAGTGACATCAAGCAGGAAGTGTTGTCATTGTAACATAACAAAATGACACACCTGAAATGCAAATTGGCATTCTTGGACTGCAGCAATTGTACAACCATGAAACATCCCTGACAGAAAGCAAGATTAGGACAAAATATGATGTAAAAGCACTGAACTAAAAAACAATTTTTTTAAAAAAACCACCCTCACTTGAAAATTCATACGGTTAATACTGACAAAAGGAATATAACAAGAATAAGGTCTGCAGGTTGCAAGATGGCAGCTCCCAGCTTTCCGCGACCCACCTGACATCAAGTCGGGACCCATCAAGTGGGTCCTGATCCACAGTTTGAATAACACTGTTCTAGCATGTTGAAATATTTCACAACAGAAGTTAGTTATGTACTTACAGCAAGGAGAATTGCGACTGCTTGCCAGTTGTGGAAATGCCATGATAGCAGACATTTTTGGCTGATCGTTTTGCTGTGGTGCTTCTTCAACCATCTGATCAGCCCAAACGACAGCTTTCTCTCTCTGAATCAGCTGCTCAAACTCCCTGAAGTCATCCGTGATAACACCGTTTGCTAACCCGGCATTTTTCAGAGCTACATATTGTTTTCTTAGGACTGTAAGTGAAGCAGTTAGTATTCTGTAAAGCAACACCAAGAGAAGGAATTACAGAGGTATGATTGTAAATATCTCAGAAAGGTATCTCTAATTGTATCACAAGACGTTATTTTTAAAAGTTGGGGGAGGGAAGGAGGAAGGCAAGAAATTGAATAAAGTTTGGATTTGGGTGCCGTAATGTCAGTAACACAGGCCTCTGGCAATTTCTGGAGATTTTGAGGAAGGACACTACTGGAACAGAGATATCAAGACCCAAGCAGACCTCCAACAGAATAAACCGGAATGACTGTGATCTGAGCTCATATGGCCACCCTCTCCCACCTTCTGTGTGCCTGTCTACGGCACTGCAGTTTGCGGAAACCACAGCTTTATTGTGTACCTGAACCTATGCTTTATAGATTAACAGGTTTAACAAATGACCAAATCAGCATTTGAAACAAATGTTCAGTCTCCGTTTAAAACACAGCTCTAGGTTGGGACACAACGCAGAGCTGAGGACTAAGCGAGGCATGATGTTGATATCACAGGTCAGTAGCCGACCCAATACAAGGAGAGGGAGCACAAGGAAGTGCATGGGCTTGGGTCATATTCATCGACTTTGTTTACCTCTGAAAGGTTCCCCCCCCAAATGGTGGCTATTGTTGTAAAACCCTTGGCAGAGGAAAGGCAGGGTAGAAATAAGAAAGCAAGTAACTAAATACATAAAACAAATTGCATCCTCTACATACATCAGAATAAAGTTTTAGATAGAGAAGTGAAATACAGCATTTGAACATGGCCATACTTTTCTGTTTGTTTATGTTGCTGTTCTTGGAGGGATGCGAGAGTCCTCATGTATTCAATCTGAGTTTTCAAATCCTTAACTTCCAACTTCAGATAGCAGCACTTCAGCTCTCTGCAGAGCTCCTTGCAAAAAGAGAATGCATGTAAATAGAGGCAAACAGGAATACAATCAACTAAGGTGTTACCCAATGTTACTTTTATAAAGAATGTGCTTCAGGATCTTGCAGGGAATCTTTCTAAGACACCCCTGTCCTCGAAAGCTGCTGCCAGTCAGTGCAAGTACTGAGCTAGATGGCCCAACAGTCTAACTTGGCACAAAAGTAGCGTTCTGCGTGCATCAGTATTCATGACGTGTTCTTTTGACACATTCAACATTTACAGCAACAAATTACAATGGCCAATTATAGTTATGCCACCACACAGTGCAGAGGTACAGAAATTGTTTTAACATCTCATGACCTATCTTTAAGGAAGATCTATGCAAGAGAAGGCGTGAAACCACACAAACCACAAAATGCTTGTAAGAAAAATGTAACAACAGTATGGGTAAACCCAAGGAGGTTTAATAACAAGGAGGCGCCCTCCCTTAAGCGCTAATGCTCCTGAGGTGAAGCCAGTGGGCGGGCTTAGCTGCCATGTTAGTTAACTCAAAACAATCCTCATTCCAAGCATTTCAGATTGCTTTGCTCGTACTTAGGATTTAATAGTTTATTCCTTAAATAAATACTTACAAAAATAAAAACATGTGATCATGTAGACACATTATTGGTAACCTTATTATGATTTATATGCAATTACAAGGTTAAATTCCTCATAATTATATTACTGAACATACCTGACGAAATGCTACTTGCTGTCTATTTAAACTCAGATTGCACTATTTTGACACTGTATTGAAATCTACGCAAGCAAAAATAAAACGGTCATGCCCCATAAAAAAAAATTCTGTAAATGTTCAGAATTTCATAAATATTACAGTAGAAAATGAAAGACGGAAAAATAAAGTGTGAACGGGAAGGAAAGAAAAAAAGGGGAGGGTGGGCAAAAATTAGATAAATATATAGGAAAATTACATTAAAATCTCTTCATAACATAAGTAGTTGTCAATATGAGAGTAATTCTTTTTTACTTCTAGACTATTAAGAGCATTTTTTAAAACTTCTACACTCCCCCCCCCACAAATTCTGTTAATGTTCAGAATTTTGAAAATATTACAGTAGAAAATGGAAGGTGGGAAAAAAAGTGTAAACGGGAAGGTGGGAAAAAAGGAGGGGGGAAATATATATTTTTTTACCTTCTGACCATTAACAGTGGGTGTCAGAAAATGGTGAATAAGATTGCTAGGAACAACAAGAAATTACACAGCTTCAAAAATAATGCACTATTTCAGTGAATTGTCGTTTTATTGAACCGATGTAATGTGAATACATGAATCTTTCAGTGGAAATTAAATCCCATTTTTCTGGCAGCGATTCGCACACCCATATGCAGAACACGCAGGCATGATTAAAGAGGTTGATATTAACTTTTACACACGTTTAGGGAGATTTTCATTCGTGAATTTGCGGCAATCCTCCTTGGCGGAAATGATCTGACTAAGTGAACAAATATGGCTGCAGGTGCCCCGATGTGGCTTCAAGAAAATGACATCATGCCGCCTCCTTGTTATTAAACCTCCTTGGGTAAACCAGAATAGGACATTGTACTAGTATAGGGTAGGAAGAGAAAAAGGTTCTCTGCCAAAACCAAAATTAAAAAGTAGATATAGCCATTACCATTAACAATTAAGGAAAGGTTCATGGTACTAACTAAAAAAGGGGCAGTAACGGTTTTGGCTAAAAGCATAGCTAAAGCTCTTTCCTGTTTCCCTTTGCTTCTTTCCTCCGTCCAAGGGTCTCTCTTCATCTCCCCCTCCCCAGGTAAACTCCTGCATTATGGTAGGATGTGGGGGCCTCCTTTGGGAGAGGATCTTAGCTCTATGGTGATAGAGCACCTGCTTTCTGGGTAGAAGGTCTAGGGTTCAATCCAGGTGGGGCTGAGAAGGGACTCCTGCCTGAAACCCTGGAGAATCGCCTTCAGTTATTACAGGCGACACTGATCTAGATAAGACAGTTCAACTTACTGAGTATAAAACAACTTCCTAGGAACACACTGGCCCCTTTCTCCTGTTATAAAGGAATGACCTGCCCTAGGGAAGAGAGGCAACACATCTTTGATGCATTACCTTTCCTTTCCCGTCAACCAAATCCCAACCCCGTATTGCTTGGTCACAGTCAACATGTAGTCTTCTGTGAGAAAACGCATCCATGAGATACATCTGTGCCAACGCAGGTGGGACTTCCAACCACACACAGTCACTCCAATCTGTCTCGGTTGGCAAAAGCCTTTGATGGCAAAAACTGCGCTAGTCCCTCTTCTGGCTCTTCAGACCATCTTTTCGCAGATTTGCTGTGTCTGCATGTACCCCGCAGCATGGGTGGGTGCTTCCCCCGAGATTTTGCCCTTCTGAGGGCAGCAAAGGTCTTGCTCCTGCCCGTGACAGCAGGATTTCCAGGCTTTTTGTCTACTGTGTCAGTATGGAGGGCTGATCAGCTTGTGTGGGAGCAAGCCATGGCCCTGCTTGGGGCTTGCTCCTTAGCACGTGGCCTTAGGATTGTGTCCCACAGCAGGCAGCAAAGTGTAGCCATTGCTCTTAGGTGTGCAAGACATGCCCTGAGGTTCTGCAGACAGCACTGTGTCAGAGGTGCCTTTTCCTGCCTGGGAAAAAGGGGTTCTGCAACCCCCTCTTGCTCTCTGAAACTGGTTAGAACTTAGGGAACCTTCATCCTTTCCTTTCAGGGCTGCTAGGAGTTAACGAGCCAAGCAGCAGCAGCACCCTTTGCGCTGAGCAGACAAGGCTGGCTTTAAGCCAGTGTGAACCATGTGAACATTGGGCCCCGTGCTTTGGGGAGTCCACACCAGCACGGCAAGCAAATCGCCTGCTGCTGCAGCTGGGATCTCTATGGGCTGTAAATCAGTGGGGCGAGCAGACCTTGGGCCCTCCCATCTGCTCCTGCCTCCAAGCTACTCAAAATGGGCATCCTGGAAGCAGTTGGTGATGACGCCATCCTGTCACCACCAACTATTTCCAGGCGCTACACGTGGCACCACAAGTGCTTTTCTTGGTGAGTGCATGGGCCCTGCAAGAATGCCCCACATTGGGCCCCACTGCTCCTAGAGCCAGCCCTGTGAGCAGCATTCACAAACTTTCCATGTGGGTTGTTTCCAAATATGCTGTTATTCTGTGGGAATGCTCATTACCGTATGCCCATGTTCTGGGCCTCAATATAATTCGAACAGAATGTTGGGAGCTGCCCCCTCCCCACATTGACATACACATAATTACTACTCCCTTGAAATATAGAGCAAATAATCTGCTTCTAACATTGACCAACTTGAGCGGCCAACCTATCTCTAGGAGAGAAAAAAAGGGGGGGAGGAGACAGCAGTTTACCTGAGGAATATGGCCATTCTGACCAAGCAGGCGCATCTCATTTTCTACCTGACGCAACCAGTTAGTGTTCTCCTCCAAGTGTTTCAACTCATCCTCTTTCTTCTTCTCTAATTGCAAACAGCGAGTTTTTAGTAAAGCAAGCCGGTGGTCTCGTTTGAGAGTCGCCTGGAAATATAGGACGTAAAATTTTGCAGTACGACTTAAGTTTTTAGGTGAAACAAGACAATATGGCAAGTCAAAAGCTACAGCTCACTTTCCTGGCAAAAAAAATAATCACACAGAACCAGCACATGTGCTGTCATGTTATAATCCCAGATGTGTGTGATAACATCAGAACCAGGGGATATCTACTAAAATTAGAACAGAATGGACAAAAGGAAACATGTATTTGCATTCAGAAAATATGTAATGAATCTGTGGCACTCCTTGTCACAGGATGTGGTGACAGCACTTGGCCTAGATGCCTTTAAAATGGGATTGGACAGACTTATGGAGGAAAAGTCCACCGTAGGTTACATGATGAGTATATGCAACCTCTTGGTTTCAGAAGTAGGGTATGTCTGAGTGCCAGATGCAAGGCAGTGACAACGTGATATATTTGTTGTTTTGGGAGCTCCCTGAGGTATCTATTGGGCGAGATACAGGAAGCTGGACTAGATGGGCCTTTGGCCTGATCCAGCAGGGCTCCTCTTATGTTCTTAATCACTATTTTCCCCCATTTCACTTCACTGGCTACTGCAAGGGTATCAAATATAAGGCCTGCAGGCTGGATATGGCCAGCAGAAGCGTTTTATCTTCTTTGGCTTTCCCTTAACCACCACCAGCTGCTGGGCTGTCGCAGCTAAAAGGATAGCCCATCTGATAATTGGGCTCTTCCATATCTTGAAAATATTATCAATATTGGCATATTTTCTGTCATTCGCGGCCAAATTCCTAAGTGAGAAAAATTAGTGCTCATTTCTGATCATGATCTGCTTAATGACATCACTTCCTGCCCTCAGCAGGCAACATAATTGCTATTCAGCCCACTGTTTGCAACACGTTTGATACACCTGGGCTACCGTGTTCAGGATCAGGAAAATTCTCAGTGAGATGCGATGCCATGGCACAGATTTTGACTTACTCACATGTTTCTACAAAAGAGGAAAAAGCCTGCTTGTTTTGGTGGGAAGCTTGCAGTTTCCGGGTTGTATAGTTCTGCTCATTGTCTTCCAAATCATTTGGGATGTGAGTGGTTAGAACCATTCATTCAGGTTTGGTCAGCATACAAGGGGGTGGGGTGGGGTGCCCAATATTTTTTTCCAGCATTACTGTGGGAGATTATGCCCTTTAGTTGCTCTTTGAACTCAAAGTCCAAAGAAGTAATTTGGCAACAAAGAACTGAAGTCTTTCTAGAGGAAAGCATTTGTGCTTCCAGTATTTTTCTTCTATTTCAGCTTTTAAAAGATTTTGTGCTTAGTTCAGCAGAATATATATATCACCTTCAGTCACAGAAAGCTATTGTTATGCTCAATTGAAAACAGATGTTTGAGAAAGGTTGCACACAAAATTATTTTACAAGTAGGGCTTCAGTCACTGGAAGTTAACTCCCGTGTGAAGGAAGTTTTTATATATAAATAAAAGTCACTACATCGACATAATATATGAAAAGCAATATACAAATAGCAATATACAATGTCAAAAAAAATCAAAACTAAAAGGTCTTCAATAAAATGTACAAAGAGGAGAGATAAAATCCCCCCACGTACACTCTGTAAAACTGGCGCCTGCATCCCAAGCCTTCTTTCCTGCAGTTATTGAAGAGAAGCTATAAAGTCATGGAAAACTCTGAAGTGAGAGGGGTTAATGCAAACTACAACAGTCTGCAGTACTAATAACTAGGGATGTTTGTTTTTGGTATTTGTGAAATGAAGTAAAGCCAATTTTAGTCAACAAAACAATTACAACGCTTTTTTGATATATTGCGAAATATCATTAATTTCACCCTGTGTCGTCTGACTGTTCCTTGGCCTCTTCCACAGGCCGTCCGTCAGCTTGAGTGGTGCAAGGGTTGCTGGGGAACTTCTAGCCTTGGCCTGAACCAGAAGGCCTTCCTCCCCCTGCTACCATGCATGCAAGAACAGGCCCAGAATGTTGTGGAAGGCATGACATCTAGTTCATGCCTTCCACAAGCTGGAAGCAAGTGTAGTTATGACACTGCCGGTACTACAGGGGCAATGTTTAACCTCAGCTGTAAGCTGGGAAGGTTGCAGATGGGCCTTCCTCACCTGGTCGCCATGCCAACAAGAATGGCCTGGGGCCAGCAAGCTTAGGCACAACACTGCAGGTGCCCACCAGATAGCTTACTTCACTATGCTAGCAAGTTTAGGCACAATTCTGCAGGCACAACCAAAGACCCTCAGTCCAGAAAAACCCCAAAAACAGTAACTGGTATTTTTTTAAAAGTAAAATTAAAAATTATATTGGAATAAAAACACCACATTTTGCATTTTTATTCAACAATGTTCTTTAAAAATCCATTTTCAAACACCCCTACTAATAACCAACAGTGCTGGTTCTGCAAACGAAGCAAAAGTTTATTGGAAGACATTTTGAACTGCGCTAAAAGCAGAAACAGTAATGCTGGGGAGAACCAGAGAAGATGAGGACTAGAGATGTGAAGGTTCAGAAAAATACCAGGAAAATTCAGAAAAGAACATTTTTTTCCTGAAGCCTTTTTGGTTTTTCCCCAAAAAATTGGAAAAATTGAAAAAAGAAAAAATTGATTATGGAATGTTTTATTTTAACATGATGAATAACATATTTTAAGAAAAGGTATTCAAATATTTTCCAAATCATTTCTAAAAAATATGCATGTTATCAGATTATTCTAATTTCTGTGCACTGAGGACAAGCAAGTCCTGAACTCTGAACTGAACTCTCCAATGCAAGAACAAGATGCATTTCTTCTTTTTATTTAGGAGGTGCTGCTATTGTCACAAGAAAAGGAAAAGGTTTCAGTTTTGTTTTTGCATGTGGGTGGTTATGTCTGGTTATGTCCTCTTCGCTAGGCCTCAAAGCATTGGAAGAAAATATAGAGCAACAAAAAAGACCTGAAAGTCAATCAATCAAAAAATATTTATATACCGCTTTTCAACGTGAAGTTCCCAAAGTAGTTTACAGGCAAATAATAATAAAGTGAAATGGCTCCCTGTTCCAAAAGGGCTCACAATCTAAAAAATGCATAGCACCACCAGCAACAGCCACTAGAAAAAGGCACTGAGCTGGCATGAAGAGGGACAATTACTCTCCCCCTGCTAAATATCAGAGGTACACCACTTGGAAAAGTGCCTCTTGCCCAGGCAAACCTTCAGTTTTTAGAAGTCCATAATAACTGTGAAATGACAGACACAACAGAGTAGCTGCAGAAGCAGAGACTGAAATAGATACTGATAATTACAGCTCAGAAAATAATTCTGATTAAATTTCATGCCCATGCATTGAAACTTAGTCCCACTCCCTTCTATACCCCTCCCCCCTCTTCAATTCTTTTTATGAGAATGGGTTTTTTATTTTTATTTAAAACTGTGAAAAGGAAATATGAATAATAGTTACTTCTGGATTTTTAAAAATTGTTTTGTGGAGGTTTTTTTATTGTTCCACATAAACTAGTAAACAGTTCAGAAGATTGTTGCTCCATTTGTTACAATTACAAATAAATATTATTACAAACAGAATTTACCTTTTTTTATAACTGTTTGGATACACTATATTTTTAATATGCTAGTTGTGATAATTTTATGCCAAGTCCATTGTCCATAGTCATATTTTATGTTCCTAAAAATAACAGAATGACTTTCAATCTGGAAAAGAAAAAAATAGTGCTAATGTAGCATTTTTTTTTCAATTTTTCCAAAAATTTCTGTTTTTTCAAAAAACAAAAACACAAAAAAAAACCCTCGGGAAAAAACAGGGTTTGTTTCCGAGCTTCAAAATTTCTGGAAATTTAACATCTCCAATAAGGACTAAGAGGGAAAAATGTCCTGAAAGTGAATTAAGAGACAGCCAGACCTAGTGAAAAGAGAGCTAAAGGACAGAAGCCAAGACTGATGGGAATACATGCCAAGAACATGGGCTTAATGACAAGGTGGCCGGGTTAGGAAACACCCGCTCTGGTGCTAGAGACAGGAGGCCATGAAAATTAACACCAGTTTGAAATGACCTGATTTCTAGTAAGAAATATGTTGTTAACTTCATTAGAATAAAGAGTTCTTAGGACTGCAGGATGTAGACATACACACTAGATTAGAACCAGGTGCCTCTGGTTGGATCTAAGCAGTTCTATAAATACGGCAGAAAGGGCTGCAGAAATTGCTGCACCACTGCTTACCTTTTCTAGCCTCCCCGGAGAGCACATCATCTCAATTTGTTCATGGCAATATTTTTGATAATGAGTTTTAAGGGCATTTTCTTTAAGCCGCAGTTCCTGGTGGAGGAATTCCTTCCTGATTTCCTCTCGATTTGCAAACACGCACTTCAAGATTTCGTTATACCTGCCCCATCCCCCAAAAATTTTTAAGGAGACATGTCATTACATAAACAAGGCTTAATGAAGTAGTATTTTCCCCACACAGATTAAGCACATTGACATTTCATCTACATATTGCAGTTTATGTGTACAGTACAAAAAAAAAAATCCCAGCACCTATGTTCAAACAGAGATTTGTTTTCTCAGCGTATGAATTTATAACAGTACATTATTTACCAAATCCTTGATAATAATTGTCACCTTCTCCTATTGTAGCTATATGATGCTAGAAAAAAATGTGAGCCTATCAGTAGGCTGCATTTTTGGCTAGTTAGCCTATGACCCTTTATTCTGGCCAAACCCTTGCTTGGTGAGAACAAGGTCAGATATTACTAACATCTACATTTCAAATATTGAGCAGCATAGATGAAAATAATCAGTAGTAGTATTCTTCTCCGGGCTGTACCCTGAGTGTACTTTCAAGGATAAGGATTCAGGCAACACACACACGGGTCAGCCCAGTCATGAAGTGAGTTGCTGGGGCATACATGGCTGGCAGATGGCGAGGGGAGGTAGAAATGAGGTGTTCTTCACCCTAAATCTGCTGTCACCCCCCTTGAGCCCACCACAGATGCAAGTGGGAATTGATCTGCTTTCTGCACACTGTTGCACCGTTTTTCCAAGTGTCGGACTTCCTGCTTCGCGTGGTCTGTTTAAATAAAACCAAAAGTCCTACACTTCCTGGTCTGCAAAAACCCCATGATGGAACAGGGTAAGGAGCTTTTTACCTAGCACACCACAGTAGAGAATGAAGGATCTGGCCCAATATAGTGTGGGGCAATGTTCCCAGTTGTGTCACTCCTGACAGAAGCTAGTTGGCACCTGAGCAAACATTAACCCCATAGAGCCATGCCATTTGAGGAGACAGTCATCAATAGCTGTGGTCTCCAAACTCCAGCCCGAATCTGGAGACTGCTCTTTCCATCTGCTCAGTGACTGGTGCTTACTGTTCCGCCAGGGAGCGTTGGGACACCTGCAACTACAGCCTCCTAGTGTCGCCACAGCCAGCTGCTTCCAGGTTCTGACCTCCAGCAGGCCAAGCATGCAGCGTTCCGGGCAGGTGCAGCTGGCAGCGGTGACACTTGGGGGCTGTAGTCACGGCTGTCCCAATGCTCTCAATGGCAGAGTGGTAAACGCCGGTAACACCGGACAGCCTTTTAGGTGATGCAGTTTGGAGACAGCTGATCTATGGCATCCAGACATATATTTTAACCAAGAGGTGGAAGTGCTGGGCTCTGCAGATGTCACTCAGTGAATTCTCACAAGGTTTTTTTTCAGGATGAGCTGTAGTGGAGCTCTGTACCACAAAACATTGATCCAAAACAGACCTTTCTAAAAGACTAAATGCAAGCAATTGTCAAGATAAGCCTACTTACAAACAGGTGAGTTATGTGCTTGAAGTGCTTTACATTATTCGAATACTTAGTAGAACTGTTGAACATTTTTAAAAAATGTTCTTTCTACTTTCAAATACTGGTTGCCATGGGAAGGTTTAGCGATTACTACTCAAACTCCTCCTCCCTCAGAACGTTCTCCATTCCATACTGCAGCCTATCTGAACCAACTGTAGACATTCAAGGTGTTTATTGTTTTATCCATCATGTGATAAAAAGCGGTCACTATTTACACAGTTCTGCTTAACACAAGTAATTTTTCAATTTCCCATGAAAACACTATTTTTCTAGCAGTCACTTGTTCTCGCTTTTAAAACAGAGAAAGGAATTATACACAGAGAGAATCATACATACATGGGCAGAAGTGCTACTCAGAATGTAACTCTAAACTATTTTAAAGTCTTTTGTCATCTCTAACGAGAACAAAACAAACATGAGATTTTGAGCACCCAAAATGTACTCTAACTTCACATGGCATGCAATAGTCACAAAAGATTATGAGAGGGACAAGGGCTAACAGGGAAGGTAGCATTAGGCTACACTCCCATGCATGGTTACCTGGGAGTAAGCCCCATTCAGTAAACTGGAACTTACTTGTGATTAAACAGGCATAGGATTGAGTTGTCCTGCTTTATGGGGAGCCATTTTGAGCTCTCAGGATTAGATGGATCATGTCATATATTTTCTACTAGAGACTGCCTACCTTAGTATCTCCTCCTGTTGTTGATTTGAAAGTGTCCCTCGATTACCATTTTCAGGAATGGATGGTTTTTCCGACTCATAGGCTTTCAGTTTCTCTTTCAACATTAGAATCTGAAATAAAGTGACACTCTGCTTTGACAGAAGTAACAGAGCTTAATTTTTAATGTTTTAGCTTGCAATTTGTATACGGACACAGCTTTTTAGAAAGAAAAATACAACTCCACACCAGACACCTACATTAGGCTTGTAGATAATTTCTTTCACCCAACTACTAAGCTACTGCATCTCAGCACTGTTAACTAGCAATTGTAGTGACCAACATACCTGTTTCTTTTGCTCTTCACAAATCTTAACATATTGACTTATATGGCTATCCAGACTCACAACATTGCTTTTCAGCTGTAGAAGAAAGAGAAAGTTCATATTCAAAAACATTGTGATATAAACTGCTCAGTATATGCTCTTTTTACTACAAGAACTATGGTTAAGAGACACCCCCCTCCAATAAAGAGAGAAATAGATAATATACTGGAATAGGCAGCAGGTAAGACTTATTAAGAATATAAGATGACCATCTAGTCAAACTTCCTGGATCTCACTGTGGTCCACCAGATGGCTTAGGGCGCACATAAGATTACAAGATGCCTGCATCCTGTTGCCACTCCCTTGCACGTGGCACTCTGAAGTAGCCTACTTATTTTTTTATATGTCTATGCTACTAATAATGATGTTTAAGCTTACAACACAATTGAATGAGAGAAACAGGATATTCTAATTTTTCATAAGATTAACAGCTCATTTAGTAGGATACATATGACAACGTATTGAAAAAAAAAATAGCAATATACCATTCCTGCCACTTTTCAGTACTATGCGTACCTAGATGCTTTTTAGGTCCATCCTTTATATATGTACATGGAAGTAAGTTAGCACAAGATTGCAGTTTTTGGAGATCATGCTTAATGATTTGCAGACTTGTGCATATCCAGACAAAGGTAAGTATAGGGAAATTTTAAATCTCTCCCATTAAAATTCTTTGGAATCAGCAGTGTGATTTTTGGATCATGCCCTTGAATACCCTTAAAGCAGTGGTTCCCAAACCTTTTCGACTGGCAGCTCTTTTGACTTATTGGGCCATTGGCCATGGCTCTCCATTGGGGCTACAATCCTATACATTGCACAGGGTGGCAGGTTTTTTATGAGGATTCTGCGTCTTCCGTGGCCGAATTCCATGGCTCCCCTGAGCTCTCAGTTTGGAAACCACTGTCTTAAAAGCTACAATCTGGTGATTTTTTGGGGGGAGGGGGAAGGCAAGGATTATAATATTTCCCTACTTCTTGCAAGGTGGGAAATCATATAAAGGAATGAGAGATTTTCTCAGCATTGCATCAGATAAGTGACACTTTGCCCAACTGACTAACATAATTTATTCATCCTCATGTCAATTCTCTTTCTTTAAATAATGCCATTATTGAGGGGGGGAAAAGGAACATGGAGGCAGGTTGTTCAGAAAACCATTTTGAAAGCTCCAGCCACTTTTTCAGAATAGCCACACTAGTTTCACATTAAAAGGGGGCTGTGAGATTTCTACAAATAACTTTCAAAATACACAGCAAAAGTACAAGCATATGTTTCCTGACGCAATCATCTATTTACTTAGTTAACAAGTACGAGTCTGTCATTTGCACGTATCGGTGCAGAATGAAAGAAAGTTCACTTACAGAAGATTTAATGTCCTTGGCCCGGTTGGCATACTTAAGAGTGTTATACGTGTCGTCATAGAACATAGAAGAAGGACTAACGGCGGCTATAATTATGGTACGACAATTTCCTCCAAGAGAATCCTTCAGTAAGCGCGTAAGCCGGCTGTTTCTATAAGGGATATGTTGTTTCTTACTCTGGAAGAAAAAAAAATGATGAGTGTTTAATGGATTTCTGATACTGAAACAGCTGCTCATGGTAGGTCATGGTCTGAAGCTAGAGCACACTGCGCATCAGTGGCAGGTGATAAAACCTTGACATCATTCCTTCCATTGTAACACCCACCTAAGTCTCAACATATCCAGCTATACAGGCAGTGTTCCAGTCCTCTCTTCCCACTGAGTCAGGTTAGCACTTCTCAGTACACAACCCAGATTCCTGAAAGGATGGAGGGATTCTGCAACACCCCAGCACCAGTCTTCTCACAGCATCTTCCCATAGAAGGAGGATGCAGTTTGTTGACAAAATCTGTTATCAAAATCCAGGCTCCATCCCAAACTGAGCAGCACTTTATGTCCCCAGTACACAAGTGCTGGAGCTCAGCCTGTATTAAACACTGTTTAGGCTTCCAGAAAGCCACAGAAGGGGCACACACATGGAGGCCAGCTGTAGATACAAGAGGCACCCGACTTAAATCTTCTCAGCATTCTAAAATATTGTCATTATTCACATTTATATTCCATTTATATTCCACTGTGGAGCTTCACAGAGCTCCACAGTGTGCACAGATGTGGATGACAGCCTCAGAACACCACTGCAAAGTAGGTAAAGCTGAGAGACTGACCCAAAGTGACCCAGAGCGCAAGCCTAACCTGGAGTTAGGCCAGCACAGTTGGGCCAGCAATGTTTGGCTTGCACAAGGGACACTGTAAAGCACGTTTGGACCATTCTCGGAGTCAGGGAGGACAGTAAACGTCTGTGTGCTGGCCTGACTCCGATAGTGGTCCAAACATACTTTACAGCAGTGGTATTCAAACTTTTTAAACCGGGACCCACTTTTTAGAATGGCACTCATTTCGGGACCCACCAGAAGTGATGTCATTAACCTGGAAGTGATGTTGTGGCAGGAAGTGACATCATCAAGCAGGAAGTGCTGTCATTGTAACAGTGTTCTTAAAATGACACTCCTGAATTCAATTGGCATTCGTGGACTGCAGCAATTGTACAACCATGAAACGTCCCTGACAGTAAGCAAGATTAGGACAAAATACGACGTAAAAGCAATGAACTAAAAACAAAATTAAAAAACAACCCTCACTTGAAAAGTCAAACTGTTAATATTCACAAAAGGAATAAAAGTAAGGTCTTACACAATAAGAGTAAGGTCTGAAGTTTCCAAGATGGCTGCTCCCAGCTTTCCGCGACCCACCTGACATCAGATCGCAACCTATACAGTTGAATACCACTGCTTTACAGTGTCTCTTGTGCCAGCCAAACATTGCTGGCCTAACTGTGCTGGCCTAATTCCAATTTAGGATTGCGCTCCCAGTGAACATTATGGCTGAGATAATTTGAACCTAGGAATACCTTGAACAAGGTTGGCAGCCCAATCCACTGTAACTCCCCATGCAGCAATGCAGTGGTGCCAATATGGAATCTTCTGTATCCCATGGGGGAAATGTTGGCATGTTGAGGTTTGCTCAGGGAACAAGAATATTTGTTCTTTTGCCCAGCCAGCCTAATGGTTCTACTTGGACCTGTGCTAATGATATTGCTGGCCCAAGTCCACATTGACCCATGGCAGCAGATCAGACCTGGGAAGGGACCTGGGTACCACTACAGCTGATCTCTTCTTGGGCTTGTTCCACCTTCCTCCCTGCCCCATTGCCACCCTGATCTTGGAAATCAAAGTATTGAGCTCAGCAGGATGCTCCAGGCAAGCAGGTTCACTTTAGCAATCAGGAAGAGGAAAAAGCAACTGCTGTAGGAGACTTTGCAAGGTGCGTGGGTGGCTAGAGGAGAAGGATCCAAGGAGGAAATTGAGAAGCCTGTGATGCTCCTCCTTTTGCTTAACTACAGATTAACTTAACAATATGGATTGGAGAACACACCTCCATCGTTAAGCGGCACACACCTGCAATTCTATTCTATGGAGGGACTTCTTTATATGTGGTACCTTAGACCAAACAGTCTGCCTTAATCTAGGAATTCATGAAAAGTACACGATCATTTCCCTATTCAGATTTGATGGCATATTGAGAATGAAACCGAACTACAAGGTGTTGGAAGATACGTGGAAAAATGACGCCTACCTTTGGGTCTGCCAGAACATTAATTACATTGCCAAGAGCTAGTAGGGAGCGATTAATATTTGCTCCTTCTCTAAAGCGAGCACCTTTGGCTTTTGTGGCACTGGCACGTTCAGACCCTGCAAGGTCAATGAGACACATTTTGGCAATCCGGACGTTTTGATTGATACTTGCTGTCTTATCTTGTTGTCTCAGATAAATCTGTAACAGAAGAATAAGAAAATACAAACAAATGTGTGTGCAAAACTAAGCTTTATGTCACTCACAGTTCAATTCTATGCAGGTCTACTCAGAAGCAAACCTCACTGAATTTAATGGAACTTATCTGGGAGTAACTGGGTATAGATTGCAGCATCCATCAGGCGGACAACTTTAAAGAACAATCCAATGTTATTTCTGAAATTTGCTATTTTTAAGTTCAGGTGAAATGTTGTTGTTTCTGCTCCACCTCTTCAGCAAAGGTTCCATAGTAGCTTACAAACAATTCAATACAATTGACTACAAATAAAGTGTCGTGGTACAGTTTATTTACCATATTTCTACTCCCTCGGAAGGGACAAAAAGTTTCAAATTTTGATACCTTAATTAGCATAATTTCAGCCTGACCCTATAATTGTTTGTCCAGTGGTAATCCCTATATTCAAAAGGATTTATTTTCAAGTTTAGATTACTTCCGAGTAAACATAGGCCCAGATTATTTGTTACAAAGCCAGATACATTAAAAGGAGCAGAAGAATTTGCGCTTGCAAAATTTATTCAGGCACGCAGACCATTTATTTTTCAGCTGCGACACTGCAATAGATTACTCATCTGAAGTGATTAAACAGCACAAACCCAGAGAGCACCTTTCTTCAATACTGCTTAGCACAAAGGAGCGAAAGCAGACAAGACTGTGAGCTGGGGTTGCTCCTCCCAAGACCAAAGCATGCTTATGGATGCAGTGCTACATTCGGAGGATTCTCTCTCTCTTTTTAAACAAAGCTTCAAAGGTTATCTAAGATCCTCAGACACCTTATCTGCCATATCATCTTACCTGAAAGACAGCATGGGACCGAGATGAGGAGGCATTCAGATCGGTGGGATGTTGCGTTCTGTTTTTGTTTCCATAATCCAACATTCGCAGGATCTCCACAGCCGATTTCGGCTACAAAAAGGATTTAGAAAATAGCCAAATGAAATTAATAAATCTTTGCTAGATTCTCATCAGGGAGCCTCCTTTTTGCAGGATTCAGCAACAGCATTAACATCATAGTTTAGGGTTTGGTTGCCAGGTGGGTCCCAGAGTATGAGACACACAAAAGCAGGTAAGATGACACCTTTGATCAAACCAGCCTCTGTTGGTGCACACAAGCTTCAGCACCTGCCTGCAGATTATGTTCGAGATTAACATTGCACAATGTGGTCTAAAGGAGCTGGGTGAGCGAAAGGCATCGTTTTACCGATTCCAAAATGGTAAACCCATTCAGATTATGCGAGCGAGGCTCCTTGAACAGGCTGCAACACATGTTCGAGATGTCCATAGTACATCGGCAAAAGAAAAAGAACGTTTGTGCATATAGAATTAAATATTTAGAAATAAATACTTATAAAAGACAGGGGGATGAGAAAATGGATTTAATAAATTCAAGGCAAGATTTGCTATATGGAAAAGATTCCTTGTAGCCCTCTTTGAGGGCCATAGTCTTGGCAGTCCTGTTTTCATCAGTAGCAGCTACGGCCTGCCTCCCAAAAAGTCTCTATCAATTTCCAGATCAGAAGAGAAGATAATTTAGTAGCTCAAAGTACCAGTTGGAAAGGAGAAATAAAAGCAAACAAAGACTATACGCTTCATGTTGGGGCCAATCACTTTATATTAAGGTTAGGGAAGTTAAAGATCTCTTCCCTATCAGTACAATCACATCACTTTTCTAACTGAGTCAACTCCCTGTCATTCCTGGCAGAAGCTTGAAGCTTCTGGGTTCTCTTTCTAAAGCTCTCCGTGTTTATTGATCACCACCTTTTCCTCCTTTGTTGCTCCATGAGGGGCCATGCCCTCTTTGCTGCCTTCCCTCACCAACTCCATGCTGTTTTCTCTGCCAAAAGGAGTTTCTGCCACCTTCTCTTCCTGTAAAACCAACTTCTTGACCATCTGATTAACCATACGTTGGCAGGCCAATGCCAACAGCAGACCTCAAGAGTGTTTAGACCCTCTTCTAAGTAGGGGCAGCTGTTCAGCAATTATCTTTTAGTCTGCATGCTGTCATCTTGAATAGCTGGAGGGGGGTTGAGGGGGTTGAATCTGTGCCTGCAAAGGAGATCTTCTCAGGGGTGGGGGAGAAGGGTCCAAGGTCAATCTGCTTCTAAATAATAATAATAAATAATAATACATGTATTTATATACCGCCTTTCTTAAGGTCACTAGATTTCTCTAATGATTACAACTCAAGGCGGTTTACATAGGCAGACTTTTTCACAAACCCGAAGGTTTTTACAATTTACAGAATGTTCTATCTTTCAAGAACCACACTCAAACAGATCTTTCTTTCTGGATTTAGCCTTCTTTCTTTAGCCACCCGTCTGTCGTCTGCTGGCTGATGAGGCTTCCCTGCTCTCACCAGAGACGCAGCTGTCTTCAGCACACTCCTCCTCCCACGAGGCAGCTGAAACTCAGCTTTTTAATCAGCCGCAGTTTGCAAGGTCTGCCGCTCACACAGACTTCCGGAAGTCTCGAGCTCACGACCTTGAGATCTTCAGTTGTTATCTTCGGGCAAACGGAGGCATTAACCCTCTCGGCTAAATCTTCTGAATTAAATCTAGCTGTTCTGGATACCAAGGCCATAACGGCCATTTGGGTGCAATGGCAACTACCTCTGCTCTTCAACACCTTATCTGTCACAGAGTTCTGGGAATGAGAGCCAAAAGGAGGAAAGCATGCAATAGGACCTTCGGCTAAACTGGAGACAAAATCTCTACCCCAGGGAGGCATGATGAGCTTCCCTGGCTCAACAATCTTGGCTGAAGACTGTTCCCACTAATAGCAAGTAAGTCCACGACTGGCCTTCTGAAGTGACTGATCACCTTCTGGAAAACCTCCAGGTATAACTACCACTCCAAACGCATGGCTCCTGCCAAAGATGCCCCCCCCCCCCAACGTTCTGCCACAACCAACAGCAGGATGTTCTCTGTCTAGGAGAATTGGATTGGCAGCACTTTGGCCATGTTGAGCTGTGGTGGTCCTGCAAGAATTAAAGAGCTCTGACAAGATCCTGTCACTTTGAGTCAAGGCAGGGTCAGATTTTTTTTGGTGTGTGTGGGGTGGTGGTGGAGGAGAACCGCCACACAGGAGGAGACAATAGTCTGCTAGCTCTGACTATGATGATGTGGGGGCAATCCCCAGGAGTAAGGAATGCCTCCCCATCCTCTGACAGAATATGATGGAGAGCTGTGGTTACCATATATCAAGAAAGTTATTAGAGAAGTGATAAAAGAGAACAAAAAGTGATGGAACACCTGCCTTACAAGTGAAGGGCACAATGTTGGGGGCTGCTTAGTTTGGAAAAAAGAGGTGACCATCAGTTGCGGGGGGGGGGCAATGCTGGGAGAGGTGTATGCCTTTTTCTCCTGCTGGTGGGTTACTGTGGGATTCAGAACGCTGAACTAGATGGGCTCGCCTGATTCAGCGACGTATTTGAAGCTAAAATAATATAGGTGAGGTGTGGAATGGAAGTGTGCTTATTCTGATCCCAATTCATTCCCTTACAGGATTATTTCTGTGTTGAAAAGGGTAAATAATACACTGCAGTAATCTTCAAACTTTTTAGACCGGGACCCACTTTTTAGAAAGGCACTCATGCTGGGACCCACCGGAAGTGACATCATTAACCTGGAAGTGATGTTATAGCCAGAAGTGCCCTCATCAAGCAGAAAGTGCTGTCTGTGTGACGTAATCAAATGAAACTCCTAGAATGCAAACTGGCATTCTTGGACTGAAGCAAATGCACAACCATGAAACATCTTTGGCAGAAAGCAAAATTAGGACAAAATATTATGTAAAAGCACTGAACTAAAAACAATTTTTAAAAAACTCACTTGAAAATTCAAGCTGTTAACACTCACAAATTGAATATTTTGTGAAACATTACTATTTATTAACCCTCACAAACTGAATATTTTGTGAAATATTACCATAATATTTATTAATATTACTAAAGAGTACGGTCTTTAGTTTTCAAAATGGCGGCTCCCACCTTTCCGCGACCCACCTGACATCAGGTCTAGGCTATGTAAATGTGGTTATTGAGTCCCTACACATCAGGTTGCCTTTCAGGCCATTGCTCCAGTGCAAGCTCCTGGATACTGGCAGTTTACTGGGGCTGAGCCAGAGTCTGGTGTTCCTCTCCCCAGTTTGTGCTAGAGGGGCTTCCGAAACAGTGGCTTCCCCACCGACATTGTGCTCTTATTGCTGTGTTACAGGTGCAGTTTCAGTATACGAACGGGCTGTCAATTGTTCCCTTTTATAAATTATTGCCAAACAAATGTGGGTTGGGTGGATTTGATCATTTACAAATGTTGATCTGCCAAGTCTGAATCATCCCTGAAAACTCATCAGTAAATCCCAGCTGATTTAGGCGCTCTGTGGAACATTGTAACACTATTCATATTGGATTACAGCATTAGTATATACCAGAAATTCTCAACTGGGGAGTTTGGAGAATCGCCACACAGGAAGAGACCCAACACCCCAGACTGAGAAGCTCCATCTCTGCTACCATAAGTGGGGGGGGGGGGATGGAGGGCAAAAGCAGCAATATGATAAGAAGGATCATGCTGCTGCTGGGGCTGAAGGGTTTATTTACTTAACCGAGACAGCACCTGCCTCCTGGGAGGTCTGGGGAGCCGGGAGTTTAAAAAAAACCCTTCAGCCCTGGCAGCAATACAATCCTCCCAGTCCTGGAGCTCATCATGGAAGAGCTTTAAAAGCTGAACCTGCCCAAATCCCCTCTTCTATACAATGGTTATAGACATTCTGTCCCAGTTTGTATCTGGTAACCCTTATCTATAGGTCCTCTCTTTGACCTTTCCTCTTCCCCATTTTCAAAATGGCTCTTCCCATCTTATTTTTATGCTTTTCGCTTTTGATTCATTTGACTTTGCATGCTCCTAAACTCTTTTAATGGGTGACCTCCCACCCATTCTCTCCCACCCATGGGAAAAGCCCTCTCCTTTTCCCATGCAGCATAGTCATAGGTAGGTCTACTCAGAAGTACCACACATACTCATGTATCATTCGATCTCTGTTAGAAGCTTTGTTACCCATATTGACCTGCATATAAATCAATCCATGTTTTCAGCACCAATTTTCGGGCATAAAGTTTTAGACTTATACATGAATATATGGTAAGTTCGATGGGTATTACTGTCAAGTGTGCATAGGATTGAAGCAAGTATTCCTGAAATCAGAATAAAGGTTTATATTAAAGATGGAAAATTCTTTGAAATCTTCATTTAGGGCAGGAGGTTGGGCTGGTGGTACAGCGGCCACCTTTAGCCTGAAGAACATCTGTGGCCACCAGTTCAAAACAACCAGAAGTATCCGAAAGCTGCCGATGACACTGCTGTTGAGCTGAGCCATCCCAGTTGGTGGGAGGAACCGAGACTACCACTCTCAATGGGAGAGAGGAGTTGCTGTCAGTTAAGTGTGGGAGGTGAATGCAGCCAGAAAGATTCCAGACTGAAAAAGAATCCATTTGGAATGGAGTTTCAATGAATTTCATAGTAGTAGAACTTACTGTACTATGAAAATCCCTACAAGGAGGTTAGAAAAACCTACCTAGGTAAGCCCCTTTGAATTAAAGTTGTAGAAGAAAAGTGGTATATAAATAGTGGTTATTATGTTCATAATATGGATGGTAAAAATATACATGTGCATACCTGATGTAAAGTTAACCCCTGAACCACTACTCCTTTCTGTGGATCTTCACGAACAGCTAGCGGTCCTGAACTGACAAGCAAGTCACGTATCTGCTCATTGTAGACCTTGGAAAGAATAATTAAGAATACTTATAAAGATATATTTTATTGGGGCAATATTTAGAATTGGTAACTCAACTGCTCTATTTAGAAGATGGATTATTCATATACACAAAAATTGCATTTCCTCCCCTGCCCCCCCAGTTCAAATCCAGGCAAAGCTCCTACTTTACTGCTTAAATACCCAAACCACTCATTCAATTTAGTAAAGGAAGTAGTCTGGCAATTTGACATATAATACAGAGGAGGGCTATAAAGCAGAAACTGTGGCACGGGAGTGCAATATGGCTCAACCCAAACACACCCATTAAGCAGCTCAGCCTATACTTGACCACTTGAAAGTATGCCCCACCGAGTTCAAGGGGACATATTCTAAAGCAAGTGCACAAAGGACTTTTGGACATTCCTGCAAATAAAGGCATGGTAGTATCTAAGCAGATATTGTATCAAAACCCAATCCAGTTTTAACACTGCATATGTTCTACTGCTAGAACCGACATAAAGTACAACAGTTTCATTTTTCTGGTGGTTTTGCTACACTCCTCCTACCACCTAGCATTGTTGGTAAATAACCATGAAATCATTTACCAATCGTATATTCATTAAATGTTACAGCAGTTTTGAATAATCCTGATTTGTTGAGTAGAACCATACAAGCTAGGTTTCTCTACTGCACTTTCGAACATGCAACCCGTCAGGAGGGCCTTCCTTTACCAGACTACTGTGATCCCCCATGAACACTGAGGGTCACGTTCCACAACCCCCTGCAGATACCAACATCAGCAGATGCACCAGTCATGGAGACGGGTGGCGCCCTGGCACCACAATCATTTACCTGGATGCTGTGTTGGGCCCTCCAGAAGTAGTGTTTGCCTACAGATCACTCCATGCCTCCTCAGACAGCCTGCCAGATGTGACCAGAAGCCACTTCTGGTCGTTCCCAAGAGGTGTTCCAAAGCCAAGAAAGGCTCATGGAGTGAACCACAGGCATCGCCGTGCCTCAGAACACCTCCCAGACATGAGTGGAAGTGGCTTCCGGTTCGCCCTGGAGGCCTTCTGAGGTCCAGGGAGGCATTAGTGGATTGTAGAATCCACAGGAGCTGAGCCCACGAATGACCCACTCTACTAAGTTGGGATATTCAACAACATTTGTGAGGCATTTGTGTGTGTGCATCCATAGCGCCTCATATGTATTATCTATCTTATCCTAGTCATTTCTACTCAGAAGTAAACCCCAGCGAGTTTAATGGGACTTATTCCCAGCTAGGATTGCAGGCTGCGGTCCACTACATAGAAGTAAACCTCATGGAACTCAATCGGCGCTTACTTCTGAGTAGAAACAAATAGAATGGTGCTGTAAGAGACCAAGCTGCAGATCAGGATTTCTTGAGTTCATGGTTCTCAAACCTTTTAGCACCAGGACCCACTTTTGAGAATTACAACCTGTCCAGAACCCACTGGAAGTGATGTCATGGCCAGAAGTGTCGTCAATGCGACACCAGAGCCTGCGGGTTTCCTGAGAATGCAGCAATAAGTTGAGTTATTTCTCAGCCATTTTCCATTTTAATTAGCAAAGTGAATCAGAAAGAGCAAAGCCAATTTACAATCTTGACACAAGCTAAACAACCTCACAGCCCTCCCCTTTTCTAGCATTCCATTTTTCCAAATTTTCAATATGGCTGCTCTAGGTGCTTCGCAACCCACCTGAAATTGGCTCACGACCCATAGTTTGGGAACCACTGCTCTAGTTCAAATGTTGCCTTTGCCCTGAACTCACTGGGTGATCTTAGGCACCATATAGGAAAAATCAGTTTACACAGTTGCTAGGTCTTTAACAAGATAATACATATGAAGCACTATGCATGCACACTGAAAAACGCCTCACAAATGCATTGTGCTTAGTATTGTCCTTTTGGGGCTACAGCAGCTTTCTCTTATCCTCATTCTTTATTCTCATTCCTCATTCTACATCCTCATTCTTTATTACAGTACCCTTCACACAATCACTCAGCTTTCCACTGGAAGGAAGATATTGGCTGGGTGGGAAAGACTAGCTTTGGTAACCTTGCCCATATATGTACAGTACTCCACAATAGGTTAAGACTGCACCATACAGTTGGCTTTCACATGCTGCTTTATCAGAGTGAAGGGGATCCATGCTACTCAGCGGAAAGTGTTTCCTCAGCCTCTGACGACACTGATCCGAGAACATCTCACCATAATTTTGTTGAAAAATGACGCCGTTGCCGGAACAACTGCTGCCTACGTACCTCAAGATATGAAACCGCAAGAGCACAGTGCTTCTCCTCTTTCATCCGATCTATAGAATCATAAAGCTCCGTCATGGTCAGGTACATCACCCCAGGTTCTTCAGGTGAGCCCAGCATTGTATAGGTCTTTCCTGCTCCAGTTGCACCATAGGCAAGTACTAAATTCAAGGACAATTTTAAATTCAGCACCTCTCTATTACATAACCCAACAGGTGAGATAAGAATCTGGCTGCTCAGGGGTGCAGATATTTCTTTTGCAAAGCATGAGTTTGAGGAGAACCATTAGTCCTGGAGTGAGGGAGAACCACAAATATGGCAACAGTATAACAACCAAGACCCATGCTCTTGGTTCCATCCATAAAGTGGATTGATTCAACTACAGTATACAGCTGAGTATATATGTTCTCCTGTGTGAACAGCTGATACATGGAGTAGGATAGTGGTATTAATGGCTAGAAACAGAACTATCAGAAAGAGCGACTGACAAAACTGGATGATTCTTAATGCACCTTACCAACATCCAGCTCTCCTCAAATGATTCAAAAAGAGCAGCCTAATGCTAACCTGCATTGGAGCAGGAAGACCTGCACTGTATCCAGTGCAGGTTTTGCTGCCTCTGAAACTCACTGTGGAGTAAGTCCCAGCCACCCCTATGGTGCTGCTTGGATCTGCACCTGCTATTTAGCAGGTGAAAGTCCAAGCAGCCTGCAGCGGCCCAGGGAATGAGGGTCTGGTCTAATTACCAGATCCTGGTTCATCCTCCTTCCTAGGCAACCCTGCCCCGTTGGGCTGCCCTACCTCTGCCCCATTCCACCCTTGGTCCCGTGCTGGGCAAACCCAGCTCGCATAGGGGCAAGCTTACCTCCATCAGTCCACAGTTTGGCCAACCCTGCTGCCTATGTCAGCCCAGAGCCCATCCCACTGACACAGACATGCCTTGCATGTTTGTGACTGTGCTGAACCAACGCAAGTGGCTTGCGTCGTCCTAGCACCACTTTAGGATCGTGCCCTCAGAGTTCCTTGTATATCAGCAGTGAAAGACAAAAAAACCAACCAACATTTCCAAAGCTTGACTTGTCCCGCAACAGCTTGGATAACATCAGAAACCAAAATGCAGAAACTAAGACTTAAATATACTTTGCTGAGAAACTGCATAACACAGAACAAGAAAGATGCTCACATTTTAACTAAGTATAGGAGTTCTCACCGAGTACTCTGACAAAGAATCATTCTCACAGCCAACAAAGAGACAAAGAGTGAGAAAAATCACCTGTGCAATTATATCCATTTAAAAAGCCATCCAGCACTGTTTTGGTTGTGTGTTCAAAAACCTCCAGTTGTGTAGAATTTTCATCAAAAACAGCATCAAACACAAATTTCAGATCCTTGTTTTGCTTTTTGTTAAGATCACGGTACGGAAGTTTTTTCCCATGAAAGAAACTGACTTCTTCCACTTTTGGATCGAAGACCAAAATATACTTGTCCACAACATCAAGCACTTTCCTGAAGCTGCTGTCTTTCTCTTTTTGATTCTCTGGACGAACACGGACTACAACCTTCACATGATTGCCGACATCTTCTTGAGCGGTAGCAGACATTGTGAAGTGCAGTTATATTGTCTGTGAATTAGTTCTCAAGGAGAAAAAGTAGAGACCTTTCTGTTGGCTGAAAACAAAGTTGTTATTCCTGTCTATCTAGGATAAATCAATGCATTGTAAAAGGTAGACTACATACTATGTAAGCATGCATTCCTGAAACATTAATAGGCCAAATACTATTAAATAAGAAATCAGTTTCAATATTTCACTGGTATCCCAATCCTACTTTGATCTCAGAAGTTGCTTTGCAGTAAATTTGTATAGATTGACATTACTGGTGTAAGCATTGCTTGACATCTTTAGCAACAACCACCTAGTAACCATTAAGTTAAAGATTGTTCACACACACATTTCAGGCAGCATTTTGGTATACATCAAGATGACATGCCTGTCAACATAGACACCTCTTTCCAATCAGTCAGAAGATTAGCATTTACTAAGTCTCCCCCCCCCAATTGAATACGTTGAATACTACCACCCTTCTCCTACAACTCAAAACTAGGGCAATTCTTGTCTTCTTGAATACAATTAGTGGCAAATTGCTGGTACTATTTTTGTCCCCCATCATACATAAATCCTAAGCACGTTTACGTAGGGCTTTACTCCCTAAGTGTATATTAAGAATACAGCCTGATCCTAGCATGATTAGGCTGCAATTCTAAGCAAGCTTACCTGGGAGGAAGTCGCAACTAAACTCAGAGAAATTTACTTCTGAGTAAAATCCATAGGGTTGTCCTATTAGGTGCCTCGTTGCGGTTAATGAATGACTCCCACGTAAACTTTACAAAGGAGCATAGCCTTAAAAGACACCTTGAAGGAAAGCTTTCCAGATGCGCTTCCAACAACTTCCGCGACCCGCACGGATCAACCAAAAGAAACTATAGGAACTAGCTCTTATAATAAATCAAATATTATAATAAATAATAAATAAGCAATGACATCCAGTCATCAAACGTTCCTTGCTGCAGCAGTACTGTAGTCGGAAATGCAACCTCTCCCTGCAATAACTGCACAGCGATGGCAGCCTATCAACCCCTCGCCCATCCAGCGGCAAGTTAACGGAATACTCCTGGCTGCTCTCACAAGCATAAAAGTGCAGAACTGGGACTCCCTATTCTACTACGTTCACTGGCGCTTTACGCCCTAGCAAGTCCGCATTTAACGACCCACCTGATCATCGGGGCCCCTCTTGGCTTAGCACCAACCTCTCGACCTGGAGGAAGGGTGTTGCCGCCACCGAACTTGGCTCAGCGAGTCGCTAAATTCAAACACAAGCGGCTTGCCTTTCTGTGGCGCCTGATTGGTGGGCGGCTGCATGACGTCACAAGAGCGACCAAGGCGCTCACCGGCCTGGGGATGTATTTTGATGTAAATGAGGACCCGTCTCCTGTATTCGCTTAAGAATGGTCTGAGCCGTCTGATGGAAGAGACTGTGTTGGGGTTGTGTGTGGAATAGAGAGCGAGTATCGACAGGGGGAAATGAATGAGGTCTTACTATACGAGTCGCTCGAAAGGGAGGCGGTGCATGCATTCAAAGCGGGAGCAGTGCTTCCAAGCTCCTAGGCTGAATAGAAGGCGAGTGCCTTGTATTGTAAGAATTCAAAAACAAGCAGAGGAACGAGGCGGAGGGCGATGGAGCAAATGCAAAAGTGTATGTGAAAAGCAATGTTTCGTTGCTGTGTTAATCATATATGAGAGGCACTGCTTGGTTTGCACGTTGCAGACCGAGTTTGCAATAAGATGTGGACTTGCCTGCCGCTCAGAAGAATTGTCAGTAGAATCGTAATATAAGCCTAATTCCTCAACTCAGTCCCACTGAGCTCATTCGGACTCGCTCCCTGGTAGCGTGGAAAGGATTTGTTGCAACGTACCTTGCTTGGAATGTCCATGTGCGCCGATTCTGTATCCGCCCCCCCCCAGTACACGTGGGTAGTTTGTGCATGAACTTTGTTTGAACCACGAAGTAATCCCCGTTTTACATACTGAAGCGTGTTTGTTTGGTAATTCAAGATAAATGTTTAAGTGCAGAATAATAAACCAAGTAACGTAAAGAGAGCGCTTTTGGGTGTTCTGGAGAAACCTGTGGGACTTCAATCCGCACATCTTTTCCATTGCACCACGACCTGGCTTTGTTTAGTGCTCAAGGGACTGAGATGCAGTGATAAACGGGAAGTTTTCCGAGACCTTTTCGTTTTATTTATTTATTTAAATGAAATGAAAAGCAAACGTAGAAGACTGTTGGCGGGAGCAGGGGACTGGTGGGGCTGCATACCCTTTTCTGAATTACAGCTCAAAATCCCCACGTCCCCCCTAGCTGTCTTTTCACACACGGGTAAGAAAAATACTATACAGGTGCAAAGGTAATAGGGCAGGGCTTCGGGAAATGATTATTCAGAGGCTGAAGCCGTGAATCGGATCCGGAAAGTGGCTTACACGTGTTCCATACAATTACCTAAGCAATTTTGAGGGATAAGTGACAGGGGAAAGGGAATTCATACACGAGGGTTCCGTATCTAGATAGGTGTCGTGCGTGTATATGCGCGCGCACGTAGAGACAGCAGCGTTTACAAACAAAACGATTAACTCCTTTTTTTAGTATCGGAAGAACCTGCGTCTTGGAAAAGGCGCTTGCAAGCAGTTGTGTGTTCTGACCCCTGAGCAGTCCTGGAGATGTGATGTAAACGTTTGTGGGGGAAGGACAAGGATCCCCGGCAAGATTCGGGCAGGAAACTACGTTGTACGCATAGAATCTCTTTTCACCTGTCCTATCATTGGAAAACTGGCGCAGAGGTCTCTGCTAAGATTAGGTGGGCTGCAGAGGAAGGGTGTGATGGCTATCTTGATTATTACTTTACAACCTAATAGAAACTATTGCTATAGGCAATCGTTGCCACCCATCGATTTTTTTTAACGTTATTGCACACCACGACCTGTGAAACAGGACATGTTCCTTATTTTGCATTCGTGTTTATCGCGTCCCGTGAAAGATAACACTGCTCTGCTGGTGATCCCCTTCTAAAATGTTTTATTTTGGCTCTACCAACCCGAGCGCTGGAGAGAAAGGTTTAAAAATAGAAAGCGGGCGGGGTGGGGAGTCAACAGAAGTGGAGAAATCCGCAGCGTTGAGAACAGAGGGAAATCTGTCTGGATCGTGCAGAAAATGTAAAAAAAAAAGTGATGAAACCCGTCGTAGTTCCTGGAGGCTCCGTACTACCTGACGCTATGTCTGTTTACCGAGAAGTAGCCCCTCTGAGTTCAGTGAGCTTATTCGAAAGTACAGTAAGTGTGCGCAAGACTGCAACGTTACTACTAACCCGAGATCAAGTCCTTGCCCGAGATAGGGTTGTTGTCAGAGATACCGGGCAGGAAGGAACAAGCGTGCCTGGGAGAAGATGAGTTAGGGGAAGATGAAGAACCCCATGAGGATACGTTGGGTTGGCGCGGGGCAGGTTCTGTGGGTCAGCCTTCAGCGGTTCCTCTGGGGAACCCTTGGAGGAAAGAAAAAACTGGAGGCGCCCTAATGAGAAGTTTCTTGAAGCTTCCGGACGGTCCAATATGGCCACCGGAAGTCAAGAGAACTCGGAGGAGAAAGTGCGCGCGGCGCGTGTGTGAAACTCCGAGGTGTGAAAGCCTCCGAGGTGAAAGCCATTTTAATCATGCCTTCGTGTTCTGCATATGGGTGCACAAATCACTGGACGAAAAATGGGATCACTTTCCACAGGTCCGTAAAATCATTGTGATTCGTAGCTGCAGAAAAAAATATTACTTCACAAATAATAATTATATTGTGAAGTAGATATGAAGGAAAAAAATAAAAATAAAATATTATTACTTCATAAAGTATGCAGCCCTTCACAAACTGAAGTAGATTTGAGGAAAAAATATAAAAATATGAGGGGGGAAAAGGAACTTAATCCACACACAACCTCGGCCACCCTCCCCTTCTTTTCTTTCCTTCCCATTTACACTTTATTTTTGGTTGTGTAGATTTCAAAAAATAAGCCTGTCAAAGCTGTGCAATCCGTGTTTCCATAGGCAGCAATGGGAAATTCGTTCGGTATGTTCAGTAATATAATTACGCGAAATTAAACCTTGGAATCGCATATCAACTCATAATATGGTTACCACTGATGTTCCTCTACGATCCCACGTTGTTATTTTGGTAAGTTTTTACTTCTGGAGTAAATAAATAAGTCCTAAACATCATGCGAAATCCCATTGAAAATCATTGGAATGAGCAATGTTTTGCCCATGGCAAGATGGCGGCTAATCCCGCCCCCCCGGCTTCAGAAATCGATAACAGAAGTCTATGGGAGGGCGGGGGGTTGGGGGAACCCCGTCATTAAGCTGTAGCGTTCTTCGGGAAGGAAGCGGAACTGAAAGTAGTCGCTCCTTGTTGTAGGGAGGAAGCCCATTGGCAGCGCTCCTGGCGCTGCAGGTTCTCGGGAAAAAGGAAAAACGTAGGGGCAGAGGCCTCGAGGAGCGCTGTGTGAGTACTGTCTCAGAGCGAGTGTCCCCCAGCGCCGGGACGGGGGTGGACGAGCAAGCGGTCGGGGAGGGAAGGCTCGTTCCGTTGTCCAGATGCACAGACGTGGAAAGCCTTTCTTAAACCCTCAATAAATTCCCTTCTCTTTCCGCCCTCCCCTCAGCCAGCCAAGCCAGCCAGCCACCCACGAGGAGCCCTAGTTGCTAAGGCAGCGGAGGTGGTGGTCAGGTGTTCCCCCTCCCCTCTCTCCATCTCCAGTGAATATGGTCCTCCTCCACAGGTTCAGCCTTTCGAAGCGTGCTGAGAGCAGTTTCCAAATTAAAAACAAACAAACGAGCTCAAAAATAATGAGGGATGGGGGAGGCGTAGAGGAACAACTGAATGCATCAAAATGACTCTTAAAGCGAAAGAACGAATCTGCCTCCTCTTAACATTTTTTTTAAATAAATACATAAATAAATTGTAGGGGAACTTCTTAAGTCGTGGGGGGCGGGGAGCAAATGTATATGACAGTCCTGGAAAGCACAAGAGGCTATGGTGGTGTACAAGGGGAAATCCATGCAAACTGCAAAGATAAAGAGACACCAGGAATGCTTCAAGGCTTGAGGGTTCCTGCTTGGAAAAAAAATGTCAAAAACCGAAGCCTGGCTGTGTGAATTAGAGAGATGGGATGAAGTAATTTCCCTACCATTCAGTGAACACCAAGGAAAACAGTCAACCAGCCATCAAAATTCCCCTTTCCAGCTAAACAGTATTGTTGATTTCCCAAGAGACACTGGGCTGCCATACCAGTCTCTCTTGAGCACTCCTTGCTCTCCTCAGCTTACTTCTGCTTTACCTCATTTTGCCTCCTGCAGCTGCCATGTGCGTGGGGGCTGGCTTCTGCATTAAATTATGAATATCTGTGCCCTGCTTGGGTGGACGAGTTGCACATTTAAATAACTATCTGTTCTGGCCTTGTGCTTCCCATTTCTTGTATCCTGGAGAACTTTATAGTTTTCGTTGAATGTTCCAGATTTTTTTTTCACTCCCACTTTAAACTTTTATTAGCACAGGGTAATTGTAATATTTGTACACTAGGGTTTCACTAAATTATAAATTGAGTAAATTTATAATTGAGCATAGTTAAGCACATTTACTCCCATTAGGTTTAAGTGTGCTTTACTGTTGGATTGTGTCCATAATAGCTTGCAATGCAAACCTATGCATGTCTGCTTAGATATAAGTCCCACAGAGTCTGATGAGACTTACTGCCATGTTGGTATGGTGTAGCAGCCTTAGTTTAATTCCTCTCCATATCGTTCTCTGCAGGATAAAGTATCTAAATTAACTACTGTATATCTCCTTTAAAGGCTCTTTCTGATGATGATAAAGCACAGTACCTATCCAGTGTCAGTGTGCGATGGCCTAACTGTATTCCATACAACACTCCCAGTCATGATGAATATTCTATGCGGGAGAAAAAGGTTGCACTTTTGATTGCTGGGAAAATACAGTATTTATGTAAACAGATGTACTACTTGAAGAATTAATCCATTTCAATACATGAGTAATACCTCTGTTTATTGTCCCAAAAAGAATATTCAGCTGGAAGGGCCCAAATAGTAGTTTGGGAAATTGCCAGTTTTACTTATAATTTAATTGCATACATGTTGTAGCTAAAATCAACATAGATTTTGTAAGAGAAGTTTTATAAAATACATACAGGTGAGCCTCTGTATGCAAAGATCCCATATCCGCTGATTCAGTTATCCACAGTTTGTGGTCCCTCACACGCCCATTAGCATTATTTAAAAACTTACTAGCAAAGTGGTTCTTCCTTTAACAAGTTGCTATAAGCATTCAAGTGTTTTAACGAGGTGAGCGGGTTGCTGTCAGCCTAAATACTTGAAAAAACTGGATTGAATAACAGGAAGCAGGTAACTTCCTGCTTCCTGCTAGTGTCATTCTAGGTTTTTTCCAAGCATTTAGGCTACTGACTGGCAGCCTGTTCACACTGTGTTATAAAATGATGTTTTATACACTCTGCTGGTAAGCTTTTAAACGATGCTAGTGGATGTGCTGGGTCATGGTGGTAGTTGTCGCTATTAATTCCTCCACCTGTATCTCCGTATCCATGATTTCTGTATCCACAGGGGGTCCCTGGAACAGATCTTTTGCAGATATGGTAGTGCATATATTTTTTAAATAGTTGATTTGTTGTGTGTCATCCTTAGGATACTCATGTATGTTTGGTACGGTGTATCTGAAACAGAAGCATTTAAAGCAGTATTATTCAAACTGTGGTTGGGACCCACTCTGGTTATAATCCTTTTGTGAGTGTTAAGAGTTTGAATTTTCAAGTGAGGGTTTTTAAAAAAATTGTTTTTAGTTCAGTGTTTTTACATCATATTTTGTCCTAATCTTACTTTCTGTCAGGGATGTTCATGGTTGTACAATTGCTGCTGTCTAAGAATGCCAATTTGCATTCCAGGAGTGTCATTTTATTATGTTACAATGACAGCACTTCCTGCTTGATGATGTCACTTCCTGCCACAACATCACTTCCAGGTTAATGACATCACTTCTGGTGGGTCCCAACATGAGTGCCATTCTAAAAAGTGGGTCCTAAAAAGTTTGAATACCATTGCTGTAGTTAAATGTATGGTTGGAAACAGTACTAATTGTTATATCGTTAAGCTTATGCTGCCCAAGTACAGGTAGTTGTAAATATTAATATAATATGACAGCATCTTTTGCTGACATTTTTAACAACATCCTACTGCTGTTGTTTATTGGTACTACAATTTTTCTGTCACAATCTAAGTAAAATCTCCTATTGCTTTCCTTATAGTTCTCTCCTAGGAGCCATTTTTGAAGGCATTAATTTTAATTTCTAATATGTTTTTTTCCAGGTTGGCTTATCCACAACATGCAGCAGCTTCCATACTTATGCAGAATTTGCTCCCAATATCTTTTTCACAATTTAATTAGAAGTAGCCCAAATGGCTTAAATATATGGGTCAGAAATGTACATTCATCCTTAGAAAGAAAATATGGAGTTGAAGAAAAATCACTGAATGTATATGGTGATGGAAAGTCACATTCCAGAGTAGACAATGAAGACTATCAAGAGCTGCACATACCAGTCATGGTCAAAGAAGTTGTTAATTTTTTAGCACCCCAGCAAGGACAGGTAAGTTGGAATTTTCTTTGGGATTATGTATACTGTACTTAAAAAAAAAAAAAAAAAGAATTGCCATTTTTTTATTATTTTAAGAGAATTGCTTACCAAGAAGTGAAGTTATGTTTTGCCACTTATCCTTGATGTTTCCCCTATACTGAATTGCTTTATGATCAAGATTAAAAGATTTACATAAAATGATTGTGTCCCATCCTGCATATACTTAATTGTGGCAATTCCTGTATGAAACTAAGGACCCAGTCCTATCCAGCTTGCCAGCACTGAGGCAGCCAGCACTATTGGAGCCCCAAGGTGAGTGAGCAAATGTCTCAGTGCCTTGAGAAGGTCACCATCACACAAACACACCCCACCTTGGGATGCAGCACATACTGCTTTGGAATGGCTGCATCAGTCCTGGAAGGTTGGATAGGATCTGGCCCTTAGAGTGAAGCAAGCATGGGATTTAGGATCTTGTGTGAGAAGTGAATGGAAAGTACCAGAAAGTCAAACACAGTCACATTTGCCTTTAAAAGTGAAGCTTTTCAAAAATGTGAAGAGTTCAAATCTGATAGAAGACATTTGGGGAATATTTAAAATCAGTGTAAGAAATATTTACGCATATATACCACAGATTAGGAAAGGTACAAACAACCCTAAGAGGATTCCAACTTGGTTAACAAACCGTTTCAAAGAATTTTTAGAAGACTACCTTTAAAAAGTGAAAGTCTTATTCAAATGAGAAGAATGAAAAAAGAGCGCAAACTCAAGTAAAACAAATTAAATTGGCAATTTCAACTATTTCATTAAAAATACAGGCCATGTTTCCAGTGTTCATATTTGAAAATATATAAGTTTAAGACAAAAACAATTTCTGAGTTATATCGACCAAATCCCTGCCAAAATACATAATCTGAATAAACATGATGAAAAATCTGTCAATCAGCCTGAGATGGGCTTTCCCTCACATTTAAAAGAAGATCATTCAAATTCTAAGGGGTCATGGCAGGAAAATCCCCTTGTTTTTATCAAAATCCTAACCTCATACAAGGAAAACATATGAAACGGGCCTTAGTAACTTGTCTGAGTCTTGAACATGGGTTAATACGTATTTAGAATTGGATCCAGAAGTTTACCTGTAGCAAATGAAGCTTTGCAATATTGGCTATTGATGCTCCCTTCTTCTTGTGCCTGTTTTTTAAAAAGCAAAAAAAAAACAAAAAAAAAACACGGAAGCAGTATTTTGTATCTGCTTAAGCTTATCAGTTTCAAGGGCAACCCTACAAAAATACATTGCATTGCTAAAGTCTTTTATAATCTCAAGTCTGGAGGTTATAGAAGCACGGACCAGCATGACAAGGATTTAGCTGGATGTGTTTCATCTGACTTGGTGGTGGTGAAAAAGATTTTTCCACCATTTTCACAGCTTTCTCATTGGTCTGCAAATGGGCTCGGCGGTTCGCTTGGCTAGCTGCAATGAGACCGTTTCACCAGTAGTGCGAAAGTTATCTTTCAACCTGTTCCATGTTTTTAAATCCCCTGGAAATCATGACCAAGTGATACTGAAGCTGGGGGGAAAAAATAGGTGAGGAAGACCTGTTGTTCTATTCTTCCTGTTCTTCCATTAAGTTATGTCATCAATAGAGCCGCCACCATATTGCCTTGTAGCATTCTAAGAGCATTCTGAGATCCTGCATTGTCTGTAGTCTATGGACGCATACCAACACTTAGGCAACAAAAATAGAACCTGAGAAGAAGTCAGCCCTTTAGATCATAAAGGAAACTAGCCAGAGAGGCTGTTGGACCATTAGGCAACAAAGGAAGACAGAAGGATTTCTGAGAAACCAAATTAATTCTTCATGCTTGTGTTTATTGTGGGAGAGATGCAGCAAGCATTATATTTGGAATTACAAAAAACTTTTGACTGAGGAATAAAGTTTAAAAGTATCTTCCTTGAGATGTTTTCTTTCAGAATTTCAAAATATTGCTTTCATGCTATTCTGTATTGTAGCAGATATTGGGATTACCATGGGTTACAGTGAGATTCTGATGACATGATTTCACATTGTGCAGCTGGATTATTGTTAATAAATAACAATACTTGCAAACTCCATAATGAAGGAAATCAAGGGCATGGGCTGAGGGTGTATCATTCAGCCGCCTTGCTGAAGCTAAGATGCTCTAAGTCCATCTGGTAAGTGCCAGGATGGGTGAATAGCCGAGAATTCCATGAATGCCACATTGAACTCTGTGATGAAAGACAGTCAGAATATGAAAGTAATAACAATTTTAGCTTTACTTGTTGTTGTTGTTGTTGTTGTTGTTGTTGTTCAGTCTCTAAGTCGTGTCCGACTCTTCGCGACCCCATTACATGGACCACAGCACGCCAGGCCTCCCTGTCTTCCACTAGCTTCCGGAGTTTGCCCCATTTCATGTTCATCACTTCGGTGACACTCTCTAACCATCTCATCCTCTGCCGCCCCCTTCTCTTTTTGCCTTCAATCTTTCCCAGCATGAGGGTCTTTTCTAAAGAGTCCTCTCTTCTCATGAGGTGGCCAAAGTATTTAAGCTTCAGCTTCAGGATTTGTCCTTCCAGGGAGCAATCAGGCTTGACTTCCTGGAGGATTGAACGATTGGATCTCCTTGCAGTCCAGGGGACTCTCAAGAGTCTTCTCCAACACCATAATTCAAAAGCTTCTATTCTTCGGCGCTCTGCCTTCCTTATGGTCCAGCTCTCACAGCCATACATTGGCAGGGTGATGTCTCAGCTTTTTATTAAGTTGTCTAGGTTCGCCATAGCTTTCCTCCCAAGAAGTAAACGTCTTTTAATTTCATGGCTGCAGTCACCATCTGCGGTGGTCTTGGAGCCCAGGAAAATAAAGTCTGTCACTGCTTCCATTTCTTCCCCTTCTATTTGCCAGGAAGTGGTGGAAGTGGTTGCCATGATCTTAGTTTTTTTAATGTTGAGCTTCAAGCCAATTTTTGCACTTTCCTCTTTCACCCTCATCAGAAGGTTCTTGAGGTCTTCCTCACTTTCTGCCATTAGTGTCGTCTGCATATCTGAGGTTGTTGATATTTCTCCCAGCAATCTTGATTCCAGCTTGTGACTCATCCAGCCCAGCCTTTCTCATGATGTACTCTGCATATAAGTTAAATAAACAGGGTAACAGTATACAGCCTTGTCATACTCCTTTCCCAATTTTAAACCAATCAGTTGTTCCATGTCCAGTTCTAACTGTTGCTTCCTGGCCCGCATACTGGTTTCTCAGAAGACAGATAAGGTGGTCTGGTATTCCCATCTCTTCAAGAACTTGCCACAGTTTGTTGTGATCCACACAATCAAAGGCTTTGGCATAGTCAATGAAGCAGAAGTAGATGTTGTTCTGAAACTCTCTTACTTTCTCCATGATCCAGCGAATGTTGGCAATTTGATCTCTAGTTCCTCTGCCTCCTCGGAAACCAGCTTGTACATCTGGTAGTTCTCGATTCACATACTGCTGAAGCCTAGCTTGTAGGATTTTGAGCATCACCTTGCTAGCATGTGAAATGAGCGCAATGGTGCGGTAGTTTGAACAATATTTGGCATTGCCCTTCTTTGGGATTGGAATGTAAACTTATCTTTTCCACTCTTGTGGCCACTGCTGGTTTTTCCAAGTTTGGTGGCATATGGAGTGCAGCACTTTGACAGCATCATCTTTTAATTTTAGCTTACATTGTAATATTTTGTATGTGCACTGAAAAAAATTTAAGGTTAGATCCAATATATTTTCATTTTATTATTCAGTATAACAATAATAAACGTCACCAAAAGATTTTGTTTTTGTCAAAGTTTTATTGCATAAAGAATCAAACAGCAGGGCAACACAGTATAGTAGGCACACTTTAGTAGCATCTAGGCTCCTTTCAACTGTCATTGCTGAAAATAAGCAGAAAATAAATAGAAACTTTATATTTCAGACTCCAGAATTTTTTGACATGTACTCTCTTTGGGAGATACAGCCTTCATTCTTAACTTTTAAACATGTATTTTATTTTAATCTGTAAATTTAATTACAAATTACTCTGTAGTTAGCAACTACACAGTAAAGTCAGAATTGTACCTTTTTGAAGATGTTTGTTCTTTGTTTTATGCTGTAATTTTAATCTGATTGTAGACTTTGGGTGGAATGATAAATACTATTTTCATATCAAGATGGCTGCCACTTTTGCTCTCTAAGGAAATAATTTTATCTTATGTTCTAAAGGGCAGCCCAGTTAATCTACTGCAGGAAAAAATGCATTAAGGACTAACAAAGGCTGCAATCCTGCATGCACTTTCCTAGGAATAAGTCTCATTGAACTCAAGGGATTTATTTCTGAGTTGATATATCTTGGATTGTGGTGTTAGTGTGACACAAGCTTTTGTGAGCCAAAGTACATTTTGTAGATGCATGAAGTGTTACCTTTTATTGGCAAATATATGGCTGCAGACAGACAGGTGGGGAGATGTTATTACAAAGTGAGACCAAGATGTTTAGGAATGTAAGAGATCAGTGTGCCCTGTTGCCGTACAGAGTCATACAAACAAGAAAAGGGTAAAAAATCGAGTCAGCATGAGACTAACTGGTAATGCTGGCCAAGCAAGAAGAAAAGTCTATGTGAATGCTGAACAAGGGACACTTATTTTCTGTAGTGAGCTGTTTACTTTCAGTCTCTAGTATACTTTGGATGTAGAAAATGGATTGATGGTGTACTTTGGATGATTGTTGAAAATTTTTTTTACGTCAGCTGAATTCCAATATAAGATAGAGTATGTATGTCCATTGCCTATTTGTAATATGGTATTAAATGACCTTGTTGGATGAGTGGACTGGCTCAGGTAGATAGGCAATGGAAATTGTTGACATTCTGTTGGAATTTCTCAAGAGTTGCCTTGAGATGAGAAGATGATGGATGTCATTGATGTAGCTTGGATAGAGAAAGGCATTCAAAGACAGGAACTGAAGAGATGTTAAAGTAAACCATAGATTGGTTGGTATCTTCTGGGCTCTGCTTTAGGGCACTGCACCTAAAGCAGTGCTGCTTCCTTGGGAGGATATTTCCAAACTTGAAAGGAGTGGTGGGTGCAGAGGTGCAGGGGGCAGAGGTGCAAATTAGAGCAGCCAGGTGTGCCATAGTATCATCAGGGATAAAGCCCTGATGGAAAGTAGCCCATTTTGTATGGAATTGTCCGGAGTAGCGTAGGGGTTGGCAGGTGCTTCCCCGGTTGGATGTCTGCCTTTGAGGCATAGGGCCCTGTCTCGAGGGAGAAAGCTCTTAGGAGACTGCTTGCCGGGATCTCCGCTGTCAGCTGCTGAAGGGAAGGGGGTTGCTTCACCCTGTTTCTGCTTCGGCGTTTACCTCCTCTGTTGGACACCTGTCTATGAGGAGAGCCTAGGCCCTGAACTGGAGGTTGGAGGTGGAGGCTTCTGTAGGCCGTTCAGCTTGGCCTCAGCTGGTCAGGAGTTGAAGGCAGGTGGTTAAGTCACCCTGGTCCTGCTCCTCCTTGTCGGCTTCATCTTTACAGGAAGTCTATCGTCTTCTCTAGCCAGCAACCTAGAGCCGACTGACCCTCATCATCGGCCAGTGCAGTTTTTAAAGCCAGTTCTGCACCCTTAAGTTTTGCCCCACCCTTGCTTACTCCAGAGATGACCCTTTCCTCCTACTTGCTTACTCTGAAGTCGACCCCAGCTCCAACCGTCCTTGCCTTAACGCCTCTCTCTCTCTCTCTCCCCCGGGGACTGCTGAGGTCAAGGACCTCTTGTCTGGGACTTTCTTGGTCTCCTCTCCCTTTTTGGTCCCTGTCTCCCTGCTGGGGCACCGGCATGGACAGCTGCCCCCTGGCTCATGGTCTTTCAGCTGTGGGTGCTGTGTGGGCACGGCTGAGTGCGAAGCTGGTGCTGAAGACACACTTGGCCTTCCCCTTGAGGTGACACCTTGTCAGCGTCTGCTTCCATGGCAGGGCTTGCCGAGTTGCGTAGGGGAGGCCGAGTCAAGCAGTGGGCAGACTCGGGGTCCCACACTGAGCCTCTTGCCTTGGGCGCAGTTGGAGGATCAGCAGGTGAGGCGGTTGCCGGAGGACCACTGCCATGTTCAGTGGCTTGGTCGGCAGAGGCTCGTTACCCCCCCCCCCCCCCCCGGCAAGTCAGGGCCCTGGGGGAATCCCTGACAGGAATGTTGGTATGTTCTTGGTATGTAGAATATTTTCTTTTCTCATGTGTCCAGGATAATATATTCTGGAACATCTCCCATGGATTTTACTTTTTCTCAAGAAGTAATAACAGAAATTCCTGTAGATTGTGGGCCAAGAATAGTTGCACTCAAGTGTAACGAACTACAACACAGAGAGTCTTGGGTTTGTGTGCCTCTCTCCCCTTTCAACTTTCTTTTGGAGTGTGGGGAGACACTATGTGATGTTTCCATTTGCAGTTTGTAAGAAATGGCAGTCTCCTTTTTCATCTGAAGACTGATCTGATGGTTTAATGTCCTGACTTGTGCACAAACTGCATTTTCCTGGTTTTAACTGTCCAGGTTTCCCAGTTGCATAGAGGAATCCTACGTATCTATAGATATACATGCATAAATCTATTTCACATCAGTTCTAAAACATGTGGCTTTGGCAGTGGTGGAAAATCAGCCAGTCAGTTGGCTTTCGGAGTGTGACCAGCAAATATGATCCCACTTCTCCATGTGTTTGATTATACATGTGGAGACAAATGTCAATGAAAGGTTAAAGACTGTCCTTTAGTCAGTCAAGTTCTATCAAGTTCTCTCCATTCTGGTAGAATGTTCTCCATTCTCAATAATGTTCCCAAGCAAGGAGATGACTTAATTTCAGGAAATGTAACAGGAAATGTAGCATGGATCTTGAATAATTTCAAAATATGGTTTTGAAATTGGTTAAGAAACTGAAAAGAGCTCTCCTTACCGGTTGGTTTAAATAATGGGAGAGTATCTCTCCATTAAATAGAAATTAACTGTGTGGTCATTCTTTTCTATTCTTATCTATGGGAAAAGTGTTGACAGTGAGTGGAGAGGACAGTTTTCCTGGCAAACTCTTAGTATCTAGCTGTTGCTTTAGAATTTTTTCCCCCCCAAGTATCTCTTGTCTAGCATTCTCTGAAGTACATTGTATGGATGAGTCATTCCCTTTCTTTTCAATGAAGTGTCTGTTACAGTAAATCCACAGAAACTTATTTCCTCTAAAAGTTGCTATAATAGTATTATTTTAAGACTCTCTCTCTCTCTCATATCTACCAAAATGTTCTATGCTGCTGTGTGCCATAAATGTAGCAAATTATATCAAAGGTCACGTGACCTTTTGCAGCCACATCATACCTGCTTGTGGAGCCAAAATCATTGTAAATGCATCATGCTTAGATTAGTGTCTCCCTCCCTGTCTAGTTATTGGAGAGTCTTGTAGATAAATGACTGCAGGACCTTTATTTTTTTGCTATGATAACACCCTATAATGGGAAAAGTAAATAAGTGTAGGAAGGCTACAAAATAATTGATGAAATGTAGGTGTGCTAGAGCAGGTAGAAAGATTGGTAATGTTGGTCTTAAAAAAACCTGGAGTGTACACTGAGATGCCTACGTTGATGACCCTAAACCAGTGGTCGTCAAAATGGAGACCATTGCACTGCCAAAAATCGTCCCCCCGCGCAAACCCTAGCATGCATTCTGTATAGGCACGGCTTACCGCAAAGACCCCTGGGGACTGTAGTTGGGGTCTTCACATTCCCCCTTATGATCGGCATCTGCCATTCATTAAGGGGAAGAATCCAGGGGGAACCAGATCCGGCCCATTGTCCAGAGTTGAACCCCCTGCCCTAAACTATTATTTATTTCAGCCCATTAGTTGATGCTTAGGCTTCTCTGGGGACTGAATTTTCCATGGTGCCAATTTTTTTCTGCAACTTTTTCTTTTTCAAGAATAGTAGAGGCTACTATTTTCTGTGGGAGACTGGTGAGTGTGTATGTGTTCTCCAACAGTGTATCTTTTACATTCTTTTACGTATATACTTCTATATACGTATATCACTTGGATTTCATTCCTTGGGAGATGAAACATGCTGTACACTTTAGGGCATGCTACTGGCTAGAGCACTAGTCCACAAATGGCCTGTGGCATGCCAGGATTATCCATCTGGGCATGAAGTGGCAGTGGCAAAGCCACTATTTTCACACTGAATCTTTGCAGAGACTTGTGCTGGGCAACTGCTTCCCCTGGGAAATCAGGGTGCCTAAATGGGGTGATATGCAGTGGAAGTGGCTGTCTGGTTCGTATTTCTGCAAAGATAGGAGGCTGCGGGGTGGAATGGTGAGGATTTGCCATGGCCATGCTGTGTCCAAGCTTATTTTCTGGCGCAGTAGATTCAGCCCATGGGCCAGAGTTTGAAGGCCCCTGGGCTAGAGAACAAAAGCTATCATCTGTTCCTGACTTTTAGTAACCTGACTGAAGAAAGTGCATCCTTCATTCTCAAGTGGCATAAACTAGCAAAATGAGGATAATTATATCTCTAAATGCTTTTCAGACTCCGTATAGAGGATTACATATGACAAGTATATAATGGCTTTTTAGTTTAGAAATGTTGGTCTCGTCAACTGACACATTAGGTGCTCAATATGTTTCAGAGAATTTGCTATCTCTACAGCAGGGGTTTTCAAACTGACATGTCGTGACGCCGCACCCAGAAGAGCCCTGCTGCTTTCCCCTTAAGGGATGGGGGTGGGAGAATGACAGCGATGCAATCACTATGATCGCGTTGCTTCTAGCCATATAATGGGGCTGGTGGACTGCCTGCCCCAGTGTCTGGGATGATTGAGGAGCCCTGTAGACCCCTCTGCAGGATTTCCCATATTTGCAACCTGGAAGTGGGTTGCAATTGTTTTTTCAAACATTTCTAATGCACAGGAAGCCCTGCAGAGGGGTCCGCAGGGCTCCCCAACCCTCCCAGGATAAGTCCCCCAGCCTCATTACATGGCCAGAAGCGACAGGATCATATTGATCGTGTCGCTGCCATTCTCCCGCCCCGCACGTACTTACAGGGGTTCACGAACTCCCAGATAATTTGAGAACCTCTGCTCTAAAATTTTGCTTAAAACTGCTTCATTCGTCAGAGCTAAGAAGGAATTTTCACTGTTAACATTGGCCTACCCTAACAGTAAATACAGATTGTTATGGTGGTGGGGTAAACAAATATATCCCAGGTTAAGTACTGCTGAACTGTAACATGAGCTCAAGCCTCGGTAGTAGACTCAGATAGCTAGATGTAAGTGCAATGTCTACCCATTAAACAACCAAGGTTTTTGTATTAGCCAAGGAATACTGTAAATGTCATGAACCCAAACTTGTGCTAACGGTGCACTCTAAGACAGGTTCCTTTACATGCATCTACTGCAATGTAAGTGCCAAAAATTGGCAGGCAGAAGACCCTTGGTTGCACTATTAGCTTGGATGTTTTTCACTTCTCCATGCTCTTGCCCACTAGGTGATGAGTGCTGCCTTTCAAGAAATTATATCTGAAGTAGAATAGGTTAAGAGAGGGCTCGCAAATGCAGTAGTGGATAAACAGCCTTTTGCTTAGCTATGTTACCAGGATTGAGATTAATCTGGGTACAAGTTCCAAGATTAGGGTATCTGAGTTGCAATATGTGAATTTTATTGTAGGCAAAGTTTAAGTAAAAACCTTCAGTGGCAAAAGTGTTTAGAATCTGCAGAATGAATTGAATCATCTGATTATTTTCAGCTTATTCTATGTTGGTGTTCACTGGCATAGTGATGTAGGGGAAAAGACTTCCAAATTCTACTTGATAATATTTTTCCCATATATTTTTCTGCCAAAGAAAAACCTGCAGCGTCTACCAAGAAAGAGGAACCGCAAGGCACCTGGTCTGCCTGCTGAGTACCAGGCAGTGTTTGCACCAGATCTCATTTTGTTCTTATAGAAAGTTAGCTTGTTGCTATCTCCATATATCACATAACAAATGATAGAATTTCAGGAGCCTATTTAAGGCACTATGTTATAATAAAAAAGATGCAGTGCTTATGGATGACTCAGCTCGTAAATGAGTCTGTGTACACTTTCCCTCTGTGTTACAACATTAGTCTTTGCACTTCTTTGGCAAAACTAGTCACAAGAAAGTAATCTAGGACCTTTGAATTGTAACCTGAATGAGACACTGGTCCCAGAAGTAGTGATAGAAGTGAGTAGTTATCTACTCTCTCTTGTACTAGCTAATGTGCTTATAAATATTTGAGTATTGGTTTGTACACAGTGATTCAGATTTTCAGTTTTCTTCTGCGCCAAATAATACCAGAACATTAAGCTTGTGTTGTAAATGTAAGTTACACAAATGCTACTTAAGCCACAAATACCATTTTAGAATCAATGCTGGAGTTGTATTAGACCCAGAAGCTGGCAACTAGAGCAGCATGCAATACCATGTTGGAAGCCACTCCTGAAATGGAGTGTTGTGGTAATTATACCTGTAAAGATACACTTCCTAAGACTGCATGTAGTTCATATAATTGTGGAGTCAGTGAGGTTTGGCAATGATAAGGGCAGGAGAAAATATACTTCTGTGAACTTGTTCTATGAACAAGTGCTAGCAGAAGAGTTTTTGTAGTTCCCCATCCCAGTACAAGAAAACTGAATAAGGAAGATATTGGGTATAATAATATAAACTGCAGTGAGTCTGAAAAGAACATTGCCTTGTTTAAAGACCCGGGACATATAGAAGAACTTTACTGGATTTGGAATGATAGTTAATTGTGTAGCACTTTTTACTAAATGTGAAGAACTTCATGTGTATTGATGTTGTTCTTACAATGAACCTGTTTGGTAAGGGGCAGCCTGATCCTATCCTGTGCTGGAATAGCCTGCAGCGTACTCAGTGGAAGGTAGGAGGTCACTGTCGCACAACTTGAGAGTAAGGGTATTTATTTCCCCTTACCCCATGTCATGTTGCAGCCACCCCATGGGGCTACATCAGAGGTCCCCAAACGTTTTTGTCCGAATTATTGTCCGAAACACTTTCCGAATTATTTTTTTGCCATAGACCCCCTGCCTGCCTAATATTAAATTTTCCTGAACTTTATGTCATCAAATATGTTTTTCACAGCTGACACAGTGCTGTTCACTTTGATAGGGCTTTGTAAAAAAAGAAAACGAACTTAAATTTTTTATTCAGACCTTTATTGAAACAATTAAATTAAAAATTTAAAAATCCTATTTATAATTGCCTAATTTAACATGTCCGTGCACCCCCCCCCACAGTTTTCAATGAACATTGCAGCCCTCCAGTTTGCAATAAATATTGCAACCCCCGCACCTGCCGTTTTCAATAAATATTTCAGCCTACCCCCTAGTTTTCAGTAAATATTGCAGCCTCCCCGTTTTTAATAACTATTGCAGCCTCCCCACCCCCTAGTTTTCAATAAATATTTCAGCCCCCCATTTTTAATTGCAGCCCCCCAGGCCCCTTTATTTCACTAACCTCTAGAAATATCTTCATCCTTGCTCTTCTTGCTTCTCCGTGCGCTCTCTGCCTTCTGAATGACGCTGAGGCGACCTTGGGGTCACACCAGCATCATTCATATGGGAGGGAGGTGCTGCGGAGGAGACAAGCTCTCCGGCGGTAGACTCCCTGTGGATCCCGGCGCTGCAGCGCAAGTTTTTTTTTTTTAACATGCGCCGCAGAGCCAGGATCCACAGGGAGTCTGTGTAAGTAGGGTGATGGAGCTTCCTCTCCGTTACCCCCTTTGTTCAATTTGCAAGAATTATAATAACAAAGTCCAAAACTTATCGTACCTACTCATATAAATAATTATTTCAAATTTAAAATATCTGCTTAAGAAGTTTATGAAACGCCTGAAATAATGATTTCGATGGGTGGACCCCCATTTATATATCGTGGACCCCCAAATTTTTTTGTCGCTGACACGGACCCCCTGAAAGTCGAAATCGACCCCTGGGGGTCGATATCGACCGCTTTGGGAACCATAGGGCTACATGGATCTGCATGAGCAAAATTGCTGATGCAAATCCTAGTGGCCTAGGTAAGACTGACCAGGCGACCAGGCCAGGGCTGGGACCTTGGGTCCAGCCTAAGTTTCTGAAGCTTGTCCCACCACCTGGCTCGGTTGGCGCACCAGCCCGCCCTTCTCCCACCCTCTCAAAAACCCCATGCTGCCATACTCGGCCAGTGCGAACTTACCAGTCTGGGGCTGGGATCTAGTGTTGGTCCGTGCACTGGCCTATGCAGAGAGTAGTCACAACCATGCTTTAAGGCACTTTTGCAACTCTCTCAGGGCCCAATCCTATCCAGCTTTTTGGTGCTAATGCAGCTGAGCCAATGGGGCATGCTCTGCCCCGCCTTACAGTGGGCCTATGGCAGCAGATCTCCATTCCACTGTGCTAAGACTTCTAATGGTCACACCGCTGTTATGCGCAGTAGAACCACTGGTAGAAATGGCCAAACCTCCATATGCTCACTTCACATGGACCAGCCCATGGAGCAGATAAGGTGCCAGCGGAGGCGGGGGGGGGGATGTTGGGGTTCTTTCCTGTTTCCCAGGAAGCAAGCTTCCAAAGTGGCTTCGAAATAGAACTTTCATACAAGCTATATGCTCAACATTCTAAAACATCCTGTTATTAAAACATCATTGCATTCCACCCACAGCTCTTGCTAGGGGCTGAAGGTTCTTTTGGTCAGAGGAAGGAACAAGTACAAGTTCAGGACTAACTTACACACAAACAAACAGGGTTTTATTAAAAAAAAAAATCTACATACATACAGTACCTCTTGTACACATAAACACACATGTACTTACAGACAAAGAAGCACCTCTGAACTTCAGAAGCATCTCCAGGCATAAACAAATTCAGGCAACCTGCCCCAAATAAATAATAATAATAATAATAATAATAATAATTAATACCAGTATTTATATACCACCTTTCTTGGTCATTGGATTGCTCCTTTGACTTTAATTCAAGGTGGTTTACATAGGCTTTTTTCTAAACCCCAAGGGGCTTTTACAAATCACAAAGAGGTTCTAATCTTTCAAGAACTGCTGCATTCAGATGAAACTTTCATAGTCCAGTCTTTCTTTCTGGCTGCATGATTGCCTTCCTGCTGGCTGATAAACAGCTTCATTGCTCTCACCAAAGAAACAGCTGGCCCAGCACAACTCCTTTCTCACAGGCAGCTGGAGACAGCTCAGCTCATAGCTTATCAGTCATGTTCTCAAGGTTTGCCACTCACGGAAGCTTCCAGGGTTCTCAAATTGGCAACCTTCGGATCTTATCTTCGGGCATAATGGTGACTCAACCCTCTCGACCAGATCTCCTGCCTCCCACCATGACACTATCTCCAGCAGCAAGATTTGGAGGTGTGTCCAGACCGATGTAGCCTGCTAGCATCCCTTAGCCAGGTCCAGGGACAAAGCAATAGCCTCAGACAAAGGCTTTATTAGCCAACAGGCCAACTGAATGGCTAGGAGTTAATTGGCCACTTAATGCTAAATTGACCTTTGCTGAAGTGCTGAACCATATGTAGCTGACGATAATTGGAAGATGTTTTCATTTTAGGGAGGATTGGCAACAGCTGTCTTGGTCTGTGCCCAACTTCTGGTTGTTTCCCCTGGGAACAGCTCTGCAAAGACACCCAGAGGCCAGGAGAAACCCAGATGATTTTTGGGGCTTGCATCGGCCGTTACAAACATATACAATATTTATTTATTATGTTTTTATTTAAAAGATTTCTACCCCTTTTTGTCTCCAATAGGAGACTCAAGGCAGCTTATGAAATGGAAAAAAAACAATATTAAAACAATATCTAAAAAATGTTAAAATAAATAAAAATTGAAAATAACACAGAACCTAGGATCACCAACGTTAAAACCATGCGTTAAAAGAAACCAGTCAAATATTCATTCAAATGCCTTTTGAAAAAGAAAGGTCTTGGGGCCCCGCCAAAAGGTCTCTAGAGAGGGAGCTGTTCTTAGTTCAAGGGAAGGCCCTATTCCTGACCAATATCCCCCTCACCTCACCTCACCTGGGGGCGGCACAGTCAGAAGGGAATGGGTAGGATTATATGGAAGAATTATATGGAATACTGGAATTATATGAAACATTATTCCCCATTGGCACAGCTGCATCAGCACTGAAAAGTTGGATAGGAATTATATGTTGGATAGGAATTATATGAAATTATATGGAATGTGGAATATATAATACTGTCAACATAGATATAAAACTAAAAATAGTAAAATTCCAAATTTTTAAAATATGCATTTGATTAGAAATGTACCGCATATATGTACAGTATATTGGGTATGTATTTTTATGCATATAACCTCTCTGCCTGCTATCTACCTCTTTTCTGAATAACCTTTTAAAGTTAATACCTTTTAAAAACAAAGATGAGTTAAAATTAATTAACATTTCATTCTCATCAGGTATTCTTGACTGTTCAGTTAGTTGCTCCTTCAGATCAATGCTGCCTTTAGCATATGTTAGTCATGCTTGCCACCTCTATTAAGTGTTGAAACCATACTTTCAAGTAATCAAAAGGTGGTTTAGTGGCTAAAATGAAATTACAGGAAGTAAAATCAACACAGTAATAAATTAGTACAACATGCTGTCTGACAACTCGATACCTTAACAAGTTGATCACTTTATCCCAACTGCACATCACAAAACATGTCTTCTGAAAGTAGTAACATGAAGATGGGAAAGAAGAAATGCTTTAAATCTGTGTTTTATGCACATGTACATGGGAGTAAGCCACACTTACTCACACTTACACACATGTACATGGGAATTACGCTTCTGAGCAAATAGCTGTAAGATCAACTTCATGGAAAGGCAGTGCATAGTTTGTAAAGGTGTACACTTTGAAATAGAAATGATCTGTGAGACCGCTCACAATACAAAAAAGTATTTGGCTGTGTCAGCCAATGCCTGTCCTTTTTGATGGTTTTTAACACCCCTGCATATGTTTTTTACTTAATTTGCCTCTTAGTTTTTAGTTTGCTTCCAGTGATGATAATATGGGTCAAATTGAATTGGCTAAGTAATGTTTTGATATCATTGCTATTAACGTTGTGATACCCTTGAATGCTAATCCAGGAAGAAAAAAACCAGGATTAAAAAAAATAATCCAATAATATTGGGAGGGGGGAAGTATCTGCATTGTTTACTTTTCCAGGAAAAATTCTACATGACTGAAATTTCCAGTTTTGACCTAAATATTAATATTGGAGATTATTCAGTGTCACTTTACTCCATAGATTGTGAGAAAGTGACTAGCATTCCAATCCTAAACTTCTGTACCAGAAAACAGAAGATAATGTTCCTGATGTGATATTAGCACATCATCATGCTTTGACTTTATGCTAACATAGCCGTTAGTCTACTGGTAGACACCAACTCAGTACATCTTAGGGTAGACCATAAGGGTTCATGCAACAATGTTTTTTGTGTGCCAGCTTGATCACTTAAAGCTGGCATGATGGATATTATCATGGATGGAATAATTTCATTGGCTTGGTCCAAATGTCATGGACAACCTGTGTTTTTCTTGCCTGGATTACAACCTCTTACATCCTGACGCTTTTTGTGACCTTTTGTGGTTTTTCTGCAGATTATCACCCTTCCAGGTGCACTATTTGGGAGCCTGGGGTCCGGGGCCCCAGCCCCATATAGTGGCTCCCCATCAGTGGGGTCTCCTCTGTGGGTGTGTCGGTGGAGGGATGTCTCCCTGATCCCAAGCCTTGGGTTGCAGCGTTAGTCGGGTAGATAGGGGGGAAGAGGGTTCTGGCACCCTCCTCCTTCTCCCCCGTGGCTGGCCTACTTTGAGTGCACTGGCAGGTTGGGGCGTTCTCTCTCCAGCCACTTAGCCATGTCTTCCCTCATTGCTGGCTGCCCCTGAGGGGAAGCCTCCACCCTTTCTGGGTTGGCCTGTCCTGCTCCTTAACAAGGACTCATTATCGCACTTCCCTGCCCTGCTGGGGGCTCACCGGTTGCTGTCACACCCTCGTGAGTCTATGGGGCTGGAGAAATGGGCCACGTGTTCTGCTGGGTCATGTTGCCTTGCCCGACTTCAGGGGCGGGGGCAACGACCCAGCACTGACGTCACACTGCATGCCTGTGCTTGCCAACATCAACTCGGCCAGGACAGCTGCAGGCTGGAGCAGTGGGCCGCCGGCCAGAGCCCACTCCCAGCACTGCCTGCCTCCCATTCCGCCACCCGAGCATCTGTAATTTAATGTTTACAAGATGTGCATTAAAAACAATTCATGTACCAAAGGGACCACTGGTTTTGATTCTGTTTGATGGAGTGCATATTCATAATCAATGCATTTTTGTGGCATTCAAAATTAGTTTGTGTTCTTTCTCAGAGTGCAATCCTGTACCCCCTTTGTGCTGGCACTGCACTCTTGCACCGTCCGAACGCTGTTGCAAACGTGCCATAAAGCGTGTCCACAGTGGTGCTATGGTGCTGGACCAGCGCAAGCAGCAGCGCCAATGCTCAGGCGCTACCGCGACCTTTGGCAGCGCCGGTCATGTGCCAGTCAGGAGTCGGTGGTGCTCAGTCGGCGTGCAGGGCCTCTGCGAGGGTGTTCCAGAGGTGTTCCGGGGGCGTAACTGGGTGGTGAAGTGGGCGGAGACGGAAGTTGTGACGCAGGACGGCCGTAGTGCCAAATTCTAAACCCTGTCCTGCGCCTGCTATTTTGCCAGCGCAGATCCGAGCAGGCCCATAGGGGTGACTGGGGCATATGCAGCTGCAAGGGGAAAACCTCTCCTTGTCTTGCACGTTGCTGCCACCTCCTCCTAATGGGCTTTAGGATATCGCTCCCCCCCCAAGCCGCTTCTTGGCCTTTTGGCTAAGATCAAGTGTAGGATATAGCCCTGCTATGTTGGCCTTACTAGGCCGGCATAGTATAGGATTGGGCTGCCCGAATTTCCTATATTGAAAAATTCTATATTTTCGTTTGCTATCCAAAAGCAATAGCAGATTCAGTGCAAACAAAAAGCCATCCGAACAGAAAAATCTTGGGATGATCAGATTTATGTAGAAGCCCAGAATATGATGATGCAGCATCTTTTATTCTTGTTAACGTAACGAGCCGCTCAATCCTAACTCCTCATTTGGCAATATAGCAGTGCAGTGCCAGTGCATCTTCTGCTATATCCTGCGGCAGAGTTTCAGTATGTTGAAGGTTCTTTTCCCCTGCGGTAACCCCCAGCAGCTGCCATGGGTCAGTTTGGACCCGCTCAAACTCCACAGCTGATACCAGTTGGTGTTGTGGAGGCAAATAAGGCCCTGGAAGGGAGTTAGGATTTGGCGGACACCCCTGCCACTGATCCTGCCCCCTTCCCAGACCTGATCCACATTCTGCCCTACCCCCATTTCATGCCTGTTCCACCTACCCCTTGCCTTCTTCCACCCCTCCCCGTCTCCCGATTGCTATGCTGCCTTACGTGTTGCAGTGGGTGTCCAGCTTCCATCTTGGCGTGAGGCCGCCTGTGGCAGCGGCCAGACTGCACACGCTGGAGCTGTGTTCCACTGTGTAAATGCATGCTCTTCCGCCATAAACGGCCAGTAGGATTAGTCCATAAAATTATAGCAGTGCAATAATCTGCAAAGGATAAGAATGGGATTGCACTTGTTAAAGGCCTTTAAATGAATGCTCTCTGGTGATTGAATAGTATTAGCATTCAATTTTCATTTGATTAGATAATGCCAAGTGATTCCTCCTTTTAATATTTACAGATCTCCTTTGTATATTGGAAGATGAGTTTTGTCTAGTTATATTGTCAACATATTGTTATATTTTGGCACTACAATGTTCTACTATTGCAGAGTTGAAAGGGCTTGAACTGAGTGGCCTGATGCTTTGAGGATTAGGTTCTAAATTGTCTTTCAGCTACTGAATAATCATTTATATAGCTTCAGTTTTTTAAAAATATCTTTTCAAACATTTCATCCGTATGTAGGCAAATTTTCCTGTTGGTAAAGGCAAATATGTTCTATGTAATAATTAAACAATATCTACTTGCTGTTCTTGATTGCAACATTTTAATGTAATCAGGATATTCTTCTCTGATTCAACCTACAAAATAAAAGTGGTAATAGAAAAAAAAAACACTTATTTTATGGCAATCTGAGAAACTATGTATTTTATTTCCAGATACTGTTTTATTAAATCTGATACTGTAGTAAAGGTCTTTAAAATTTGAATTTACAGAATTAACTGTCTTGAAGATGTTGATTCACTTACACTTCACAAAGTAATAGAGACACAGCCCAATCCTATTTGGTGCTTATAGCACTGGCTCTCCCAATCTGCTGTGTATAACAAGAATTGCTGTGGCATAACAAATGCGACACTGTTGTTGTGTGCTACAGGTCTGCCAGTGCAAATGAACAGAGTTTCTGTGTGTGTTCCATTTGCTCCCAGATGCCCCACAGGAGCAGGTAAGTTGGCAGACAGGGTGGTTTAATGGAAGATAAGGACAGAGACTAGAGCAGTAGTGGGTAGATCTTGGCAACAACAGCACACACCAGGATCCTATCCCTGTTTCCTGGCCAGATCTACCCCCTTACGCTCCTTGGACTTACACCAACTAAATAGCTGGCATTAAGTCCAAGGAGAACCCCTGGCACCCAGGCATTCTGCCAGGAAGCAAGTAAAGCATTTTTATTCACCTCTCCTGGGCCACCTTAGTCCTCCTCACCATTCGATAGGCCTTGTTTCTGCTGCTGTAGCATGTAGCATGGTGGGGGATATTATTGGAGGCACTCATGTGTAACTAAGAATAAACTTGATGGAATGCTAATAATCTGGTCACCACATCTCAAAAAAGGACATAGTGAAGCTAGAAAAGGTGCAGAAGAGAGCGACAAAAATGATTACGGGACTGGGGCACCTCCCTTACGAAGAAAGACTGCAGCGTTTGGGGCTCTTCAGTCTGGAAAAAAGGCGCCTTGGGGGGGGACATGATTGAGACATATAAAATAATGCACGAAAGGGACAGAGTCAATAGAGAGATGTTCTTTTCCTTCTCTCACAATACCAGAACCAGGGGGCATCCACTGAAATTGAGTGTTGGGAGAGTTAAAACAGATAAAAGGAAATACTTTTTTACCCAGTGGGTAATTAAGCTATGGAACTCCTTGCCACAGAAGGTGGTGACGGCATCTGGCCTAGATGCGTTTAAAAGGGGACTGGACAGATTTCTGGAGGAAAAGTCCATTATGGGCTATATGCCATGATGGGTGGTGCAACCTTACATTAATAGTAGGCTACTTCAAATGTATTTTGGTGCAAGGGAGTAGCAACAGGATGCAAGCATCTTGTTGTCTACTGAGCTCCCTGAGGCACCTTGTTGGCCACAGAAAGCTGGACTACATGGGCCTTTGGCCTGATCCAGCAGGGCTCTTCTTATGTTCTTAATCTAGTATACATGTTTAGGATTTCATTATGCATTAACTAACAGTCCAATCATAAGCTGCATTGTCCCCATAGGAGCAGTGGTGCCAAAACAGGTACCGCTGCATCCAACAGGAGCTCCAACAGCAGTAGGAGGCTCCTTGGAGGAAGGGGACTTTGTCCCCTTCCTCCAAGTAAGGTTGCTGGCCCGACAATTGATCTTCTCAAGTCTGCTCCGGCTATTTTGCCAGCACAGAGTTGATCACCTTCATGTCAGGCTGCACTGGTCCCACTCCCACATGGCTCGCTCCGCCCTTCCCCATGCCTAAAAAGAGCTCACCACTAGTAGCACTGAGACCACCTGGTGGCTCCGCGCTGGGTGGCTCCGCACTGGGTCCTCTGGTTCTGGGTCCTGGTGCCCACACCACCAACACTAGAAGTGCTTTTTGGCACTTTTACAACACTGGCACCAGCAGCAGTAGTGCCAGCACTGGGCCCAATAGGTTTGGGCCCAAATTATTGAAGTTGTAGTTTTATCTTTTTTGAGGTAGTTTTATCTTTTTTGTAGTTGTAGTTTTATCTTTTTTGAGGTAGTAGGAAGAAGATGCTTATCTATGTTTCTTGATTTCTGTATACTCCAAAAAACAGTGGCTTTTATGTAACACTTGCAAGAAAATACTAATCCTTTTTTAAAAGTTTTGCGTCTTAAATTGTCAGTTTTATGAGTTGCATCAAAGGATTCTCGCCACATAATACCTGTAGATACATGAATGACCCCCTTCTGCAGGGTTGTCTTTTGTACTTCTTGAAATGGCATATAATAGTTCCTTCAGTGATCTTGGAAGAAAATTCTCTAGTGGGATCACTTGAACATATTAGAGACAATAAGCATTTGCTCCATACAGTAATTTTTAACTTCGTTACTATAAATATATTTGCACCAATCATCCTACCTGATTTATAGCACACCTTTATTGCTAACAGATTACACTGAGCAAATCTCATAGCTCATAAATTCTCCTGATACAGGAAATAATGTAACAAATGTATAAAAAAGCAAAAAAGAAAAGGGAAAAGGAAAAAAGGAACATTAACCCACAATTCTCATTGTGCTAAACTTATTTTAAATTCCTTCTCATAAATTATCCTGAACACCTGCAGTACAGTATCTGAATGGGCCAATTCACACAATCAACAAACTATGGTTAGATTGGATCAGGAACATGGTCCATAGTCTATTGCAATAACGTGCTCATGAGTTTTGCATCCTGGTTTGTTTAAACTAGAGCCCAGTGGCTTGTGCAAGGCTGCAGAGAAACAATGCTGTGCTTAAACTGAGAAATGATAGTAAAAATGTGAAACATTAGCAAATGCTCTGACAAAAAAAAAGTTGCTATGGGCTGGATAAGATCTAGTGGTGGGCCAGATTTGACTCCTGGGATGTAGACCTCTGCTTCAAACATACCAAGCTGCACAAGCAGAAAAGAAAAGGGGCATGCATAATCTTGAGTCTGAGCTAACCATATTTGTTGACTGTATCTTGTAAAGGTAAACAATTACTTAAGTCAGGGGTCAGGGAACTTTTTTACCTTTTACCCCAAAATATATTTAGCTATGCCAACGTTACCCACCCCACCCACCCACCCACCCCGCCAGAACAAAAGAAAAAAAATTACATATTGGAACCCATTGCTTTTTATCTGATTAATTAATGAGCTTAATTAATGCTATGTAAATATGAAGTTGTAAAGGGCAGAGCAAAACAAAACGGAGCCAGCCAGCCAGCGACGGAAACGGAACGGGGGTAATGGCCGGTCGCGCTGCCAAGACACAGCCGCGCATGCATATAGATTCATATGCATGCCCGGCTGTGTCTCGGCAGCGCGACCGTCCATTACCCCCAGGAATTTCATTTTTACCCCATTTGGGGTAATTTACCCCTGTTCCCTGACCACTGACTTAAGTGAATGAAAGTGCTACTGTAACATTTCCTTTCTGGTTTGATGTTATAAAATAATTATTACTGCCCCCACCCCCCCAAAGATACCTGAAACCATGGATAAGAGAGAACACATGTTAAGCATAAGTATAAGTATATGTTAAGTATAAGTATGTTAAGTATAACATATGTTTATTTATTTATTTATTTATTTATTTATTGAATTTTTACCCCGCCTTTCCGCCCAAAGGCGTTCAAGGTGGCATTACAAAAACAAAATAAAACATCATAGTTAAAAACAGCAATTAAAAACAATATAAAATACAATATAAAAAGTATAAACAGTCATCCCACGGGTCATAAAAGTACAGAATATCAAAAAATACAATACAAAGACCAGCCAGCCTGTCAGCAACTAAAAGCCTGATGAAACAAAAAGGTCTTCAGCCCCCGCCGAAATACTGCCAAAGAGGGAGCAGTTCTTAACTCTAAGGGGAGGGTATTCCAAAGTTGGGGTGCCACCACCGAGAAGGCCCTATTCCTGGCCGCCACCCCTCTCACCTCTCCTGGTGGCGGCACAGTCAGAAGGGCCCCCCCCAGATGACCTCAGAGCACGGGTAGGATTATATGTTCACCCCTGTCTCCACCCCTGAGCAAGAAGATTTTTAGCAATCCAAAATAAGGTCAGCCCCTCCCCCCATCCATTGGTAAGTGAAACAGTGGATATGGAATTTGTGGATACGGGGCCCAGCCTGTACATTACATGGGCACTTCATTATTTAATATAGCCAAAAGGTGGAAAGGAGTGGTGCTAGGCAGTGATGGCGAACCTATGACACATGTGTCAAAAGTGACACACCACAGCATTTGGGGGTGACACATCAGCATTCACCAATACTTGACAAAAACTAAGTTTATTTAACTCATTTTTCATTTTTGTAATTATTTGTTGTTTCTTTATATAATACATACCACCACACATGATTGGACTGTATTTTTTGTTTAAATAAATGAATATTGAGAATTGTTTCACTTTTGTTTGGGAGGGGGGGTTGACACACCAGCAGCCTCAAGTTAAGCATTTTCCGAAGTTTTGACACACCAAGCCCAAAAGGTTTGCCATCACTGTGCTAGGGTGTGGTCAAAGAGAAGAGGTGGGGCTACAAGTTCAGCAATGCCTGAAAGGGACACTTTTTCCTCGTGTTACCCTGGAATGCTCGGAAATTGCACAGTGACAACTCTTTTCCCTGCTAAGCAGGATTTGGATTTGAAAACAAAATACCCTTAATATCAGAGAACAATTAAAGCAAGTTGCCTAAAAAACAAAATACTTCCGTGGGATTGTCAATCAGTAAAACTGAGCTGACAACTGTGCTTTAATTAAATTTGAGACTGTTACCAATTAGTCTACAGCACTACAGGCTTCAAACTGCCTATGACTCAGTGTGCTGAGTCATCCAGCAAAACTTTTCTTACAAAAGAAATATCCAAGCACCCACAAGGAGGAAAGATCAAAAGGAAAGCAGGTTCACCAACCTTCTTTGCAAAACCTTTCTGTTAAATGTGAGTGATCAGAAATGTACCATGTTGCCTCCAGTATAGTTTAGTGGTCAAAGCAATGGCAAAAGCACAGTTTATTAAGAATAAATAATTCACTTCTGGATATATGTTATCCTTAGACTTTCATTTGCAGTTAACAAAAGCTGGATTTGTACAAAATGAAGCTCAGTCGTTCATGAACATGTAATATATTCAGTTAGCTAACCATAACTCTTTGATATTTATTCTACGAGAGAGAGAGAGAGAGAGAGAGAGAGAGAGAGAGAGAGAGAGATTGCTAAATGCATTAGTATACTTTTATTTAAATCCGATAGAAACCTTGTCACTGTCTCTTTGTCAGGCTTGATGACTCAACTACCTTCCACCAGAAAATATTTCAAAGATAAAAGAGTCAGAACAAAGAATATACTTTTCACCTGAACCTGTCTCTTTCATCTATAACTCTTATGTTCCCATATTACAATATCCGTCTTAAGTAGGACACCAGTTTGGCTAAGCAGAATAATGCTATTGGTCAGATTTGCTCTGTTTGAAAGTGCTTGCTCTTTAGTTAAATGCATGACCGATACTTATTACCAGATTGTCCAGGTTACGTAGGACTCTTACTCTGGTCTCATGCAGATATACAGTAGATATATAGTAGGCCCTCATTATCTGTAGGGTTTCCATTCTCAGAAATCCATTAAGGTCCGGAGGGTTTTCTGAGGCCTGCGGAGGCTGTGTGTGACTGCCCACTGGCTCTGGAGGCTTCAGAATGCCCGTTTTGAGCAAAACACCTCAAAAGTGAAATGGCAAATTTGTATTGCGCTCTGAAACTGTTCGCAGGCCATGGTATGATGTTTTTAATTGGGCCTGTGAGCCATTCATTGCTTAAATTATGGTCGGTACTAAGTATTAACGCTTGCTAAATGGTTAAGGTGCTTTCTCCAGTTCTCCAGTCTGATTCCCTTATACATTTTGTACAGAGACATTATCCTTGTACATTTTGACCCAGAGGGCTGAGCTTCAGAAATCTTAACCATGTTGGAATATTGGTTTGGAATCTTAACCATATTGTGTTTGCACAGTTGATCATACGGTCACATTTTGAACAAAATTGGCCCAAAATAGCTTTGTGTATTTCCTTTTTTAAAAAGGGTGTAATAAATTTTGGAACATCTGTGTAGTATCTGAAAGGCCGTTCTCTGAAATGATTATGTTCATTCTCTAATAGGTTCTTGCTTACAAAAGGTTTTGTTGTATCACTATATATTCATTATTAAAATGACCATGGCTCTATAGAAACGTTTTTGTGTTCAGTCTCACTGTGTTGTCATTGGAATTTGATCTGCATGATCTGTTTAAAAATCCGTGTAGCTGCTATGTTTTGGTATTGTGTGTGTGTGTGTGTGTGTGTGTGTGTGTCTTAATGGATAAGACCTAAAGGAATATTGCTTGTGGACAACAGAAGGAGTAAGCAGTATGAAACAAATGTACTGTAGACCAATGTTTCTCAAACTGTGGGTTGGGACCCACTAGCCAATTTCAGGTGTGTCTCACAGCATCTAGCGCAGTCATCATTGACAATGGGAAGGCCTATGTGGTTATTTTGCTTGTGTCAAGATTGTAAATAAACTGTTTTTTCTTGTCTTGTCTTTTCTGATTCACTTTGCTATTGGAAAATGACTGAGAAATAACTCCTTATTGCTAAAGGTTCTGGTGCTCCAGCATCATACTGATTAGATAGCACTTCTTGCCATTGCATCACTTCCGGTGGGTCCTGGACACATTGTCATTCTAAAAAGTGGGTCCTGATGCTAAAATGTTTGAGAACCACTGCTGTAGACCAGGGATCTCCAAAGTACTGCCCACAGGCCAGAACCAGCCCACAGATGGCCAGGGTCCTGCTTGCGGAGACCCCTTAGTGTTGCCCATTATCTGGCCCCCAGAAGGCCTTGCCTCAGCCTGGCAGCTCGTGCAGGGCCTGGGCCTCTTCTGAGACTTGCTGGTATGGGCCTTGCCTGGCAGTCTCGCAGGGCTCAGGCCTCTTGTGAGGATTGCCAGGCCTCTGATTTTGGGTATTTTGTCAAGTGATCTATGCCTTCTCCACCCCCTTGTTATTTTCAAAGTGACATGCACTGGTTTGTAAATAGATCTTTCTGAATTTGGAGGGTCTTTCTTTTGGGAATAACCTCGGAAAGCAGTCTGTGATTTTCCTTTCATATTTAAATTAAGAAAAATAATATTGTTGCCTGGTTAGGAGTGGGAAGGACCTTTCTTTTGGGAATTGTCTTGGAAAGTGGTCTGTGGTTATTCATTCATCGAAGTTCCATGTCTAATGTATGTTTTAAAATTTATTAAAATGTTGTACGTAAATTTATTTATGTTTTCGGCCCTCGATTCCATGTCAGACATATGATGTGGCCCTCATGCTGAAAAGTTTGGAGACCCCTGCTATAGACTATAATGTACTATACACAACTATGGTAGGAATTAATACGCCAACACCTACAATTGAAGTAACCTGATATGCCAACATGATCTTGTGCAGTATTGAAATTTATTAATTTTTTGTGTGGTCTTGTGTGGGCTTTTTCTTCCCTCACAGAATTTGAACTACCCAACAGCAAGATTCCATTGCTGTCATCTTTTTCTCTGAGCATTGCAAAGGTGTGTGCATTGTGATATAGACCTCCTGAATATCACTAATTAAAAATGATTTTTTCCCCTTTCTGTAGCACAACAATTTTCAACCTTTTTCTTCTCATGGCATACTGATGAGCACAAAACTTATCAAGGCAAACTATCAGGGTTTTTGTTTTTTACAATCGACCAGGTACATTGCATGGCTCAGGTGCCGCAATTACCGTACTAATAAATTATCTTCCCCCAAACCTCTGTGTTACACCTGAGGACCATTTGCAGCACACCAGTGTGCCGTGGCACAGTGGTTGAAAATCAGTGCTGTAGCATTTTAAGTTTCAAGAAAAATTGCACTTGCATGCAGTGAATTGTTTAATGGATACCAAAGCCTGTGTGTTTTCCACTAGGTACCAAGTGGTAAAATGTGCTCCTTACTGGTAGTCAAAAAAATGGAGGTTTTAGCTGTGGTCAAAATAACAATAAAAGGTTTTAGATTGGTAACATTACCCTGAAGGAACATGTTCCTGAATCCATATACATGTGGTTCATTTCCTTTGAGGCTTTCTATTGAAGTGAAGAATAGTGGTTCTATAGTATCTTTCTAGGTAATGTGATGTCATTGCTCAAAACCTGAATTCTATGTTTTACCAGAAGTGAATTCCGTTTGCCAAGTAACAGGTCCATTACAGGTCCTATATATACAAATAGCAGCAGGAAGGGCATAGTATTTGATGGATTGGCTCTTAGGCCTAGATTTGTTTAGTAACGATCAGATCAGAAGAGAAAATGATTATATTTTGTAGATTTCCTAATTGAGAGAACAGACATTTTTCAAGTGTTATGTGGTTAAAACATTCCCTGAACTTTATACAGTGAGGCCTTCTCATCTGCGGGTTCTGCACCCATGAATTTGACTTAATGCGGCTCCCTGTATACATTTAGTGGTTCTTGCATCTCTTTATATCAGTGAGTTACTTTTGTAAAATTAATTTAGTAGTTTGCTAGTTCCTATGGAGCGGTGAGACCATCTCACATTTCATTTTGTAAGTTTTTGCCTACTGAAGGAAGGGTTATTTGCTAGGTAAACATTCAGACCTAGTAAATAATCCTTATTTTTGGTTTTTACAACTTTCAGACTGAAACATTCTGAGGAACAAAAGCAAGCTCAATGAATAGAACTAGAATTACTTTAAATAAAGTTAATTGAAGGAGAGGATTCCACAGGCATTTAGGTAGCATGAACTGTGTGAGCAAGTGGTTGAGCAAAAGTGGTTGAGCAAGCATTAATTTCATCTATACATGTCTCCCTATCTCCTGTTTGGATTAATCTTCCAGCATTCTTTACTTTTATTAAATTCTTTTCCATCCTCCCTCATTCACCAGTATGATATGGCGTTACCTGCCAACAATGCCCTTCTTCTGTCTACGTAGAACAAACAGGACAGTCCATGTGCAAAAGCACCTGATATAAAAATGGCGACATTGGCAACTTTTGGGAGAATGTTTCAGTCTCCCAGGATATTCTCTGGAGTGAGGAAAGGGGGGGCACTCTACACCGATGGGAATGCCCTCACTCCGGAAGACAGGGTCGGATCTAACAGATCTTGACTCCTCCCACGAGGGAGGGCTTCCCGCTCCCAGTTCCGGCCCTGTCTTCCGAGAGGCAAGGTCGTGGTCCTGAGCTCGGCTGAGCTCATCAACAGATCTCTTAGTATTTTCATCTTTTTCCTCCCTTTTTTCCTCATTTTTCCTTCTCTCCCTCTCTGACTCTTCGCCTTCCCCCTTACCTGACTTTCATCTGGGAGCGTGATCGGCTGAGCGCGTCGCAGCGAGGTTGGAGCGGCCCGCGTGCTTCTCCCTTCGCTGCGCGCGGAGCCGGGGAGGCGAGCGCTGCGGGGAGGAGCCAAGTGCAGGCTTCCAGGCCGCAGCGGAAGGCCAGGAGGCCTCTCAGCGCCGCGGAAGAGCGGCCGTTTTGCAAGGGGCCGTCGCCGCGGCTGCTGATTGCCCCGATCGCGCAGAGAACAGTGCGGGGGCGAAACAAACGCGGAGGAGCGGCTGCTCGCGGCCGTCGCCGCGTTTGATTGACAGAAGACTGCGTTCCGTGCGGCTTAGGCCCGGAACGTCTTTTCCCTCTCGTGGCTGACCGGGTGAAGCAGCGTCGTCCACGGAGGTCTGACCGGCCATTCTGAGGTGTTCTGGGGGTGATTGGTGAGTGTGAGACGCCTCCGTTGCCCTTCTTTATAGCCCCTCAGTTTTTTTTTTTTCCCGCCTTTTTGTGCGCGCTCCGCTAGGCCCAACATGGCGGACCCACGGGATGAACAGGGGGCAGTTTCTTCTCAGAAGACCGGGGGGGAGCAGGCCCCGCAGCAAGAAGGAAGTACCCCTGTCCCTCAGCAGCTGTCCCAGGCATCTCTCACCCAAATGGTCCGGGCAGCTATGAGGGAGGTGATTAAGGAGCAGGGTTTGGGGCCAGCCCAGGCGCCTCCTAAGCAAGCCAGAGGGGGACGTGCCAGGCGCCAGAAGCGCCACAGATCCTCTAGCCGTGATGACCTGTCAGACACGGCTGAGTTCTCCTCTGATGCAAATCTAGCCATCGCTAAGCGTAAAAGCGGGGTAAGCAGAGGGCGCCCAAGGTTCACTCTGCGAAGCGTTCCCATAGGAGAAAACACAGGAGGAGCAGGTATTCCTCCAGTGATTCTTCTTCTTCTGACCAATCCGACTATTCTAGTTCTGACCGGGAGGAGGGCGAGCTGTCGGGAGAGGGGGAGGATGGGGATGAGGCACCACACAGGGACCGCCTTTTCCCGCCTGAATATTTCGCCAGAATGCTATCCAAGGCGTCACGTACAGTTAACCTGGAGAGTGCGTGCGGCGAACCAAAGCCTTCTACCTCTCAGAGCCTATTTCCACAGGGCCCTTCTAAACCTTCAACTGTGCCCTTCCCGGCTGCCTTTCAAAGGGTGTTGGAGGATGAGTGGAAATTTCCTACCATTGCCAGACACAATAAGAGGACAATCAACAAGCTGTATTCTCTCCCGGAGCAGGCTATGACCACCCTGCAGGTTCCGTCAGTAGACCCGCCCATCGCGGCACTATCCTCCACAGCAGTCATTCCCTCAGAGGGGGATGGAGGCCCCAGAGATGCGGTGGATAAGCGGGTAGAGGCTGCTCTAAAAAGAGATTTCCTTGCGTCCTCTCATGCCTTTAGGGCCGCCACAGCAAACTCGATCATGGCTAGGGCGGCTTTTCAGTGGACCGAAGACCTGGCCCGGTCTGAGTCGGGGCTTTCTTCCACGGCCAAGAGTACGCTCAGAAAAATCGCCTTGGCATCAGCCTTTTCAGCCGACGCCTCGCTAGATACGCTTCAATTCTCGGCAAGGTCCATGGCCGCTAGTGTAGCGGCAAGGCGCAACATCTGGTTGAGAAATTGGGAGGTCGACGCCGGCTCTCAGTCCAGGCTGGCAGCAGTACCCTTCAAGGGTACAAAGCTTTTTGGGGAGGCCCTTGATACCCTATTGGTTGAGGATAAGGACAAGCGAAAGGTGCTGCCCTCAAGTAAGAAGGAGGCACCCAGACCCAAGTCTCATTCCTTTCGCTCCTTTCGTAACGAGGGGCGGGGCAGAGAGCGCTCCAGGTTCCCCACCAAGTGGAATAAACCTAGATTCCCAAACAAGCACCGTCCTGCCGGTGGCCCCGGCCCTAAATCCAAGCCCCCAAAGGACCCTAGAGCCTGACGCCAGGCGAGAAGGATCAGCTGTAAATATCGGGGGCCGTCTTTTAGAGTTTGCAGATTTTTGGAACGACATTACTACGGACAGTTGGATTTTGGACACGGTCAGACGGGGGTATTCCCTGGAATTCACCCACAAACCCAGGAGACGTTTCTGGAGGGTTCCACACTCCCAGAATGCGCTCAAACACCAGGCAAAATTGGCGGCAATACAACACCTGCTGGAAATCAAGGCAATCGAGCCTGTTCCGCCCAGAGAGCGGAGGCAGGGGGTTTATTCCACATTTTTTCTGGTCCCGAAGAAAAATGGAGATACGAGGGCAATTTTGGATTTGAAGTGGCTCAACAGGTTTCTCAGAAGGAAGAAATTCCGGATGGAAACCTGGAGATCCATAGTGGCCATCCTGGAGAAAGGCGATTATTTGGCTTCGATCGACCTTTCGGAGGCTTACCTCCATGTTCCAATCAGGACGCGCCATCGTCGTTATCTCCGTTTTGCTTATGGCAACCAGCATTACCAATATCGGGCTCTGCCGTTTGGCCTGGCAGCAGCCCCCAGGGTTTTCACCAAATTGGTAGTAGCCCCGGTAGCCCATCTGCGCCAGAGGGGCATTTTTGTTTTTCCTTATTTAGACGACCTGTTGGTCAAGGCCGAGACGAAGGAAAAGGCGAGACTACATCTACAGGAAACCATCACCTGTTTACAGAAAATTGGATTCGTCATCAATTTTGCAAAGAGTGCTCTACAACCGGTCCAACGGTTGGTTCACCTGGGACTTCTTTTGGACACAGAATCCTTTTCAGTGGCACTCTCGGAGGAGAGGAAGTCATCCTTGCTGGCCCTGCTTCGCTCAGTGCTCGACCGGCCCAGTACAGATGTCATGACCCTCGCTTCTTTACAAGGCATGATGGTATCATGCCAGGACATCGTCAACTGGTCCAGGTTTCACATGAGACCCCTGCAGGAGTTCCTCAGGCCGTTTCAACACCAGATAGAGACGAGGACATCAGCGGTTGTTCGCCTATCAGAGAAGGTCAGGCTCAGTCTGGGGTGGTGGCTGGAGCCACAGAGACTGACCCGGGGAGCCAGTCTGACAGTTCCAGACAGGCTAATACTAACCACAGATGCAAGCCTCCTCGGATGGGGAGGGCACCTGCAGCAGAAGTTTTGTCAAGGGACATGGAACAAGCAGGAGACATCTCTGAGCATCAATGTCCTCGAGCTGAGAGCAATTCGGCTGGCGTTAATCTCGTTCCAACCGACGGTGAGAGGTCGACACGTGTTAGTCCGCACAGACAACACCTCAGCAAAGGCTTATGTGAATCGGCAAGGAGGCACGAGGTCTCGTCACCTTCAGGCGGAGGCCTCCACCCTGATGGCTTGGGCGGAAGTGAACCTAGCTTCTCTTCGTGCGGAGCATCTGGCAGGGACCAGCAACCTGTGTGCAGACTGGCTGAGCAGGAGGGCAATAGTGGAATCCGAGTGGAGTTTAAACCCGGAAGTGTTCCAACTAATTTCCCGGAGGTTCGGGCGACCACTTCTGGATCTCTTCGCGACTCTGGAGAACAGGCAGGTTCCCAGATTTTTCTCCCGACTCAAGACGCCACAGGCCGAGGGGCTGGACGCGTTGACCACAGAGTGGCCGGAAGGGCTGCTATATGCGTTCCCTCCAGTCAAGCTTATTCCGCAAGTGTTACGCAGGATCAAGCACTTCCAGGCAGAAGTGATTCTAGTAGCGCCGCGCTGGGCCCGCAGACCATGGTTTCCCGAGCTGCTTCGTCTTTCCAGTCATCCCAGTTGGAGTCTTCCTGCACGCCCCGATCTCCTGCTGCAAGGTCCACTAGTTCACCCCAGACCGGGGATGTTTCAGTTAACAGCTTGGAAGTTGAGCGGCAGGCTCTCCAGGCCTGCGGCTACTCGACAGAAGTTCTAGGCACCTTGCTCGCTTCCCGCAAGGAGTCCACGAAAAAGATATACGAGAGAACCTGGAAAAGATTTTCCTGCTGGTGCAGAAGTAGGAAAATCAGAGAAACAAAGCCTAAGATCCGGCACGTCCTGGAGTTCCTACAGGACGGACTACGAAAGGGCCTGAGCACTAACACCTTGAAAAGGCAAGTGGCAACTTTGGGTAGCATTCTGGGGGCAGGGAAAAGCGTGGCTATTTCAACTCATCCCCATGTGAAGCGCTTCCTTAGGGGAGTGTCTCTACTTAACCCACCTACTATTCACAGGTATCCTAGTTGGAACTTGAACTGGGTTTTGAATGCTATTACGGGTAAGCCTTTTGAACCCATGGCCACGGTAGGTCTCAAAGAACTCTCCTTTAAAGCTCTATTCCTGGTGGCCGTCACATCGGCCAGGAGAGTTTCCGAGTTGGGCGCATTATCCGTCAACCCACAACTGTGCATATTCCATAAGGACCGAGTGGTCCTTAGGACAGATCCCACCTTTGTCCCCAAGGTCAACTCCATTTTTCATAGGGGCCAGGAGCTCGTTTTGCCAACTTTTTGTCCGGATCCAAAACACCCGAAGGAAAGGGTGTTTCACACTTTGGACGTGCGTAGGGCCTTAAATTTCTACATAGACCGCACAAGGTCCTTTCGTAAGACAGAGTCCCTGTTCGTATCATACACGGGGGCTTCCAAGGGCAAAAGGGCGTCCCCTCAGTCTTTGGCCAGATGGTTGAAGGGAGCGATTTCCATGGCCTACGAGGCCATTGGGAAACCCTCTCCGGGGGGAGTAATGGCCCACTCAGTCAGAGGAGCAGCGGCCTCGGCCGCCTTTGATGGTCAAGGGTCACTGGGTGATATCTGTAGAGCTGCTACCTGGGCATCGGTGCACTCATTCACAAGGCACTACAAAGTGGATGCCTGGGCCTCGGCAGAGGCAAGTTTTGGGAGAAGAGTGCTCCAGAAGGTGGTGAAGGTTTAGGCGTACTGCCTCGCCTGACCCGCCCCTTCTATACTGCTCGGGTATGTCCCATCGGTGTAGAGTGCCCCCCCTTTCCTCACTCCAGAGAAAAGTAGGAATTCCTTACCTGGGAATATCCTATTCTGGGGTGAGGAAAGGGGGGGGCACTCGTCCCGCCACAATTCAGGCTCGGCGGGTGCACGGATCGGACATCGGCTACCTGGTCCGGGACGGTGGGGATGGGGGTTTACCATTTCCCTCTCGTCTGTTGGTTTTCTTCCTTCTGTCTACTTAGCCCGTCTGGGCGCTGTTATTGTTGTTGTCAAGTTCTGAGTTCCAGATTTTCATCTTGGCCTGGTTTTTGGCTGAGTTTGTTCCACGGAGTCAAACGGATGGCCAGGACACAGTATGAAGATCAGAGCGTTGGTGGAGGTTTTTCCGGCTCGTCTATCCGAACTGGGAGCGGGAAGCCCTCCCTCGTGGGAGGAGTCAAGATCTGTTAGATCCGACCCTGTCTTCCGGAGTGAGGGCATTCCCATCGGTGTAGAGTGCCCCCCCTTTCCTCACCCCAGAATAGGATATTCCCAGGTAAGGAATTCCTACTTATCTGTTGGTGAAAGTTACTATCTTTCTTCAACAACGCATTATAAAAGGGAGGCTGCTTCTTATATTTGTATTTATAAGAATATTTGTATTTATAAGAATTCTTACAAGAATTCAGATAGCTCCAATAATATATTTAAGAATATGATAGATTATAACAGCATGATCACAGCTTTCTTGAACATACCCATTTAGTGAGCTTTTGAATATCCAGAGGAAGTACTGATTAAGCACCACTGACATCAGTTAGACATGCAATTAACTGTAAATTTTTTCTGTTTAAAATGTTAAATTGCAAAATACTATCTTCATGTTGATTTGTGTTGGTAAGGCAAAAAACCCTAAATTACTAAATTCTTCTTTTATTCAGTAACATGTCAATTCATAAGCATAGAGAGAAAGTCCTGTGTTGAATTTAAAGAGGAAAATATTTTCATACAATTTGATTCCATTGTTTCCAAACCTTTTTGTCCAGAAATTGTAGCATATGGAGAGTGACCCTAAGATGCATTTCATTGCAACATAGAAAGCATGGATGCATTTTTTTTTTTCTCAAGACTACTGCAGCAACATTTTCTTAACCATTTTTGTTTTATTCCAAATAAAAGGAGGGTACACATTTTGCCAAATGCCTCCTCAGTAACAAGCCTCAGAAAAATGTTTCATACTAAGGGCCCAGTCCTATGCTGGGGCAACCCCAGTGGCCGTCACACTGACCCAGCAGCTGCTGTCACAAAAGTGCCATAAGGCACTCCTGTGCTGGTGGTGAGGCTGCAAACAGTCACTGGGCCTCCATAATAGTGGAGGACTGGCCATGGGAGCGCCAGCTAGGGATCAAGGTGGCTTACAAACCTTCATATTAAGTGTATAATGTACCATAACAATAAGTACAAGCATTAAAACAAAAACTAAGAAATAAATCACACCCACACTCAGAGAGAGAGAGAGAGAGAGAGAGAGAGAGAGAGAGAGAGAGAGAGAGAGA
>JAJKFI010000189.1:236712-257009 GCA_029204185.1 Lerista edwardsae | reverse complement strand
TGTGTGTGTGTGTGTGTGTGTGTGTGTGTGTGTGTGTGTGTGTGTGTGATACTGTGTATGAACTGTGTAGGCTACATCTGGGACTGAGGAGTCAGTGAATCACAGAATACTGTTTACAGTATTTGTAAAGACCTCATTGAAAAATGGTGGTTTAGACTAGCCTGCCAATTTAAGCCACTTTTGGCATTTGCTCCGGCATGGGAAAATGAGATATAAATTCTTCAAATAACAAATACATAATAATAAAATTGTATACAGCTTTATAGATAAATTGTTATTTGTGTCATGGTCAATTTGTTGTTGTTGTTGTTCAGTCGCTAAGTCGTGTCCGACTCTTCGCGACCCCATGGACCACAGCACGCCAGGCCTCCCTGTCCTCCACTAGCTTCCTGAGTTCGCCCAATTTCATATTCATTGCTTCGGTGACACTATCTAACCATCTCATCCTCTGTCGCCCCCTTCTCCTTTTGCCCTCAATCTTTCCCAGCATGAGGGTCTTTTCTAAAGAGTCCTCTCTTCTCATCAGGTGGCCAAAGTATTGGAGCTTCAGCTTCAGCATTTGTCCTTCCAGGGAGCAATCAGGCTTGACTTCCTGGAGAATTGACCGATTGGATCTCTTTGCAGTCCAGGGGACTCTCAAGAGTCTTCTCCAACACCATAATTCAAAAGCATCGATTCTTCGACGCTCTGCCTTTCTTATGGTCCAGCTCTCACAGCCATACATGGCTACTGGGAAAACCATCGCTTTAACTATGCGAACCTTTGTTGGCAGGGTGATGTCTCGGCTTTTGATTAAGCTATCTAGGTTCACCATAGCTTTCTTCCCAAGAAGTAAACGTCTTTTAATTTCATGGCTGCAGTCACCATCTGCGGTGATCTTGGAGCCCAGGAAAATAAAGTCTGTCACTGCTTCCATTTCTTCCCCTTCTATTTGCCAGGAAGTGATGGGAGTGGTTGCCATGATCTTAGTCTTTTTAATGTTGAGCTTCAAACCAATTTTGGCACTTTCCTCTTTCACCCTCATCAAAAGTTTCTTTAGGTCTTCCTCACTTTCTGCCAGTAGAGTGGTATCGTCTGCATATCTGAGGTTGTTGATGTTTCTCCCAGCAATCTTGATTCCAGCTTGTGAGTCTTCCAGCCCTGCCTTCCTCATGATGTACTCTGCGTATAAGTTAAATAAGCAGGGTGACAGTATACAGCCTTGTCGTACTCCTTTCCCTATTTGAAACCAGTCGGTTGTTCCATGTCCAGTTCTAACTGTTGCTTCCTGACCCGCATAAAGGTTTCTCAGAAGGCAGATCAGGTGGTCTGGAACTCCCATCTCTTCAAGAACTTGCCACAGTTTGTTGTGATCCACACAATCAAAGGCTTTAGCATAATCAATGAAGCAGAGGTAGATGTTTTTCTGGAACTCTCTTGCTTTCTCCATGATCCAGCGAAGGTTGGCAATTTGATCTCTAGTTCCCCTGCCTCTTCGGAAACCAGCTTGTACATCTGGTAGTCAATTTGTAGGATTTACATTTTTTCAAGAAGTACTTTGCTAGCATTTATGGGATTTGGATATCAAAACAGAATAATCCAATCCTGTTGAGGATTTTAAGCTTCTACATGTATTAAGAAGCAAAACTGTTTTTAATTTTTGGGAGTCTGGAATACTCTTTTTTGTAAAACTGACCTCACATAAATATAAATCACAATAACTGCATGTCCTTTAATTATGTATTAGTGTATTGTACCTGCATCCCAGATGAGAATATGAGCATCTCAAATTACAGTGTATTGGAGGTCATTAAATCCTCTCCTCTCAGTGAGGCTTAGACGCATTGCATTTCTAATTACTGAAAAATGTAATATATTTGTAGCGTTTGCTTTGTATGAGCTTGGTTTAGTTCCAGTGAAATGATTAACCTCAATCTGTGTCTGCGTGTGTGTGTTTTTTTCTAGCGCTTTAGGAAGCATAAGACCAAAAGCATAGTATAAACATAAATTCTTGGCAAAGGCAGAGGAAGGAGAGAAAAAGGTTTGAGTATCTTGAATAATTTTTAGGGAGTCTGATGTTCACCTTTCTCTGAATGCTGTTCTTAGATGTTCGAGGTTTGTGCAAGTGCGTGAGAGGCCAACCAGTCTATGATGCTGACTGAAATGCTTGTGTTGCATTGGAGTGGAACCTGCATCTGTTTGCTTCCCCTCTCTGGAATGCTACTCCCCAGCCACTGCAATTGGCTTGTTGATCCTGTTCCTACTCACTTTTGAATAGGAGCAGGGTCATGGCAGCAATAGCCCACTTTTTCTTCCAGCAGTGCTCTGAGAATAGCTAGAGCATTCTGAGTACCTACTTGAGATTATGACAATTAAATGTCATAATCATGTCAATTTCATGTAGATGGATAGGGACATACATAGGTGGAAGCAGCGATGGGATCCACAAATTGAGAAATTGGGATCCCCCGGTTGGCGCGCCCCACCGCTGCTCGCCCAGGCACCCAGCGTGCCCCCCATACGTCCTCCGCGCCGAGCAGGAGCCCCCCCCCCGAGGCCAGGACAGCCGCAGAACGCTGCGGACGGGCTACCAATCATGTGTAAGTCCCGCCTAAGTCCCGCCCAGCGTTCCCCTTCTCAATTTGCGGATCCCATCGCTGGGTGGAAGCTTTTTATCTCCGGAATGCAAAGAAAAGCATTAAATGAAATGTGTTAATTAGCATTCAGCCTTTAAAAAGCCACTATTGCCATAGTAAGGGGCTGCAGCCATTTTCCAGGGGCTTAAAAGCAATTAATTTGCTTAGGTTGGGCAATCTCCTTACGTTAATAGTAGGCTACTTCAGAATGCCAGGTGCAGGGGAGTGGCAACAGGATGCAAGCATCTTATTGTCTACTGAACTCCCTTAGGCTCCCGGTGTGCCACTGTGAGATACAGGAAACTGGACTAGATGGGCCTTTGGCCTGATCCAGTGGGGCTCTTCTTATGTAGTTTCCATTAGCTGAGATAAGACCTCTCCCCTTCGCCCTAGAGCAAGCCAAAAAATGCAAAACGGAAGTGATTAATCACACTTCCCAGGATGAAAGAGGAAATCTTATCTAATGAAATTGGCTGCAGATCTTATAGCTGCAGCTTCATTGCCTGGTAAGAAAAGCTTTTTTTAAATCTTTTTTTAAAATGCTCAATTAAATTAAATTTGTTTAACAAAGATCCCTTCTCTGATTTGTTTGGAGTGGTGAGTCAAATGGGAAAACCCATTAAGAAAGCTCCACCTGTAATCTGAAGACTCTTTGTAGTCCATGATATCAGTGTTGCTACCTGCAACAGATTATACCTGAGTCAACTTTACAGTATTTCATTTATGGTCCTCCATTGTTTCAGACGATATTGAATTGGATCCCCAATGGTGCAAGTTGGAGTCTGATCACACACCATTACTTTTCCCTTCTCCTCTTTCATTCTGTTACTTTCTGAGACAGCTTCTCCTGAGGGTTGGAGGATCTTCTCAAAACTGTGGGATGGAGGATGGGTAATTACAAGTGCCCTCTACCATAGTTTTGCAATTCCCTTCCAGTTCACCATGCCTCTCCTGAAGGATCCCCTAATCTTCAAGGGAGGCATTGGGCTGACTTGAGGAGAAGGGGTTGGAGCTCTCAAGAGGACTTCTGCAATTTTGGATTCAGCCCATTGATCATACTGTCTGACTACTGTAAATATTCACCATATTTTCAAGCAATTACTTTTTGCTTCAAATGTCTGATCTCCTAACACAATAATTTAATGTTTCCCAGCTACTTTAATTTGGATCATAATGTGGTAGCCTGCCTTCAAGCCAATGATCTCATTCTTTCATTTTGGCTAAATAAATTTTATAAATGTTTTGAAAAGATAATTTATGTTTTGAACAATGTGTATTCAATTATCTTAATTACTGTTCTTGTTGCTGAGTATGACAATGTTGCTTTAAAGAGCAGGGTAATTGAGAGCAAATATTTGTTCTAATCTGTTTTCCTTTAAATGGTATTTATCATTCAACAAAGAGACTGTTATTTGCAATCATGATTTGAACATTCCAAAGCAGTACATTTATTATCTGCTGGTGATACTTCTGCTGTTATGCCTTTTCTGTATATATGTTGTGTTCAGCTGGGTTGTAAGTCGAGTCCAAGTATGAACTTGAGTTGACAGGAAAAAGACTCCATATATGTCTCAAATGAAACGTGATACTGCTTTTGTTAGTCTCCTAATGATCACTGCCATAAGAAGATATTCTATCGTTGAAGCTGGCATTTTGAATTGTACCCCTGAAATTAAATTGGCATAAGCAATTGTGTCCATATTTGACCACAAAACAGCAAAACAATATGCAGTGAACTATCAATACTAAAAATGCACATAAATTAGTGGTTTCATGAAACTGCTGTGTGGAAATAATCTTTTACATGAGTATAATCAATACTCATGATTTACCTGAATGATTTACCTGAAGCTTGATTTACCTGAAGCCTGTAATATGATTTACCTGAAGCTTGAGCCATCTCCAGATGAATCATGGCTTGGAGTAATTTCTCTTTAAAGATTAGTTCAATCTCGCTCGCTCTCATTCTCTGTCCATTCTTTAACACTTCTTAGATTCAAAATTTATTTACTTCATACTTTGCTTGTCTGCCCATCAAGAGCTATTATTTGAGGAATCCAAGAGTTTAGCAAACACATGGCTCTTGTCCGCATCCCTAGCGCCACAAGGTGGTCGGCAGCAGGAGTATTGTGTCAGTGCCACAAGAGTCTTCGTTACTGCTTTTTAAAACAGAATGGTTGTAGTTAAATACATATTTTAACAGGCTGAGGAACAGAAACAAGATACTTAAAGAAATACTTTGTCTAGTGTAACAGATGTTAAGTAGGAGTAACTACATCTTTCAGTAGGAAAAAATGCTCAAGTTGGATTTATCCAATAGCCATGAATAGGAAGTCTCTGATGCAAGTGGAGATTCCTATGGCAGGTAGATCAAATCATATCATTAGTAGCTTTTTTTTGTTATTGTACTTAAAGCACATAAAAAGACATAAATGTACTTGTATTGGCCATATAAAGTAATATACTGTATATACTGTAGCAGAGTATGATACAAAGCCACAGCAAATCAGGGTTCTTACCCCACTCCATCATGGAGAAAATAAGACTCCTTTAATCTTTTAATTTTCTTGCACTTAGAGCTGATGCTTTAAAGCAGAGTGAAAACAAGATTGTTGCAACAAGAAGCAATTTCTGATATGAAGAACATGAGTTTTTGAAGAGCAAGGCTAAATGTTTGCAGAGTTTAGACACGGTGACTCATCTGAGTAAAATCAACTATCTTTGTAAAACTGAGAAAAAATGAAATGTATAGTAATGCATTGATTGTTTTGTTTATATTTATAGCTTTTTCTCTTCCTGGGGATTTTCCCCTTACATAAACCTATGGAACAGGTACACAGAAGATGAATGAGTTCTTTGTAGACAGCTATCCAGCAGTGCCTGACAATGAGCTGATAAATGTTCAGTCTGACTTCTTACTCAGTTTGAGGACAAAAACTGCCTTGGTTGGTTACCTCTGCCAAAAAATTTGATAGGGTTGTGTGATCAAATGCTGCTTCTTCTCTTAGGGCAGCGGTTCCCAAACTCTCTTGTAGAGTTGGGACCACTGTAAGTTTTTGTGGGGTTGAGGGTGACAGCACTCTTGGGATTGCAGCTCTGCAGCAGAAAAGGGTTTTTACACATTCCTGGAGGTAGTGCAGGTCCTCAAGTGGACCCCTCTGAGGGCCTCCCCACAGCCCCCTCTGTGGGCCTCCTGATGCCTCAGAATGGACAAAACCCAGAAGTGGATCATGACCACATTAGGGAGCCATTCTGAGGCACAAGGAGACTCACAAAGGGGGCCCTCCACACCCTCCAGTGGGCCTGTGCTACCTCAGGTATATATAAAAAACCCTTCTTTGTGGTGGCTTCATGATCTCTGGAGCGCCGCTGGTGCAGCCACAACGTTGCCACGCCCCTTATGTGGAAGGTTTCGTGACAGGTTTCCGCTGGCTGAACCATCAACACCCCCCCCCCCGTTTGGGAACCTCTGTCTTACGAGCTTTAAATGCTCTTGTCCATGGTTTCCTTCTGTGTGTTGTGGTGGTTTCATGTCAACCTGAGGATCCAGAAGGTTGTGCTTGGAAAGTACTGCTCTACTTCGAAGGAATACTGCTCTACCTCAGGTTGTTGCCACAAGGGATCAGTGTGCCTTCATTGCTATTTAATATCTGCATAAAACAGATGGTTGAGATTTTTGTGGATTTAGGGTATGGTTTCATCAATAGGTGGATTGCCGCCAACCTTATTTCTCCTTTTCCCCAACTGCAGTGGGGTAAATCTCTAAATGGGTGCCTGATTTAGTGGTGGCTATTTGGTAATGAACAAACCAAGAGCTCTTGGGAGTGGTCAGTATTCCTGTTCTTTATCAAGTCACAGGACAGGTCTGCAGTTTGGTGCTCCTTGATATTCATAGAAGTTCAGGTGGCTTGTGGCCAGGACTACCTTACCAGTTTGGATTGGTATGCCAGCTACACAATCTTGGGAGGGGACGACGACAAAAACTATCTAGCCACTTGCATCAATATGTGCAATTTAAAGTGCTGCTGTTTAAAGTCTTGAATTACGTGTTGAGAATATTTTTGAAGGAACTTCTCTTGAATGCCCCCCTGACACATTCATGCACATACATTATTTTTGTGGGTCTTTTGGTGAGGCAGTATTCTGACAGCCTCATCAATCCAAAGGTTGGTTAGCAACAACAATAAGCTGTATGTTTTCTTTTGTATCGCGCTGCCACATAGCCTAGGATGACATAACTGTCTTGATAGGTTACAGGTGCACTCTTTTTCTAATTTTTTTCTTCTCAGTTTCTTTATGTCAGAGTAGCATGTCAAAATACATTATTGTTATTGTGACACTGATTGTCATAATTGCATCAAACAGTCTTTCTCAAAGAGAGGGAATAACAGGGTAGCATCCACACTGCAGATCAAATGTTTTTATAAGACCTCTGCAAGCATGTACAATTTGGATTCTGGGTTCACTTAAATTTCCTTCCTATATACAGTAAACCAGCTTAAGTTTCATTTTGTTTTTGAACTCCTGTTTCTGTTAACAATGTAAAAACTATGTGGAATGTTGCAAAGAGTTTGCTCATTATACAATGATGGGAGGGCTAACTCCCTACTGGGAGGGAAAGTAGAAGAGAAATGAACGATCTCAGCAGCAATATCTATCTCTTCTAATGATAGAAAGTAGCATCAGCTAAGTTGTGGACAAATGAAGGTGAGTAACTTATCAAGCTAAACAGAATTAAATACTCATTGGCTGGGATTTGATTAACATTAGGGATGATCAAAACTACATGATAGATTTATTGTGGCTTTCATCCCTATCTAAGTTGTTTTCCATTCATAAAATTGGTGCATTGGAGACCTTTTCAGGTTTGGGGTCATTCATGAGATGGTTTCCATGTTGATTGCCCATCTAAATTCTAAACCTCTGAAACACCTGATGTTTTTAATATTAAAAAGTCCAATTTGCCAGGTTTTTTTGGATCGGTTGACTGAAAAGGAGTACCTGAAGGAAGAGGTTGGAGAATGAGACTTAAGATATTGGGGAAAAGAAGAAAAAGAATTGAAGGAACAATGGGCTAGTTGGAAAGGGAATATTCCCTAACATAGCCATTGCCACTGACTATGTTGAAAACATGTTAGGGGTCATATGAGAGAGTGGTACTAGAAAGGCTATTCAAAAGAAGTTAAAGTAAGTGAGACAAAAATCAGCAAATAATTTAGTTAAAGGAGGACCCAAGGAAAAAATAGAACTGCATTACTTTCGCCCAGTCTTTCTAGCACTACAAACAAAAGAGTTTTGTAGCACCTTGCAGCATTACTCAACATTTGTTCCCCACTTCTTATGGTCCATCTATTGGAAGTACCACTGGACGTTACAGGCGATGATGTCCTCATCATACCACCTCAAGTACCACCAGTGGTACAAGTACCACTTGTTGAGAAATACTGGTTTAACCCATTTATTTCAACACAAACCTACATGAACTACAGTCCACTTTGTCAAATGCATGATGTGAAATCATATATATATGGGAATAGAGAAACAGGGGAAAACGTTATAAAATGTCAGGGCAATGGAATAAAAGAGATAGTCTGACAACATTCCTATGTAGAATACCATGAACAGCAATGATACTCATGTTGAATTTAATTAAGTATTGAGACAAGAGCAACAGATACCTTTTAGAGCAGGGGTCAGGGAACTTTTTTACCTTTTACCCCAAAATATATTTAGATACGCTGACGTTACCCCCTTGACATTACTCCCTGCCAGAACAAAAGAAAAAAAATTACATATTGGAACCCATTGGTTTTTATTTGATTAATTAATGAGCTTAATAAATGCTATGTAAATATGAAGTTGTAAAGAGTTTGGGTACACCTGCAGACCTTGAGAGAATAGAATTTAGCCCTTCTGGGTTACAACTAGCTTACCTTTTTGACAACAGGTTTAGGTGCTTGGACTTAAGATTTCTCTCTATAAAGAATTCAGATTGGGGCGGGCGGGCGGGCTCTCACACAGGCCAGCAACAGCAGTTCTGATTTTGTTTTTGTTTTCTGCTGTTCGCCTTGCCTCGTTGCCTCCTGCCTCTCTTTGTGTCCCTGACTCCCTGTGCAGGCGCCCCAGCCCTCCCCCCCACTCGCTTGCCCGCCCGCCCCACTCCTTGGGACAGCAAGACAAAGCAAACCCAGAGAGAGCCCTAGCTGCTCACAAGCAAAGAGGCACGTCCACAGAAGTCCTCTCAACACACACACACACACACACGCCTGCGGGCACATGCACACACACCCCTCAGCCGCTCACCAGAGCCTCCCCCACGCCTGCACATCTCGCGTCCCTGCCGGGCTCCTGGGTGGCGGCAACAGCGGCAGTTCCTCGGCCTCCCCACCCGGAGCAGGTTCGGGCTCTTCCCTGGCGTCGAGCACCACCGACTCCACAGCTGCCTGAGTGCCAGCCGGGAGCGGGTCTGCGCCGGCCTTGCTTCCCGGAATAGGCTTGGCCTCGCCGGCTCCCCCATCACCCGGCACCGCCGCAGTTGCAGCCACGGCCGCCATTTTCTCTGCTGTTGCTTCCTTCTCCCTCTACCAGCAGCGGGATCGATAACCACGGCCTGGGAAGGGAGGGGAATGCTGCCTATTGGGGGCCAAGTACCTTGCCACTTCTAATCTCCTATTGGAAGCAAGGGAAATCCATCAAGCATGAGAGGAACTTCCCATTGGTCAGAAGAGAGAACGTTGGTCATGAAGGAAGGATGAGGGAAAAGAGGGCGGGGCATACTCCTATCTGTCCATTACCCCCAGGAATTTCATTTTTACCCCATTTGGGGTAATTTACCCCTGTTCCCTGACCACTATATTAGAGCCTAAAGGCTCAATCCTAACTAACAGTAGCACCTGTGGAACACACATACTGGTAACTCAAGTTGTCACTAAGCACTTGTAAACTACTACTAAAGTACATAAAGTGCTTGCACTGGCAAGCAGCTGGCGTTACAGCAGGAAGGCTGCAGCTTTCCCACGTGTACTGGCAGACATTGGGAGGCCTGGCATAGCAGGTAAGCCAGGGTTGGAACAGGGTGGGGGGGGTAGTGCATGGAGGAGATGGAACCACGTGTTTTGGTGCAACATGGAAAAGATTGCACAGGGGAGAGCAGATCACACCTAGGAGATGGGTGGGTTTGGTGGTGGTAGTGGCACCCACCAAATGCAAACCCTCTTCCTGAGCCCAAATCTGCATGCAGGTGTCAATGCATACTTGCCCCAGCGATATCGCTGATGCAGGTCTGAGTTGTCCACTGGGGCTCACCCTGAGGGGACCTCAGACAGGAATGCAGCGGAGGCCACACCAGGTTTTTAGTAAGATTGGAATGCCCATCTGTGGGGGGGGAGGGAAGCAGTGGCTGACTGTTCTTTTGATAAACCCTATGCATGAGATTTGGCTACACTATTTAGCAATGTAATAAAATAGGAAAGCTTCATCTTCAGACCAAATCGAAAATGGTCCAATTTGCTGATCAGTTCTAGTTTAGTTATTTTTGCTGGCATCTCTCCTTACAGTTCCTTTGTTGAAAACAGTCCTGGGCATTCTCCCACTGATTTCTGAATGTTACCATATCTTATATCAGATTTGCTTTCAGTTATGCTTTTGTGTAGAAATTGACTTATTTGACCTATATAGATAGTAGAAGAGCATTGCCACCTTATACCACATTGGTAAATATGCAAGTGAATAAGCCCCTGGTCTAGCTGACGTTATTCGTTCCTGTGACGATATTACCTGCATGGATGTGGATAAACTATGGCAGTGTTATTCAAACTGGGTTGGGAGCCACTTGGTGGTTTGCAACCTGATGCCAGGTGGGTCGCGGAAAGCTGGGAGCAGCCATTTTGGAAACTGTAGACCTTACTCTTGTGATATTCCTTTTGTGAGTGTTAACAGCTTGAATTTTCATGTGAGGGTATAAAAAAAATGTTTTTAGTTCAGTGCTTTTACATAATATGTTGTCCTAATCTTGCTTTCTGTCAGGGATGTTTCATGGTTGTGCAAATGCTTTAGTCCAAGAATGCCAATTTACATTTCAGGAGTGTCATTTTATTATGTTACAATGACAGCACTTCCTGCTTGATGATGTCACTTCTGGCTATGACATCACTTCCAGGTTAATGACATCACTTCTGGTGGGCCCTGACATGAGTGCAATTCTGAAAAGTGGGTCCCTGTTTAAAAAGTTTGAATACCACTGAACTATGGCATACAGCTCATCTTGTTAGTAATCTTTCTTTTCCACAGACCTTGGATAGCAAGCCTTCCTCATTTGGGTGTTTCAGGTTTGGCTGCTGCCTATAAACAGCTGATCAACAGCATACAGCATAACGGAGACACAAATGTAGGGACCAGACTCTGCAACAAACTCAGATGCCAATTCTTTCCCCATATCTATTCAGGCAGTATTATTACAGGACATCAGGTGTCTCCAGGTGCCTGCTGAGGATTTTACTTTGTGCATTTGATGAACTAAACAGTGGACCACAAGCTTATGTTAAAATTGGTTAGTCTATATCAGGGATGTCAAACTCTTCATACAGACAGTGGTGTTCCTATAAGGGGGACAAAATGCTACGTTTTGCAGGAGCCTGAACTCCTGTGCAAAGCAGCTCCTCCCTCTCACCTCCAGAGCCATTTGCAGCTCAGAGAACAAAGTCAGTTCTCTGAGCCACAAATAGCTCCGGAGACATGTGTGTGTGTGTGTGTGTGTGTGTGTGTGTGTTACACTGGAACTCAGGCTCCTCCATGGCTTAGTGTCCCCCCCTGTATTGCCCCCCCCACTGCATAAACAGGGCCAAAGTTAGTGTTCATGGAGCCTGCATAGGGCTGGAAGTGACATCATTAAGCAAATGATGGCCAAAAATAAGCACTGTTTTGAGAGAGACACTCATTAGCTGCAAATGATAGAAGAGGAAATGTACAAATCTTCTTATTTTTAAGAAATGAGAGAGCCCAGTTAACATGCTGGGAGAGCCCAGTTACAACGAAGGCCAGAAAAATTGCTTCCAGGGTCTGCATTCAGCCTATGGGCCTTTAACATAAAGACTGTTTATGACTGTTGTTAGAACTGATGAGGAGAGTAAAACTGGATCTGTGTATCATTGGCAAAGGGAATTGGAAAGCAACGGAAATTTCAACAGCTGGGGACTGTGGGCCAACAAGGCATAGATTTACTGGGTCATTATGCCAGTTGTAGTTTCTACTGTCACCGCAGCATGATGACCTGGATATATTAACAGGGCAATGAGGGTCAAAGCAGTGGCTCTTAGTTTCACATTTGGTTTGAATTAATGAGCTAGTTCTTGGGCTGCAGGTTTCTCAGTTATGAAATATTAAAACATTAATAGATAGGATAATCAAGTGGTTTTGTAAAAGCTTGTATCCGTATAACCTGTATTTTGCAAGTTGGAACAATGAAGATTCCTTGTGAGCACGACAGAGAAATATAAGCTGCCTACACAATATGTCATTGTGTGTGACAAAGAGAGGTAGCCATCATCATTGCAGGCACACAATGAAAACATTCAGTTACACTGACATATCTGTAAAGCAGTTTATTAATGAGAGTGATTCTTTCAAGATCAATGTTAATACTATTTCCTGTGCGTGATATGTGAATTTATTCAATACTAACAAACACAATGAAATAAATATTCTTCTTGTACTTTTTGTTTTGTGTAAAGGAGGAAGAAAAATAATTTCTTTAAAAATTGACATGAAAAGTAAATGAATTGTTGAGAAGGATTATTTAGCAATTTGAACCAATAATATAATTTCAAATCTCAACTCAGAGGGCAATCGAACACCCCCCTTGAGCCAATGCAAGCCACTCGCATCGGCCCAGCGCTGTCGTGGACGTACCATGAAGCATGTTTGCGCCGGCACTAGTGGCGCAGGGAGGGCGGTCCCATAGGCAGGGTGGCCTGGCGGGGAGGAGTTTAGATATGGCCATTAGGGCTGCTTTGGCCTGCTTGGATTTGTGCTTGTTAAACAGCAGGTGCAGATTTGAGTAACCCCATAGGGATGGCTGGCGCTTACCTCGAGGCAAGGAGACAAATGTTCCCTTGCTCTGTGGAGGCTCCAGTAGCCTCCCAACCTGCTCTGGAAACAACACAGGCCAGTCGACAGCAAAGAACTCATTTATTTAAATACAGACTTAAGTTGATGGAGTTTTGTAGGCATATAACTAAATTAAAGTCACAAAGAATTGCAGAGCTTTATTTGTTTTTCTATGGATATGATGAGAGACTTGAATACTTTCTAAAATGTACAATCACAGATTAGAAAATTCCAATGGGGAGTTGTAACGGAGTATCATAATTTAACTATAGAAGTGTGACTCATTGCAGGAAGTGTTTGTATCATAATCTGCTCTGGTATTTACAGGACCATGGGGATAAAATGTCATTTAGTTATACAGAATTACAATAAAAAAAGAACCAGCAAGATGGAAAGTATGACCAAGCTGGTGATGCCTTTTCTGTACTTTAAATGTTGGAACGGATTCTCTAATTATCATGAAGTGCTGGAATACTAAACTAAGCTATTATTGATCTTCCAAAAGTTTTAATTTAAAGCACAATACTTATTTTAGATATGTTGAAGTCATCTTTTTCAATATTTGTAGCTTGCTTTATAGGGACAAGTAGCACAAGGTATCCCTATTTCTCTTGTTTCAGTACAATTCTTGCTGGTATGAACACAATTTACCTCTTGCTTCACATCCCGGTTTAAGTGTAGTTTGGCAACTGTGTTAAAGAGCAGCTCATGGTTGGACAAGCCCTGGAGCTGCAGTTTAACCAACCGCAGTGTCCATGTCAGAGCTCCATGCCAGAAGCAGGGAATCTGAACTCAGGAGGATTAGAAATTGCATTCATAATCCCAGTAAACCAAGGTTAATCATATAAACTGCCCTGTAGAAAAATTGGGGAGTGAACTAAAACCATTGTTTAGTTCACTTCCTGAAGTCTTGCGTTTAGGATTGAGTTCTAACTTTCCCTTTCTCTTTTTGTATACTCTATCATGAATATTGTAAACTTGGTGTAAACTCTCATGCCGTTTGGAGGATTGGGAGACTGTTTAAAAGGGATTATTTGATGGGAAAGACGAGCTCATCTGCTGGAAGGAAATGAAGTCACCATGGCTGTGCCATTCCTTACCTGTATCCTTTTCTTTCTTTTGTCAGCAAAAGATGATGATCATCTTTTGTCATCATGTTCTCTTGTTCCTTTTCAAGGATTTCCTCTTGCTTTCTGTTTTCCTTGCATATAGATCAGGGGTGGCTATCCCAAAGCTTGCGAGCCACATGTGGATCTCTAACATATAATGTGTGACTAGCAGAAATATTTTGGCTGAGCTCCTTTTTTTTTTTTTTTGCATCACAATATAAAAACTAAATAAGAGACTTTCAAGCTTGAATGCCAGTAAATAATACCAGGTATAGGCGGAGAATCCACTGGATTCTATCATCTGGATGTCCAGGTGGGCCAAATTCCAGCTTATTTGTATATTTTAGAAGAAGCTGGGGCCCGTAGAGCAATGTCTCTGGCAAGGTGTAACGTTGTACCCTCAGAGGTTTTATGGGGGCGTTTTAAAGGGACCAAACTCTTGGAAAGACTATGTCCGTGCAAACAAGGTGCTGTTGAAACTTTGGATCATCTATTATTTTACTGCCCATTACATGCAGGATATAGAGAACGACACCTAATCCCATTGTTAGGCCAGATTCCTCAATTTGGTGTTAAACAACTACTGGATGTGCTGGATGCAAATTTTATTAAATTTTTTCTTATCCCTAATAATTAAGGTCAATTTACAGCGAATTAGATGAATTTTTATGTGTCTGTTCACCCTGTTGGGGTGTATTATATTGTGTGTATTGTGTTTTTATACCAATAAAGGTATTCAGATTCAGATTCACTGAATTAAAAAATAATGTTAATGGTGAGTAAATATATTTAAATGCGTCTTAAATATTGAGGCGCTCAAACATCTCTCTTGAGGTTCTCAACATCAGAAGGGTCAAGCAGGTTTGGCCAACCCTGGTATATAGCAACCTGTTACGTTTTCCTAAGGGGACCTAGTTGTGTGAATACCTAAGAGACATTGAATTTATTTTATTTTTATTCTCCTTTCCTGAATTTGTAAAATTATCCCACAATAAAAGTTTGTTTGTTGCAACTTTACTCTAGCCTCCCTCTTTTTTCTCAACCAGTTTGTTGCACCATTGTCCACTGCACAGGTGCCAGCACACAAAATAGATTTCCCGTATGCGTGCGCGTTAATGCATGTCTGTAATGCATGCCAGGTCACAAAACATTTCCTTAGTCATGCTTGAGGTCATGTTCTACAGCCATCAGGGCTGAGTGAGTGCTGGTCATACCTCTACATCTCAGGCGATGGGTGAGAGGGAAGGAGCCCTTGGTCTTCCCAAGACAGATGGTTCACTTCCATGCATGTGACTTCACATCAAACTTAATCAAAGATCTAGTTAAAGGTAAGCCACCATCTGTCAATTTTTAGATGGGTCAATGAACTGTGAATATCAGAAGGAGATATTGTTGAAAAGAAAAGTTGTGATAGAAATTAGGGGCAGGGGCAGACTCTGATTGAGAGCTCTGCAAGTCTGCGCACACAAAACTATGAGCACTCAGAAGCATCACCATTCGTTTTAGTCTCTAGGTATGCTCTAGGGACCCATGTCTGTTTTTATTTGAAGTAAAATGGAAAACCAGATTTGATGAGGTTGGAGGAGGCGAAGGTGTGTACAAATATGCAAGCCATTTGAGAGCATAGCTCAGGATTTTCTTGAAAAGGCTGAGGCTATTTTTAGCATCAGTATTTTGCCCTTGCATTACTTTTATGAAATTGCCTTTCAACTGATTCTCCCATTACGCCACATTAAAACTAACCACCAGGGTGGTTGAACAGAGCTGTTGAGAAGAGCAGTGTATATGAAATCACTAAAGTAGTGCATCTCCATATGCAGCATTGTTATTATTTTGTAGAATAGTAGCTGGGAAAAAGAAATGTGATACTTTTCAGAAATGACAACTTAAATGGATTTCCTTGGATATTGTTTTCAGCCCAAGTCGATTGTGTTTTAAAGTCAATGTATGGATGTGCATTCTGATCTTGTGAATGGTTCAATACATGTTCACATCTCAAAGCTAATCCATGTCCTTTAAACAACCATATACCTACTTACTTACTTACTTACTTACTTATTTATTTATTTAATTTTTTTAGCAGTTTTTATCAGCTTGCAATGTGATTTGCAAATCAAAACTATAAGATCTCTTGGCTTTTCTATTGAAAGTCCCGCCCACCTGTAATTCACAGGCTCATATGCCCTATAACCAGCCCAGCGCCCATATGACCTGTGAACCTTCAGCAGAGTGTGTCCTTAAGCGCTTACAAGCCAAGGCAACAAGGCACACATCCTCTGCTACCAGCCTGGGACCACAGCTAAGAGTTTCAGCCTCAAACAGAGGAATCAACAGACTCTTAAATCTTAAAAAGTCCACAGGCTAAACTTGCCCCAACTACAGGGACCTATCCCAAAGCTATAAAGCTTAACTTTAAACTGGTAGAGTGCCCAAGCAGCAAAACTGAATTTAGCTTGGTTGGTTCCAAATACTCACAAACAAAGCTTACACATTAACTATGATTTATTAATAAACAAGCAGTTACAAAACTAGGAAAGGCTTAAAAGAACTGAGACTTAACTGAGATACACCTTAAAATAAGAAAACAACTATATGCCTAACACTAAACTAGGCCCTGTAACATGCAAGGTGATTGGCCTTGCTGGTTCACCTTCTTCTCAAGTCCAAGCAGGCAGCAGGTTCAGGCTGGGGCATCCTGGACTGACGTGGAGAAGGTGAGCTGAAGGTTTGAAGATCTGAAGGTCTCTGGTGATCTTCTCTGATGGTCTCTGATGGTCTGATGGTGGGTGCTGGTGTGTGTTGATCTGTACCCCCAAAACTGGGTATCTTTATATCTCTCTGGCACAATCAATTATCCAATCAGGATAAAGGTCTGCCATCTCCTGATGGGGTGATGGAACGTTAGGAAGTCACAGAATGGTCAGAAAAGGTTAAATAAACAACTTAATTGATGGGTCTCAGCTGTGCGGAATCTTCCTGATTTCAGCACTAGCTGGATGGAACCTTCCTGATGGCAAGCTAGTGGTTCAGTGACCCTGACCCCAGCTATGACCTCACACCTTTCTGCAAGGCACATAGGAAATTACACTCCTGATTACATCAGAAAGTGAGCTGATTACCACCAGCTGGTATTTTATCAACTTCACCTCTTTCCCATGAAATGGAGTCATGTTGACAAAATGGAGTCAAACCATAGCCTCACCTTCTTTTGCTCTTTACACCACACCACCCCAAAGTGTGATTGTTTTAATTTTATGTTGTACAATAAAAAAATGAAACAAAACATTTTAAATATTAAAATAGACTTTTAGACAATAGAGAACAGCAACAAAAACATATCAAAGTGATTTTGTAGAAGAAAATAAAATATTTCAGTCCAAAAGTGTGATGCAACAGTAGGGTCTTAGCCAACTGTTAAAAAGCCTATATAATAAACTGAAAACCAGAAGGGTTTCCCAAAAGGGGAAGCCTGGAGGCTAACTACCAACCACATTTCATGCAGGGGCAGGGCATGGAGCTGGGCGAATAGGTTCATATGTTAGAAGTCAATTCTTTAGGAACTCTTTATGTTTAGAGTTTTATAGGTCCTGAATGATCAATGCTTTGCATTGGACTTAAGGAGACAATGTACACATAACATGATTGTTAGACGTCCTAAAGAAATGCCTGACTCATTCCTGTGAAACAAGCAGATCTTTTAGAAATTAACCTTTCTTGGGAACTTCAGAAACCTGTATAGTAGAAGTATGTTGGGAAGCACTAGAGCTGTGAGTTATACCTTTGGGACTCTTTACTATGGTCACCAAACTTTGAAGGTTTGAAGGACAGTAGTTTGAGGCTACTTTTCAAAGTTAATACAAAAGATGGGTTCAAAAGTATGAACTGATGCAAGTGACTGATTCTAATTGACTGAGAAGATGTCCTCACTTTCAGTGGCGCTAGGAGTGCAGTTGGGCTCTCAATGAAACTGTGGATGTGTTCTATGTGTATATATATTATCATCAACATAAATTTTAAGAGTTTTTAATTGGCAACTTGTAGTTAGTGGGATGTGGTGGTGCTGCAGGTTAAACTGCTGAACTGAGCTTGTTGACCGGAAGGTTGGCAGTTTGAGGCTGCGCAACGGAGTGAGCTCCCGTTGCTTGTCCCAGCTCCTGCCAATCTAGCAGTTCAAATGCACCTAAAAATGCAAGTAGATAAATAGGTACCACTATGTTGGGAAGGTAATGGCATTCCGTGCCCTACAGTGTATACTCATGCTGGCCACATGACCACAGAAGCTTGTCCTTGGACAGACGCCGGCTCTTCGGCTTAGAAACGGAGATGAGCACCGTCCCCTACAGTTGGTCATGACTAGACCATTCGGTCGTGGGGAAACCTTTACCTTTTTAGGTAGTTAGTGGAGACTTATGTCAAAACTTCAGCTTTATTTTACTAAGTAATAGTCCCTTGCTAACTGGGAGTAATTGTATCTGTTAAAGTGATGACTCCTAACACCCTACTTATATCTAATGGGGGTAGAAAGGTAGGAACTGTCCCTGTTTATCGCAATATATTGTCTTTTCAGTGGCTATTTGCTGATATATCCTTTGAGACTGAGCCCTTTTGGACAGGGAATCATTTTCTCATTCTTTCTGCTATGTAAACCTCTTTGAGAACTACTAAAAAAGTTTTTTTTTTCTTTTCTTGTCCCTCAGCGTATCCTTGATATGAGTTTTGGAGCAGGAGGCCATACCAAGGCTCTTCTGGAAAAAACTATGGATATTAAAATCTATGCACTTGACAGAGACCCCATGGCTTATGCACTAGCTGAGCAACTTTCAAAATCTCACCCGTGAGTATAATTCTTTTTAGCATTTCTATGTCAATAGTGTCGAGCTGTGCATGAATGTGCGTAAAAAAACTTCTGCATCAGTGGTTTTGAAACTGTGGGTCAAGACCAAACAGTGGGTTGTGAGTCAGTTTCAGGTGGGTCATGAAGAACTTAGGGCAGCCATATTGAAAACATGGGAAGATGGGATGCTGGAAAGGGGAAAGGCTGCATGGTTGTTTTGCTTGTGTCAAGGTGGTAAATAGTTTTTTTTTTCTGATTTACTTTGCTATTGGAAAATGGCTGAGAAGTAACCCAACTTATTGCTGCATTCTCAGGAAAGCAGCAAACTCTGGCGTCACAATGACAGCACTTCCAGCCTTGACATCATTTCCAGTGGGTTCCAAATAGATTGTCATTTTAAAAAGTGCTAAAACGTTTGAGAAGCATTGTGGCAATTGGCCATTTCAAGGGTATTAGAGGTTCCACTATATAAACAGTACAGTCTTAACTACTCAGACTATTCTGAAGGTGATAATAATAATCTTACATTTTCAGTTCGGCTTGCTAAAATAATTAGCAGTCTAAATATCTGTAAAATAATGATTTACCACTCCACTAGCAGTTTTGTATTGAAGTGGAAGAAGTCCTTGTATTCACAGAAGGAGGTACTGTGATTACAGCTAAGCGGTAATTTGGGATCCGAGCCATAGTCACTTATTTTTAAGTTTAGAAAAACTGAGATATGATCTATGGAATTCCCCAGATGTGAGCCCGAAAATGAAAAGAAAAATCATGTTATGTTTTTAGCACTAATGAATGTAGTCCTTATATACATAAGGCAAAAGAAGATCGACTTGTAAAACATTAACCTAGTATGGTATTCAATCAATCAATCAATCAATCACTAGTATTTATATACCGCTTTTCAACACAAAGTTCACAAAGTGGTTTACAGGCAAATAATAACATTAAAGTTAAATGGCTCCCTGTCCCAAAAGGGCTCACAGTCTAAAAAATGGAGAACACCACCAGCAACAGCCACAAGAAAGACACTGTGCTGGGGTGAAGAGGGATAATTGCTCTCCCCCTGCTAAATATAAGAGGACACTACTTGCATTTTATTGTATTTACAATCAAATGTAAATATTCATTTTGGCTATGGGTTTAAACATGACATGAAATAGTAACAACTGTTTTCCACAGTTTATGGGCCAACTGCAGTTTTTGAATATGTTTAGCTTTTCTCCTGCTTCAAGCTGTAAAATCCTTTTTCTTTATTGAAGATGCAGTGCTGTTTTAATAAGAAAAAGAAATGGGTCAGGCCCTATTAAGTATTCAGTGTGTGGGTAGAACTCTTTTGACATGTATTCTGGGGAAGCCTATAAGTTGGGAATTGCTGCAGAGATTCTAGAACAAAATAAAACTCTGTCAGAAGCACTATATATTACAAATAAATCCATCTATACCGACTAAAAGTGAAAGGTTAGAAAGATTTTTGAAATCTAGCACTTAACCAGTATCATTATAAATTGGAAAGGATTAGAAACCTATGCATAGCTTACACAGTGGTGTCAATCTCTTATAATTTACTTGTAAAGAAAATTATATCTCAGATACTGGAAGAAATCGTGAGTGAGTGAGTGAGTGAGTGATAGA
>JAJKFI010000189.1:181889-216027 GCA_029204185.1 Lerista edwardsae | reverse complement strand
CACACACACACACACACACACACACACACACACACACACACACACACAAGTTCTTCAACTCTACCGTGTGCCCAGTTAAATTTAAATTAACTGTGATTTGAAATAGAAATAATCTTCTATTTAATATTCAAAAAACCAAGGAGTTTATAGTGGATTATAGGAAAAAAAGAGCAGACATTCAGCCACTGTATATAGATGGAGTTTGTGTGGAACAGGTGGTGGAATGCAAGTTCCTTGGGACCATCATAACTAATGACCTGACTTGGAGTGCGAACACCGCTGCTTTGATTAGGAAGGCGCAACAACGGTTGTATTTCCTAAGGATTCTTAGAAAGCAACAATTGGCTGAGAGTCTGTTAATCACCTTCTATCGGAGTTCAATTGAGAGCATACTATCCTACTGTCTCTGTGTATGGTTCACGAGCTGCACAGTGACAGAGAAAAAGGCAATTCAAAGGGTGATTAGGACGGCCCAAAACATCATTGGCTGTTCACTCCCCTCTTTGGAAGAACTATATAAGAATAGATGTAAAAGGAAGATATCTAATATACTGAAGGACTCCTCTCATCCGGGATATCTCCTCCTCTTTGAACTATTACCATCGAGAAGGAGATTTAGGGTATTGAAAGCAAGGACGAGCAGATTTAAGAACAGTTTCTATCCAAGTGCAGTATTGAGTTTAAATGCGGGGTCATAAGTGTATGTGGAAGTTATATTGTGGGAAGTAATGGGGTATTTATATTTGTATAAGTGATTGCTGTATGGTTGACTGTGCATATTTTAGTTTTGGTGTTGTCTAGTTTTATCGTGGAGAAGAGCACCTCATTTCGTTGCACCCAGTTGTGAGTGTAATGACAAATAAATTTCTTATCTTATTTGGGATGAAATAAGTTTTAAATCCAACACTTAAGAACATAAGAAGAGCTCTGCTGGATCAGGCTGAAGGCCCCTCTAGTCCTGCTTCCTGTGTCTCACAGCATTCCACCAGATGCCTCAGGGAGCACACAAGACAACAAGATGTCTGCATCCTATTGCAGCTCTGACATTCTGAGGTAGCCTGCTTTTAAAATAAGGAGGGTGTACCATCCATCATTGCCTGTAACCAGCAATGGAGCTTTCGCCCAGAAATCTGTCCAATCCCCTTTTAAATGTACCTAAACCAGACACCATCTCCTATGGCAAGGAGTTCCACAGACTAATTATCCACTGGGTGAAAAAGTATTTTCTTTTATCTGTTCAAACTCTTCCGACACTCAATTTCAAGACATGGCTGCAGGCATTGAAACAGTATTGGTATACATCACGTCACGCAGATATTTCAAACATTTTAGTACATGAAAATTATATTGTGGTACTTACACTGAGATTTGTCTGATCCCATTCTGCCTGCTTCCTAAGTGTAGATCTGTTCTAGCCATTTGGTTCACATTACCTGTACTACAATATTTCAGACTTTTAAAAAATGCAGATTGCATTGCTTCATAATTATCTGATAAAATATTGATACAATATTATGGTGTTTGGTGTTCAGATCACTGCATGAGCAATGAATTCATCTCTGTAAATGGGCACTCCCGGTTTACATAAATTTTCCCTCCTTCAGCTGCAGTTCCCTATACCACATGCCATGCATTCGAAGGGATCTGCTTAGGAGTGACTATTCTGGAAATATGGACAGTAGCTTGAAAATTGTTTCTAGATTCTTTGTTTCCAGGAACATAAGAAAGAATTCAGAAAGTAAAGCTATGGAGAGGTATGTAGAATCATGGGACCAACCAACCAACCAACTTTGGTTGGTTTAAAGGTGGGATTCAGAAGGCTAGATGTCTAAAGGAACAATATTCTTGGGATTTCATACTATATCGCACAAACCTCATACTTCAGTTGGGGGAAACTGGTGAGCTAAAAAGGAAATATATCAGTTCTATTTTCTGCAGAATGTTTTGTTTTGTAAATGTAAACATATACAGTAGGCATGGAGCTCTTTCATGCATTTGAGTAAGGGTCTCAACCATCAATTCCAAATACTATACCTAGAACTTGAAAATAACTTGTTTGAAGGTTGCATTGTGATTAAATTGTGTAGTGCAGTATATAGGCATTTGAAATTAAGTTTTCTATAGTTTTTCATTTGCAGTGGCAAGTCATGAATGGCAGTTGTTAAATTTGAGAATATGAGCTTCCTTTGTAGTGTGCATTAAACAAAATTGGACTTTTTTTCTCTCCTGCCATTTTTCATTTTCTTTATCCACTGAGATTGATGGCTCGTGTTAAAAACAGGAATAGAACAAAAATGCTTGACCTGGTCATACTCAAAGCACAGATTTTTTTTTCTAAAATTGCAAGGTATTCTGAGGTTTTAATATGAATTTGTGGTTCATGTGATTTGTAGATAAATGTAATACATTGTGCTTCCTAAGATCTGTAAAAACAAAATCAAGTAATATTACATTATAATATACCTTGTGCAAAATATAGACAAGCGTGTGTGTGTGTGTGTGTGTGTGTGTGTGTCAGATACAAGCTGTATATTATGTGTCACTTAAGTAATATCTAGGGAAATAGGTTTAGTGTGATTTTTGCAGTTAAATTTTGTCTCAGGAGAGTTGAGTCATAATAAAATTACCCTTGGTATTTATTCAGAGTATGGCTATTGAGTTCAGCAGAATATTTTATTATGAGGGAACAAATAATGTTGAATTTATAAGAGAGAATTTCTTCCAGCTTTCTGAAAATCCAAAAATACTCTCAGATTTCAATTCACATAAGTTGAAACCACACCATATGAAATTTGATGAAGTTTTATTTAAGAATGACAATTCTGTTAAGTGTTTATCAAAATACATCTTTAGCTGCATGGTTCTTACATGTAATACATATTTCACATTTTTACCATCTTCGAAATAAGCAACAATTACTTAAAATTTAAAAGGTTCTCAAAGCAGTTCACAAAATTCTTGGTTTAGCATTCTTCTGATGTCAGGTCATATCCATCACTGAAAGGGGATGGTGTACAATGATTTCTCCCTGTCCCTTGCACATCCCTCCCAAGTCATGCCAGTTGTGCCGGCATCCCAGCTGCATTGGTGCAGCATTGTGCAGGAGTCTGGGATGTTAGCACCGGCAGGGCCAGCATTGCACCAGCATATGCAAGCATATGCTTATGTATCTCAAGGATAGGAGTGGGCTATTAGGGGACTTGTTAAAGTCCCTGCACCATTTCAGTAAGCAGATGTTCATGTGGGACAAGATTATTTTACTTGATGATAGGACAGTTTTGCCGCTGTAGAAACTATGTGTTGACCAAAGCAAGCTAGAAGACTTTAGAAATCCAGCAATGTTCTGAATTTATTGTCCTCTTTTTTGAATGCTAAAACATATATATTGGCATCCATTTTGATATATTTGATACATTTGTTAATCTTATATAAGAGCTCCCTTAGCAGCATTTGAGACATTGTGTCCTATTAGTTCAATTGGACTTCCTCCCAGGATTTCCATAGTCTTACAATCCTGGTATGAGTTATGGATATGTCTTGAGCTTGAGTGCTTATTAAGATAAACTGCATAAAATCCTATAAAGTTCATAGGGACGGCAACATGTTGTTTCGACATTCAACAATGAAGAATTAAAGCCTCATCACTGATAGGGAAGGGACTATTTTAAGAGGCTTTGGGTCATGTCTTGTGATATTAATAGGATGCAATCTAGATAAGATTCTATCAATAAAGCATTGCAGCTTATTTGTATATTTTTAAAGTAACTAGCAGGGGTGGGCACTCGATTCAGGTTGACTTTCCTCAAGTTGCACAAAAACTCTGTTTTTGACTACCCTAGTCGACTTGAGTCAAGGATGTTGCTGACCCTGACACGACTCAGAGTCTGTCTGGACTCAAAATGACTTGAGTCCCGTGTGTGTGCATGTGTTCTTTTGTGTTCTTGCTTACTTTTGTGCCGCTTCCGCATTATGCCAAAGACCTTGTAGGTGATACAGAAACTGTCCTTCAGACCAAAGGCAGTAACAGATGTGGTGGGAGGCGGGTAGGTTGGCTCCAGAAGGCGGGGCTGGAGGGTTGAGGGGAGGAGGAAGGCTTACACTGTTGTTGTTTTACTGCACAAGGCTGGGGGGAGGGACCAGAAGGCGGGCCAGCCAGAACAATGGCAAGAGAGTCTTTGTCATCAGATTGAACAAGCGACTCGTTTCTTGGAACGATTTGGACTCGAAATTTTTCTAAAGTTGCATGTAACCACTTTCAAGAGTAGTCTCGGGGTTGCTGACTCACAACTCAACTCCCTACTTGATAACATGCCCTACTTGTGCCCTACTTGATAACATGATACCAGTTATCCATGGTAACTGGATAGGTCACATTTAAGGATTTGTATCTTGCCATGCCTTATATTTTAGTTATCTTTTCTAATAGAACTTATCTTGTTTAAGTTTATTAAATGCTTAATTTGCTGCTTTGTTACAAAGCGAAGCATAGATGCCTATAGTTATATAGGTGCCCATTATTGTAAAATTCAATAATGATTCATTCTATTGCCGATGTTTGGCAGCACCATTAATTTTAATTTTGTTTGCCAGTTACATTTGTAGGGTTCTAGAACAAATCATTGCTCTCCTGATATCTAACATGTGCTTTGTTTTGTCGGATTCTTCTAGCCAACAAATTCAAGCTCTGCTAGGACCGTTTAGTCAAGCAGAAGCCTTGCTAACCTCTGTTGGAGTGCAGCCGGGGAGTCTGGATGGAGTTCTTTTGGATGCTGGTTGCTCTTCTATGCAGCTCGATAGTCCAGAAAGAGGTTTTTCCTTACGAAAAGATGGGCCTTTGGATATGAGGATGGATGGTTACAGGTATATATTGATAAAACATTTCTTTCTTCAACAAGAAATCAATTTCCCAACAGCATCCTGAATTGAATTTCCTTTTCAGGCTGCAGAGCTGTGATCCACACCCCCATACCTACCTCTGCAATTACATAATAAATTAGTATTTCTGCTGACAAAATGCTTTCCTGATGTTCTATGTTTAGGCCCTATGGCCAGTTGGTTTGGGTTTTTTTTTATTTCATACACTTTAAAATTAAACTTCAGCTATGGTAACAAAACTCAAATCTTAAGCAAGCAGCACAGAATTGGGATGTTCAGAAAATTTACCTTGCAGTATGATCAATAACTTGAGACCATTTTTATTGAAACATCTTACTTATCCTTGAAATAAGACTGATGATTGTGTTGGTTTTAAGTTATTTGAAAGAATTTTAATGCACCTGTGTTAAGTTTACATATCAAAATTGCTTTCAAGGTATTAAGAATTTTAAATTGGCATTCTCAAAGCCTTTCACTGGCTACCAATCCATTTTTGAACTTGGTTCCAAATGATGCTGCTGATTTTTTTAAAAGCTGGACATCTGCTCCTGCATCAGACTGTCTAAGCACCACAACAGGGATGTCAAACTCATTTCATACATCGGGCTGAATAGCATTCATGATGCCAGCTGAGGACCGGAAGTGACATCCTTAAGCAGAAGTGATATTAAGCAGGAACTGGTAGCATTAAGCAGATGATGACCAAAAATAAAAGCTTTTTTTTCTCACTTAGCCGCAAATGACAGAAAATATGCAAATCTTGACAATATTTTCAAGATATGGGAGAGCTCAATTAGCTCATGGGTCAGCCTTTCATCAGCATTGCTTCTGCCAAAGCATCACTTAGCAGGTCAGCAGCTAAGAGCCGCTCTGAAAAGTCACATTTAGGCAGAAGCAGCACTGCTGAAAGGGCGGCCCATGTGATAATTGGACTCTTGCAGGGCCTTTGGCACCTTCTCCCTCTCTCACCGCTCTGTTTGCCTCTTCCCCCATAGCTTTCCTCGCTTTCTGAGGCCTCCTTCCATATCTCCCTCCCAGTGCCTTGGCAAAAGTGGTGCAGCTGAAAGGGCAGTGTTGGGTGAGCCCAATTATCATATGGGCTGCCATTTCAGCAGTGACACCTCCGCAGAAGCAGTGCTGCTGAAAGGATGGCCCAGATGATAATTGGTCTTTCCCAGTGGTGCCCTTCCAGCTGTGCCACTCAACCTATGTATCACTTTGCAGCCTAGCAGCTGCTGCTTGGAGAGCACAATTATCTTGATGGCTGGATAACAAGCTGGCCCACATGCCTTATGTTTGACACTTCTGCAGTACACTATTCAACTCAGGTGAGGCAGGTGGTGACCAGAGCCTCCTAAGTGGTGCTGCCTGCTTGTGGAATCTTTTCCTTAGTGGGGCTCACCTGACAACTACGTTATTATCCTTCCCACACCAGGCAAAAACCCTTGTTAAACTCCCATGCCTCTTAAGGTTTTATTCATTTTAGCTACTGGTTTTAACTGCTGCTTTAATGTTTGAGTCATTGTAATTTATTTCTGTTGTTATTTTGACAACCATCCTGGGAATTCAGCTGAAGGGTGGTGAATAAACATATAAAATAAATACATAAAATTGTTCCACATGGATCCCTATTTACCAGTATTTGTGTGACAAGCACTTCATTCTGTTTTTGACATGCAAAGTATGTTACATTATGGACATATATTAACAATACACTTCATTGAATACACTCAGGAGCTGTGTGTAACCTGGCAACTAGATCCAACTTTAAAAAAAACAAAAAAAAACAGTGCTAAGGTCAATATCTCAGCAAGTCTAGTAGCAGATACAGCAGCTGGAGCTACCATTGTTGATAATGGCTGTGTACTGGTATGTATACTGCCTGCGGCTACAGTGCTGGCAGGACTTTAGTGTCTCATGTACCATTAGTTCACAGAGTGATAGAATACATAGACTAATGAACGGGGTGGGGGGGGAAGCGTGAATAAAATTGAGGCAGTCCTAAGAACATTTTGGCCAAAAAGGAAAATCATGTGAGGAATTCTGCATGTTCATTTCATCTTAAAAAGACATCGTATGATATTACAAATGGATGCTAATGCAGCCAAGAAAGGCACAGCCTAAGCCAGGTTATTTTAAATGTGGTTTAAAAGCCATCTGTATAGTTGATTAACCATTTGTGATTAAAATCCCCCATTCTTTGGGCAGGGCACATTTTTCACATGGTTTTGACTTTTCTATCGCCTTAAAGCAATGTTCCCACTAATGGGACACAAACCAATTTCAGGTGGGTCACGAGGCACCTAGAGCTGCCATATGAAAAAATATGGCAAGATGCAATGCTGGATAATGGGAGGGCTGTGTAGTTATTTTGCTTGTGTTAAAGTTGTGTTAAAGTTAAAGAATAGGCTTTTTTTCCCTTTCTGATTCACTTTGCTATTGGAAAATGGTTCAGAAATAACCCAACATATTGCTGCATTCTCAGGACATCAGCATGCTCTGGCATCACAGTGATGGCACTTCTGGCCATGACCACTTCTGGTGGGTCCCAGACAGTCACTCTAAAAAGTTGGTTCTGGTGCTAAAAAGTTTGAGAACTACTGCCTTAGAGGCTTCTGTAATGCTTCAGTTTCATAAAAAGGCTGCTGAATCATCCTGATGCAGTAGTTATTGTTCCGTTGTTGCTGCTGCTGCTGATGATGATCAACTGACTGTTGAGCAAATAACTTGATTTTTGGGCCAGGTCATTGGTTCATGAAGACCACCTGATTTTCCTAAACAGGAAATTCTGAAGCTCAAGTGACCCCACCCCACTCATACCCAGTCCCATAGATGAAACTTTGTGCATGTGTCCAGGTCCCATGTTAGGAGCATCTGATTCTGCTTTATTCGGACTTGCACTTTTCTGGTTAAGATTTGATGTTAAAGATCAGTAACTTGGAGCAGTTGGGTAGGGGAAGCACCCATAGAAGTTACATCAGGTTTTGCTTTATTTGCCACTTGTACAGTATATTAACATGCTTGCCACCCACTTTGTCCCCTTTTGTTGACAGTGCTTTTTAAAGGATGCAGTCCTAACCTAGAGTTAGCCTGGCACAGTTAGACCAGCAAAGTTTGGCAGGCACCAGAGCCACCGTAAAGCAGGTTTGGACTACTTTTGGAGTCAGGAAAGATGGTGCACGTCTGTGTGCTGGCCTCTCTGACTCAGAGAGTGGTCCAAGCATATTTTACAGTGTCTGTTCTGCTAGCCAAACTTTGTTGGCCTAACTATGCCAGCCTAACTCCAGGTTAGGTTAGGATTGGGCTCCAAATCTCTGCAATTGTCCCTCTGGTGTTTCAATACTTTTTCCAGCCTTTTAATAAAACTCCTGTACTTTTACTGCCTGGTCTTTGTTGCCACAATTCACAGACCGCCCATGTTCTGCTGTTATTAAATTTTAAGGAAGTTTTCCCAAAGTGGTCTCGGTCTATCTAGATTCTAGATGCTTAACACTGAAGGCAGTAAGAACTACCTTTTCCCAATTCATTCCTAGTTTACACAAACCAAGTAATCCCAGTGGAAAGGCGTTGTAGAGTCTCACCTTTGATGCAACTTGTAAAGATGGAAGAAATGCTGGTTGTTCAGCTATTTTCAACCAGTGTGCTGTGGTCTGTGCTGTGAATGGTCCGCAGTTGTGCTGCAGGAGTTTGGGGGAGGAGTTTGGATTAGGGTCATTGGTGGGTGTGAGCCCCCAATGTGCCTTGTCAATTGCCAAAAAACCGCTGGTGTGCCTTGACAAATTTAGTACCTCAGCGTGCCATGAGATGAAAAAGGTTGAAAACAACTGCTTTATATAATAGGAATGTTAGCCAGGCTAATGATTTCTAATTCTTTCAAAAGAGATACCATTTCTGACTTGCGAGACCCTGAAAAGAACATTAAAAAAAACCCTCACATTCTCTTCATATAAGATCATTTTTTATAACACCAGATGTGAGGGAAAAGGTCACGGAGATTAAGGTTCTCTTTTCTGATCAGGGTATAGATCGAGTAATGTGTGATGTCTTGGAAACATATCGGCTTGTAAAATGAGCCCTTCTCCTGGCTTTATGCGAGGAAAGGCAGCCTTAGCAGTATTTTGTCTTTAGAAATTAGATTTCAGCTGCAGCTATTTTTTTAAATAAACTTCTTCTAATGTTAAAGTTCATAACAAAAAGGCATTTCAGCTATTCTTTGTAGCTAATTAACGTTAGGAAGGGGGTTGAGGGAGAAAGCTTCCATACGAGTGAGTAAGGATGATTTACAAGGTAGGAGCTATTTCTGTTTTAAAATGGTTTCTCCCTCTAATTGTAAAGTCTCCGAAGCACTTGCATGCAGTGAGTGTGTGTTTGACTTTATTTCTCGGTGCTTGAAGCTTCACCCCTTGTCAATGAAAGCTGACGTCAGTGAACTAATTGGCTCTTCTTGTGCGTAGGTATCCTGACATGCCCACCGCTGCTGATGTTGTGAATGCTTTAGATCAACAGGCACTTGCGTCCATCCTGAGGACATACGGGGAGGAGAGGCATGCCAGGCAAATAGCTTCAGCAGTTGTTCAGGCACGCAGCATCTACCCCATCACCAGAACTCAGCAGCTTGCCAGCATTGTTGCAGGTACCCTCATTAATTCTAAGCGGTGTCTGCGAGAGCGAAAATATTAATCCACAAAGTCCCATAGGGATCTATTTGTACTTGAAACCATACAGGATCTAATCCTGTCTATCCTACTCTGATGTCAGCTATTTTTCCATATGCCCTGTCTTTTTATATTGCACGTTGCTGATTAGTTTAATCATGGATTTTACATGAAGACATTTGTAATTTTGCCGATCAAGGTGAAATATGGAATGATAAGCAGAGTCCTCAGCTCTCTGAATTGACAGAGCTTCTGTCTTAGTTTCGACAATTTAATTTTGTGATGTGGCAAGCTGCCACAATTGCTCCAATAGCTGGTTTTTCTGTTGCAAGCAATGAATTGGCAAAGCGAAAAAATAGGCTGTTTCAATCATTGATGCTTACAAGACAAGCTTAACACGATTTTATTGAGACGTATAGGCTGCTGTTCATCAGAGACCTTGCAGACTCATTGGGAAAGCTCTCATTGCCCCCCTGAGTACATGATAATAGCTGTTTTTGAGGGGTTCATGGTGAACGTTCAGTTCACAGCACAGCCAGTATCACACTGATCCAGGTACTAGATGAGCTATCTTGTTTTTCTGTATTATTGGGCTGGAGAAGATGTCCAATTACTCTTTCACAGTTCAGTAGTCAACACCATGTTCCTTGGGGTGTTATAAATAAACATACACCATTGCCATACATTAAATCAATTGGTCATCTAACCCAGCACTGTCTGCACTGGTAGTATCTCTCTCTGTAGTCTCATAGCTCAATCCTGGATTCGTTTGTGCCAGTGGTGTACATGTACCACAGGCTCTGGGTGTCACAAATGTGCCGTAAAGCATGTTCACGGCTCCTGGAGAGCTGGGAGCACTGGCACTGGGTCCAGCGCCGCTCAGAGGATGCCACAGAACAACCGGCGATCAGTACCACTTAGTACCACCGCTTAGCGGTGAAGCTTTTGGAGGAAGGGAGGGGGCAGAACTGGGTGGGGGCAGGGGAGGATTGGGTCAGGGGGGCAGAAATGGCCACAGCCTCTGCCACTGTATTCTGTGCTCCCTCCTGGGCCAGGCAGTCCAACACAGACCTCCTTGACTCTGTGTCCACTCAATAGCAGGCACCAGCCTCAGTCTACCCAGGGTAAGGGAGCAAACGCTCCCTTACCTTGAAGAAACCTCCAGTAGTTTACTGGCACCCATAGCATCCAGTGGTAGCCCTTTTGGTGCCACTGGAGCCATGGGTACCAGGAATAATATAATTGGACTGCCCGGCAGCAGTCTTGCCCAGCTCTGCTACCTGCGTTTTCAGTGGAGATACCACATATTAGAGGCTGGATTTTCTGCATGCAAACCATTGAATTATGATGTCTTCGGTCTCAGAATTATGCTGTATATTATATCTTATGATAAGAGAAACTCTACTTTTATAAGATGTTAGCTGCATAATAGATCTTGGCGCTTGTGACCAGTCTTGGCCCCTGTGACTAATGACAAATTGCTCTCCCCCCCCCAACAAATAGTGGTGTCTCACTTTCTGAGCGTATGTTAGTAAATCTCTTTACACAGGAGTGAGTGGTAACAGGGACAAAGAGCGCTCTTCTGTTGTAAGCCCTGAACATTTTATCAGACATAAATTTGGAACCCTCCATCCAATCCTCCAGAGTCTGGCATAAAATATCTATGTCACAATTTCCATATTCTCCATTTTGAAACCAAATTTACAAAGAAATGAGCAGGATGCAGCACTTTCAAACCCAACCACACAAACTGCTTTTCCAATCTCCCTAAGATTTGGTTCAGAACAAGTAGAGGCTGGGCTTCTTCCCGCTGAAATTTGAGTACAAATCCATTGTGAAATGACTGAAATCCACTTCGGGTATTTTCACAGCCAGCGTTGTTTCTGATTGCTTCCTTGGAATAACCAAACCAGGGTGTAGAGGGTTAAAATCAACTCATCCTTGAGGACTCTTTAGGGAAAAGGACCCGAGAGTGGTGTGTCATTGCTTCCTTTCCCCTCTTTTAGAATCTGTCAGGCTGTTTCAGAGGTGTACCTAGAGGGGGATCACAGCACTAAGTTTTGCAAGCCGATGTTCCCCTTCCTCTTAAGAGCTATTTTCAGTGGCTAGAGCAAAATGGAGGCTAGATCTAGTTGAGTCTGGGAGGTCTTGAAGTGGCTACCTCCGTGGTTTCAATATCAGTACATAAACCTCTACTGCTTACATGGCACCTTTTCAAGGCTAGTGGATGTCTAATATGGCCGTGTGTGATGGTCTGTGCAATAGTATGGATACTATTGGACATTTGCCCCCTGTGAAATTAAGAATGCTTTACTGAACCATGTGGGTCAGCTTTAGCTTCTACATCACACTTGACACATATTCATCTAAGTGTAACTTCGGGCTGCGCCTGCAGATGAACCTTTCTGATTAAGTCACCTGTAATAACATCCTCAGAATGTAAAAATTCTGATTAGTGCTCAGTTTGGTTTGCTCAGAGAAAAGAAGTATAGTCTTCTTTTCAAATATTAAGAAAAACTTTGGTTTATGATCAGTAAGTGTTAAGGTACTTACAACTCTCCTTCATTCTAAAAATAATAGAACACTGTATGACCTTAATTTATGTGGTCACCTTTAACCTCCACATAATCTCCACAAAAAACTCCACATAATCTCTTCAATAACTAAATTTTGGGTTAAGATCCTTTTTTATTTAGAAACTGTGATGGAACAATCCAGGAACAACTAGCTCAGACCTGAGTGATCCTGACTTCTTCTAAACCACAATGAGAAGTAGAATTGTTCTTCCCCTTGTGCACAGCCTTGAGGCTAAAGGATGCTGGGTAAAGCCAAAACTGAAGCTTGGCCTTACGTGATGTCTAAACTGGCCCATGATCAGAAAGACTCAGAAATAGGATCTGGGGAACTTAATAAACTCTCAGCTATGAGATGTGTTCATATTATCTAAATCAGGAAACATAGCATTTATGTCTTTCCCCCAAAACCTTGTTGTGCTCTACAAGGAGTTGGGGGGGGGGAACTATAACTATTCCATCATCAGTTCACTAGGCCATTCTCCATAATCCAGATGGCTGAAGAGCTTTCCTTCATTGCTGAAAGGGAGCAAACAGTGCAAAGACCATTTGCAGAACAACTTTGGAGACATCTGTTACCAGAGCCAGTCCTCAGGTAGGGCCTCCTGGGCCCCAAATGGCTGCAGGATTGCTGGGTTTATATGGCAGAATGCACCGCAGTTAGTGGTCCCTTGCCCTCCTCATTCTCTGGGATCTTGGCCAACAACACTTCATCTTCATGAGCAAAAGGAAGTGGGGCACTTCCTTGCCCTGTTGCTCTTTTCAGAGGGCAGGGGCAAGAGTAGTCCGTTGGCCAAAATGGTGAGAAGGTACAGAAATTGGGGAGGGGGAAGTGGCAAGTAAATGTGGTATGGCTCATGTATCTAATGAAAAAGCAGTTTAAAAATGGGGATCCAGGTGGGACTTGGGTGCTAAAAGGACTGGTAGGGATAAAATTTGAGGGGCATGCTTTGGATGATTCAGGGAGCGCAGCAACCTGGACCACGTTGAGGGGAGGGTGGGCCTTGAGCCAGATCTGCCTGTGAGCTTTTGCTGAGGGAATTCAAGAGGTCTCATATTGAAACACTCAAATACATAGGAAACCCTCTTTTCCCCCGCAGGCACTATCTCTGCTCACCTCTACACATTATAAGCTTTCTCAGCATGCAGTGATCCTAACCAGGCAGATTGCCTGAAATTAACCTTGATGCATTATGTCGCTTTGCTGACTGACGGGATGCAGGGAGCATCCAGCGACGCAGCATCCAAAGCCTACAGGAAAATGGACATTGCCATCTGCTGGCAGATCATTTGTCCCACGATTGATGTGATTTTAATACACCATGTAACACCTTTTTTCACTTAGTTCTTTTCCTGTACATGAAGTAGACTCTGGGCAACTGTACTTGAGCTTTTCACTCAGAGATCTGTTGGAAAGGTGATCTAACGCTGGAGGCTATCCATTTTTTTGTTGCTAGTTTTATCTCTGTTATGATAGTAGCAATATCCTTTTGGGGGAGGGGCATGGAGGATCATCCATGTGACTCATAACTCAATACCAACAGTAGGATAGGTCAGAGGATATAAGGCATTTGGTAGTCTCCACTAGGCTTCTATGGGATGCTGGACCAGAGTAACATAATCTTTTGTCCTGTTCATTGCCAGTCATGAGCTAAGAGACCTCTGCAACCATCTTCAATGGAAATACGCCAATGGACTTTTGTCTAATGATTAAAAAGGGGGACATCTCAATGTGCCTGTTGTATTCTTTACTACATTATTTCAATCTCTCATTTAAGTGGCTGCTGTTCCTTTGTTACCTGATAGCTTTATATAGTAACTTAATTTTCCCTGCTTTCATGTAGGTTTGTGACTTGCTGACAGATCATACTGAGATCATGTCATCACCTGAACGGAGCTTGATGGGAACTGAAGTTTAAGAGCCAGACATTTTAAAGAATCCTGGTGAATAAATCTAGTTTTATCCAGATCTACCAAAGTTCACAGACTTTTAATTAAGAGTTTGAAATTTGTCGTATTGCTTGACTTTCAGATGGATATGAACTAACATATGAGATCCTAGACTAAAGGACATAAGCTGCGTCACTGAAACTTATTAAATGTGATTCAGATTCAACAGGAAACTCCTGTAAACAGACACCTGATCAGAATTAATTTTTAAAGTTTACCACTCTCTCTTTCACTGGAGGCTTAAATGCTGCCCATTGCCAGGCACAGCACGTTGCTCATTTCATTCACAAGCATAAAATCCCAATGCATTTTAACTTGTGAATCTATTACGTTTTAAATAGTGTAAGCAACATCAGGGTATCCCAAAACTAAAAAGAATAATTTCTCTCCTTGGGATTTTAAATGGTTCATCTTGCCAGAAGCGTGGTATTTTTATGAATGAAATCCAGTCTGCATGCTTCCCATACAGATTTTGTTCTATTATTATCTATAGTAAAGCCTGTTACCAAGCAAGATTTTTCTTCTACTGCCAGAGTGATTTTTTTTTCCTATGGAAAGGTCAGAACAAGATGGATTTTTCTGCACAAATATTTCTTCAGAAACCTTCCTAGTTTAGATGATTAATTACAATATACATCTCTTCCTTATGGGATTCATCCAGCCTTCCTGACTGGGATTATCTAGATATCCAAAAAATAATCCAACAAGGAAAAACATTGCTAAATCAAGGTTTTAATTTTTTTTCTAGTTAACTCTAGCAGAAATAAACATTTAGATCACAATGTGATCTTAGTTCCTGCCTATCTACTAGAACAGTAGTCTTCAAACTGGTGGGTAGTGACCCACCATAGGAAGTAAAAAGGGGCCATTTCTCCTTAAGGGAAGTGGCCTGAGAAATGACTGCCAGTGGTGCCACAGCAATCATAATGCCGTGGGCATTTAGGGGCTAGCGCCCTACTTGGATGGGGTCTTTGTTTAGTGTTCAAACAGGAAGTTAGCTCTGAACTCCCAACGGAGCTATTTTTAGCATCACGGAGGCTCACAAAGGTGACAGCAGGCCTCCCCAACCCTTCTGCACCCCCCAAGGACCCCATCCAGGTAGAGCACTTGCCTATAAATGCCCATGGTGCCACGATCGCTGCAGCACTGCCAAGTCCTCCCCCCAACCTCTGCCCTGCCCCTGCAAGCACTTACAGTGCCTTCAAAGTCCGAGTACCAGGAGAAATGCTCAAATATTCAGTAACTTTTAAGCAACTGAAATGAAGTTTCAGGGTACCTGGCAAAGATGCTGCTGTCCTTCTCATATAGCTTTCTCTAGCTATCATCATCTGTTCCTTCACTACCACAAGGCTAGGCTGTTGTAACATTTTCCGTGCAGCACTTATCTTAATGAGAGTTTGGAAGCTTGATCAGGTCTGGGATGTAGTAGTCTACCCCTAGTAGTTTGCTAAGAGTAAGTTATACCATTGTTTGAATGTCTGTACTGGCTCCTTGCTATTGTCCTGGTAATATTCCACGGGGAACTGCTTCAGCCTAACAAGCCATAAGCAGTTGTTCTTCGACATACCTTGGAGGCCACGTGATTCCCCCTAGTCACAACTGCAATCTCCAATATAAACCAAAGGATGATCTTTGTGTGATATCATCTGTGTTCCAGGTTCAGATAGCAAAGGAATGCAGAGAGGTTCTTAATGGTTGTCCTCTAGCTATGGAAGGGCCCAAATTCTGTGCTGGCAGAATGCATGTTCTGCTGACACAACGTACTCTCTGGCTGTCAAAATGTGACTCTGCCGAAATTTCCCTTACCCTGAGGAGGTCTCCTGTGGCCAAAGCTCACCTGCGGGATTCAGCAGGCGCTGCTTTGGCTCCGCTGCATCACCATGCGGGAAGTTGCCATGAATTGGACTGGAATTCTTTCTGGAATCGCACCAATACCAAGTGTTGCAGTTATGGATTGCTGCCTTCGTTATTTTCCTCTACTTAGTTCTGTTGTGCCCTGCGTCAGCTGTGATCTTTGATGGTGCTGGAAATATGTGTCACTTATAGAGGAAGGAGATAGGGGAGGAGTTGGCTCCACTATACATCAGGTGATGGATCCCAGAAGGTATGGCAATAGGGACTGGTTGAGCCATTTCAAGAAGAGGAAGCGTAGTCAGAGATGAACGATTCCTTGTTGGGGGCCTTCTCTCAGCCATCAGACCACTGGGATCTCTAAAGCTGCTGCTGCTGCTGAACACCAGTTCAGTTAACAATAAAACCAGCTTGATTTAAAATTTTATCCCTCGTGATGGATCAGGGCCCTGGCATTTATTACTGAGTCCTGGTTGAATGCGACAGGACTGGTCTTGATCATTGTTGTTCTTCATGGGCTCTAAGCTGTGTTCACTTGGACTCCTAACACGTTTTTCGCCACTATTGCTCCAGACATCTGCGTAGGCATTTTGTCATAGAAAACAGCTTCCCAGAAAACCAGGGAGCCCATATTGCTCCATGACTAGGCTGAGGTCGTTCAATAAACGCGTTGACATCCCTGGGTATTTTCATATTTCAGGGGGCAGCTTGAGCCTCAGCAGTGAATTATTGGCTCTTAGAGTAGAGCAGTGCTTCCCAAACTGGTGGGTTGCAACCCACTAGCCAGAGAAGCACTTGTCCCTGCCCCCCCAAGGAATGGGGAAGGCAGCAACACAATCCCCAGGATCACAAGGCTGCTAGAGACAGAAGGGGGGTTTCAATTTACCTAAGCCAGCGTCAGCCTTTATGGGTATGGGGTCCGATTGCTATTTTTACACATTCTGAGGCTTAGGGAACCTTGCAGAGGCATCCACAGGGCTCTCTGCACCTCCCAGAGGCAGGCGCTGGCTCAGGTATGTTGAAAAAAACCCGTTGGACCCCAGCAGTGGCACAATCCTGGGGATCGTGTTGCTTCCTTAGCTACGCCCCCGCAAAGACTTGGGTGGTTCCCAACTTCCGTGTAGAAGTTTGGGAACCACTCCCTTTAGAGCCATCAGGAATCTGGCTCCATCAGCATCTGAGGACAGATTAAACAAACTGGTCTTCCACCCAGATGGAGGTTAGGAGCCATGATAAGCCTTAGAGCCCAACAGGAAACAATCAACAACAAAAACAATTGATGTTGATCTCCATTTCCAGATCATCACACATCTGTCCAGCAGTAAGCACTGTTGTTCCATCTGACTGGCTTCTGCCCATTAGCAGATGCAATTCAAATTGCTGGTATTGATCTTTAAAGCCCTATGTGGCTTAGGCCCAGGTGCCTGACAGATCTCTGCCACCTATATAAGGTCATCCTCCCCATAAGATCATCCAAAGAAGCTCTCCTGCAGATGATATCATTGACTGGTGGTGACCATAGGGGATGTCTTCTCTGTAGTGGCTCCACAGTGGGGGAATTCCCCCTTGCATTGAGATTGGCCCCCTCCCTATCAGTGTTCCGGCATGGCTGGAAGAGGGAAACGCACTCAGCGGAATGTATATACCGTAATACTAGAGGCTGTCTCCATATTCAGCTTTTAGGCATGCTGTTTCATCTAATAAACCCCAAGAGAATTGGCCATATTAATACCGTTTGTAATTACATGCTCATTTATGTGAAAACTCTCCATTTTGCTTTCCACTGTGATCTTTAAACTAAATTATGTATGGAAGACTCTTTTCTTCTTCAAGCTTCAGTCAGCATTAAGCAGAAGGACTTCATTTTCAAATGAAAGTTACTTTTAGATTTATTAAACGTTAGGCGAAGCCTATCCATATGGTTTATTTTAGATCACTGCACTTCATTTATGCTACAGCTTCCTGCACTCAGTATATTGAGGGCACAGTCCTACCCAACCTTCCAACACCAGGATAAGGGCAGTGCAGCTCTGAAGTAAGGGAACAAACATTCCCTTACCTTGCATCTGTGACTGCCCCTCCCCAACTGCAGGACATACCACATGCCCCATTGGCACTACCATGTCAGTGCTGGAAAGTTGGTTAGGAGTGGGCCCTGAGTCTTTTGAGTCTTCATGCCAGCCAGGTTTCATGAGAAGAGATACTGTTAGCCACAAAAACATCCAATATAAAAGCATATAAAAAAAATTCTTACGGATTTTTCATTGATTTTAATATGTAAGGTAATACGTTACGTTCATATACATGGCTAGTATCAGTTCTGTGGAGAGGCAGGGCAGGCGAAGGGAACTAAAGATCCATCATTCCCCTGATTTCAAAGTGGTTTATGATGTGGTGTGAGGGATGTGACTGCATTGCCAAAATAGAAGAAAGCAACCCATTTGTGTAAATGTGATCCATGCGCTCTGTTGGGTGGCAGCCTTTGTCTTTGGTGCATACATGTAACCTAACGTGGTGAGGACAGCATTTTATAGTTCATTTCACACATTCCTTGAGGCTAATGGCTGCCACTGAAAATTTCTGCTTGTGGTTGGAGCTCCTTGGGCTTATGCTTTTATTTGAATTCCCTTCTCATCTGCTCAGCTAAGTTGCATGCTAAGTACTCTTGTTATCACTCTGCAGCACTAGTGTGGTCCTTAACATGCAGTGTGACCAAAGCCAACTGAGAAGCAGACTCAGATGTGATTGCAACTTCATATAACCCCAAGCAATGGTTTTTAGCAGCAGCCAGAATGCAATGGGGCCTCTCAAGTCAGCACTAGCTATTTCACTGGTACAGACTTGACAAACCTTGCGTCGGGAGGCCTCCACTGGTTCCACTTCCCGCCCCGGTTCCACCCTTTCCCTCACCCAGAAACTCCTCCCCCGCCGTCCCGCAACATTTCCTATAGTCCTGTGCCGTAAAGTGCTTACTTTCATTCTGCAATTGGCTGAGGATCAATCTGAGGCAGGCCTCTCCGCTGGAACAGTTTACTTCCAGGGTGGCAAAACATGCCTTATGGCACCCACCCCAGCGCGAGAGCCCCATATAGGACTGGGCTATAAGATTGCCGAGATGTACCAACATCCTAAAACATCAATTTTGACAGTTGTCAATCACCTGCTTATATATGGGAAGTGTTTACCACTGTGGCCCAGATCCGCTTATATAGCATGTTGCTACTATGTTTTATATCTGGATCTTACGGTTTATGCTGCAACTACTTAGGTATTGAGCATGAAATGGATGTTCCATCACATAATGTTGCTTTTTTTAATGTGTTTGTTATTATTCAATTGCTAAGTCGTGTCCGAGACTTTGCGATCCCCTGGACCACAGCACTCCAGGCCTCCCCGTCCTCCACTCGTTTCCAGAGTTCCAGAGTTTTTAAAATGTAGAAATATTAAACATTACCGTAATTTAGCTAAAACCTGGACCAAACAGCCCATATGCTGTGTCATGCCTGTAGACATAAGGAGCAACTGAAGTTGTCCAATTACAACGTAGAAAAGAACAGGAATTCCTAGGGTATTTCAAAGTACCTTCTTCAGGCAGTCACTGTGCTTAATCGAACTGTTTTCCATGTGGTCTCTGTGCCTTCCACAAATATGGAAGCTGGGTGCCATAGTGTGCTTGCATATGGTCCTTAGCATCCATGTGTGGTCTTATATACAGGAAGCCTGTCCTCCAAGAACTCCAGCAATCTGTAAGTAATTTTTATTTACAGGTCTATAAAACACACATGAAACATTAAAGGAAAGCTGACACTCTGACGACTGCAGCCTTCCAGCATGGGGGAAAGTATGTTTTACCGGTTTATTCCAACCCAAGTAGAGAAATAAACATACCAGTTTGATTCCAATGCTTATTTATTGGCATTGATTTGTTGGGGTAAATAAATGTATTAGTAAGTCTCCTGGTAATATACAATAATGCAAAGAATTCTAAAAGCAAGTATGGCTGTTTTAAAAAATTCTGGCCATGTCTCAACATGATCCAATAAATGCTAACATATTTCATGAAAATTTTGGCTATGGCCAAAGGTCTTTTTGTTGACTTTGCGATTCAGAGATGCATTTCTGTGCTTTCTGACCTTTGGAAATGTTGACAATTGCCATTGGATATCGGCAGTCAATAAGTTCTTAACATTAATTAATAGTAAAGGCAAAGATTGGATCTAGAGAGCTTTAAGTTGTTGTTCTGTTCATGGAATGGGGCTTTCTTGTCTCCCCTCTACTTCCTGAGAAGCTTCTGAAAATCTAGCCTTGAAGGTCAAGAGGACTCTCAGCAATAGAATGGGATATGGATGTAGAGGAGAGAACCACACTGTGAAAACTACATCTGGGACTGAGGATTTGGTGAACTGAAGAATAATGTAAAAACCCCATTGAAAAATGGTGGTTTAGACTAGCCTTCCCATGTAAGCCACCTTGGGCATTTGCTTTGGCATTGGAAAGGCAAGATATAAATTCTTCAAATAAATAAGTGGAGATGGAGAAAAGTGTCAGTAGAAATTATGTCCCCCCTTCTGTCATGAATGGAAGCGCTTTTCTTCTCATGGAAGGTATCTCTGTATCTATCCCAGTGATAAGGGCCATCTGGAAATGCGTGACTGACAAAATTGTCATGTTCTCTCTCTCAATAGGTGCTTTTCCAGAATCAGCCTTGTATGCTCGAAAAGACTTGCTCCAGAGACCATCACACGTTGCTACCAAAACTTTCCAAGCCTTGCGCATATTTGTGAATGATGAGCTGCATGAACTCTATGCCGGGTTAAAGACAGCTGAGAAATTTCTAAAACCTGGGGGCCGACTTGTAGCACTGTCTTTCCATTCACTAGAAGATCGTATCATCAAGCGATTTATTCAAGGCATAGATATGTCTGAAAAATTCAACCTCAGCATAAGACAAAAAGTAAGGCAAATGGGAAGGAATTCCTCAAATCAAGAAGAGGATGAGGGCGAGGAGGAATTGTCCAGTGGAAACGCTAACTCAAGATGGACAGCGATACAGAAGCACGTGCTCACTCCCCAAGCTCAGGATATTGAACATAATCCAAGAGGACGCTCAGCAAAATTAAGAGGCGCTATCAAATTGTAAATTAGCCTAAATTTACTTGTAATTGTAAATTATTTTCTTTTTTTACAGTGCCTTTATGGTAATTCACCATTCAAAGTGATGAAGACAAACAATAAAGAGAGCGTTATAAAGTTACCCATTTAACTACTTTCAGTAGTCCTTTTTATGTCAAATTAAACTGGAGTTCAGAGAACAGAACCCCACATGGTATAATAAACATTTGAAGGTGAGAGATGCCATTAGAAATATTTTCATTAGTACAGGAAAATATCCTTTAGGTATGCAAAATAAAGGGCAAGAGCAACAGATCTATTGGTTTTCCCTTTTGTGTGTGTACAACTGACCTTATTTTAAAAAATGTTAATAGTAGGCTACCTCAGAATGCCAAGTGCAAGGGAGTGGCAACAGGATTTAGGCATCTTGTCTCATGTGCTCCTTGAGGCACCTGATGGGCCACTGTGAGATACAGGAAGCTGGACTAGATGGGCCTTTGGCCTGATCCCACAGGGCTCTTATTATGTTCTTATGTTCACATGCCTATTAATATTTTCTTCTGCAATGAACACATATGTGTACACATAGCAACATGCTAAATAATAGGGCAAACAAAATGGTAGTAAAATGCCAGTGTTTGAATGAATGTAATAATGTCCTTCCCATTCAAGGGGAATTGTATCCATTGTGTCCTTAATTCATTACAAAAATATGAACAAAACACTTAAACATATATGTCCAGTGATGGGGATTTTGTACTTTCTCGGGATTGCACAGGTAAATACAGGTGTTGAGGTGTTTTAACAGCTTGCAGGTACTTCTGAATCCACAGTTTGAAATCTTAATGTAAATAATAAATGCAGGACAAAACTGTACTTTTGAAAATATTTCAAGGGAATGTTCAAAGCAGTATTTTCAGATCAGGGCCTCAAGGAGAAAATTTAAAGCTGCCTTCTTATACACACCTACCTGGAAGTGTCATGAATTCAATAGGACTTACTTCTAGGTATACATACACAGAATTGTATTGCCAATTAGATTTTTGCTCCAGCACACCTCCCCAAATTCCTAGAATGCACAGCTCAAAACTGCATTAAGAGCTCCTCTGTGTTTATGAAAAACAAGTATAATTGGGCAATGTACAATCCGGCCAGGTTGTTGTCCTCTTTACTAGAGGAATGTTAATAGAGTCTGGGTTTGAGCTACATGAAAATATGCATTTTATAACTTCCTTGTGGCTGTATCATGCTTTATTTTTAGACACCAAAGTTACGTTCATTGAAATGTGGGCGTAGTGTGAAAATACACACATGCATTTTCGATAAGAGCTGGAGGTTACGTGTGTCTGTGTGTTTTAAATTTAAACTATTAAAAATGGCAAGAATTGTATTCACAAGCTAGCTTCCAAAAGGCCTCTTCGGGTTCCCTGTAATTCTGAGAATGTGATGGTGTAGGGGTGGGAGAACAAAAGGTGGTCTCAGAACTCTTTCTTCTCCTCGCAAGTCTTTGGCAACTGACTTCAAGCCAGAAATTCCATATCCAGAAACCTCTGTAGAATGTTGGTGGTTCTTACATTTCTTTCATTGGCTTTACATACTATCCTGAGATCAGTTGAGCTTCTAAAGTCTCAGGCATCATGTGCCCTAAGGTCTGAGCGATTGATATTCTTAGTTTAAAAAACGTTAGTACACTACTCCACACACTAATCTATAGATTTAACTTTGAGTGCAATCCTAACCTGGAGTTAGGCCAGCACAGTTAAGCCAGCAAAATTTGGCCGGCACAAAGGCCACTGTAAAGCACGTTTGGCTCACTCTCGGAGTCAGAGAAGCCAGCACACAGACGTGAGCCATCCTCCCTGACTCCGAGAGTAGTCCAAACACGCTTTATAGTGGCCCTTGTGCTGGCCAAACTTTGCTGGCTTAGTTTATGCTGTACTGGCCTAACTCCAGGTTGGATTGTGCTCTTAGAGTCATGGAGGATGGCGCAAGTCCGTGTGCTGGCCTCTGACTTCGAGAGTGGTCCAAACATACTTTATAGTGTTCCTTGTGCAGGCCAAACTTCGTTGGCCAGCCTGACTCCAGGTTAGGATTGTGCCCTTTGTCACTTCCAGATGTGGAATAAAGGAAATAATTGTTAGGTTACTTTTGCATATCTTGATCCTGAAGGGAAGGGCTTTTGTTTCAGATTTAATCATTCAGATTTAATCATGATTAATGGCAATGAGAATTTTTTTTTGCTCAAAAAAAATGAGACTGCTTTCCCCAATTTTTGTTATATCTACTGTTGAATATTAAATGCAAGTATCTTGCCTGAAATGATTTTATTTTTAAAAGGCATCTGCCAGAAAAAAACCAAACTGTGCATTTAAGTAAATATTTTTTTCCTATAAACATTAAATATGAATAAGTATACTATTTTTGGATACTGCTACACATTGAAGTGTATTTCTAGCTCCAAAGGCAGACTTTTGGCTTGAACAGTGAAACTTAGCGGAGAGGTGGAACAGGATAGATGAGGGATGTCAGCAGACGTTCCTCAGAAATGACATGTGTGCAGCGACCCTGGTTCTGCCCCCAAGTGATTAGTGGTATGTCCTAAAACACAACAGATATTTCTGATTTAATCAATAGTAGACTCTACCCCTTGCACTGACCTCCTCTGCAAAAGAAAAATGGCTCTTTCATTGTTGTTTAAAGTAGAATCGTATGACAACCAGCTAAGAGGCTACAGCATCTGATGAATGTAAGCTTAGTTCCTGTCACTTCACAAGCCGCCGAGAATCTAAATAAACAACTGACAGTGTTTAGACGGACGGGATGTAATCAGTAGGATCCCCCAAAGATCTGTGTGGGAACAGGTGCTGTTTAAGTTATCATAAATGGTCCAGGGAGATACGCCTCATGTTTGGAGTAGCAATGATGTGCGTTAGCATTCTGTACAAGGGATGAAACTGTTGCTTTGGCTTTAATTAGACTGACTATTAAGAGTTGTGTTCATCAGTATTTCTCTGATTAGAAGCGGGGGCAGGCTCTGCATGAAGAGAAGAAGCATTTCCCTGTGGCTCCCTGTAGTTCCTGCAGGGGCTCCATGAGCACACCATAAGTGACCACCGTCTGTCCCCTGCCCCCAGCTTGCTCATCCATCCCTTCCACCTCCCCTGTTTGTGGAAGTCATTCCTCATTCTCTACCTGTTCTGGCTCTTAGCTGGTGTTTGGCATTGGCTTCTGCGCTTCGCCCCTTTGCTCTGGCACTAGCACTGATCTAGTACTGCATCAGATCCCTGATGCAGATGTGCCAGTGGAGCATGTGCTGCATCCTGTGTTGGGGCAATCACGGCCGCCTCTCAAAGTAAGGGAACATTTGTTCTCTTCGGAGCTGCGTTGCAGCTGCATCGGTGTTGGAAAGTTGGCTAGGATATGGGCCCTTAATCGGTAGAATGTACCTTAATACAAAATGACACCAGCCAGCATTTCTGGATGCAGAACTTGATTGAGCAGCCACTTTCTCAACTTGGGACAGGTGAAGGTTGGATTTCCAATGGATTCTCATCTCACTGCTAGACATCTCCTGGGCAGCATTTCATTATTTGACTTTTAAAAGCCCCAAGTTTTCTGTTGCTCACACCATATTGTGTCCCAACTTGTGTCCCAGCATCATTTCCTGATGTTTTCCTCCATGCCACATCTGGATTACTCAAATGATTTTTCTTGGCCCTTGTATTTATTTGACACTTGGGTTACCCTCAACCACAGATTCTTGTTTAAGCTGTTTCCCAGCTGCAGCATGATCTAGCCCAAACCTTTCAGGTGTGATCCAAAAGTACAGCCTGACATTCTTATATACTCTATTCCAGGAAAACTCGAGAGCGTTTCTCTGATTTAGCGGGAGGCAGAGAAAATTGTGGTTTCTCCATTGAAATATGAGAGGGAAAAAGGTAAATTGACTGTCACAGCTCCAACACTAAATCATTGAGTACTGAAGAAAATTGGTAATAAGCTGTTTTATCTTGATGGACCTTTTGGTTACTGCTATCATTCTCTCATTTAAGTAAGTTAACATTTGCACTATTAATACATAATAAAAAGTCCTGTCAAATAGGTTATTAAATATCACAACCCTTTAAAATTTATTAATGTGGCTGTCATCAATTCATTTCTTCAAAGTGCAAGAACTAATATGACTCATGGCATCTTTGCTTGAACCTGTTCAATGAATGTCAATTAATTCAGCCTATGCCAATATTTTTAAAAAATATTCTAGGGGCTAGGTTTCTCCAAGCTGGGTCTGTGCAGTCACTCAGAGCTGACTCAGATATGTGGGGGAAACATGAAATTGTGTCCTGCCTAGAGTGTAGTGCTTCAGATTGCAGAATGCCCCCCCCATGAAGCACAACCTACACTTAGAAGACAATTTCTTAGAGTCAAAAAGAAAACTGACTGCAATAAAATAAGATCTACGATTCTTCAGATAGGAAAAAAAAACAGGATTGTGTTTTGGTATTGTATTCTGATCAATTTGCTTTGGTTTATTGTTATAAATAAACTGATATAGGCATTGTCTCAGTAGTGTAGCTTGGGTCATTTCAATCCCCATGTTGTTGAAATTTTGACATCCCAATCCTACCTGCTGCCAGAAGTGAGAGGATGCCAGTGGCATTCGATCAGTGGGCACGACCAAGTTGCCAGTGCAATGGTTGGCGGTTACACATGCATGTCATGGCAGAGAGGCCTCATTGTCCAGGACGACTGAGTTGGCAGTGGAGGCAGGCAGTGGAGGAATGTCGGCGGTTCAGGGCAAGGAGTGGGGAGGATGCTGCCTGTAGGACCTGGCCCTATTAAAATATTCCTCTAAATCAGTGGTTCCCAAACTGTGGGTCAGGACCCACCAGTGGGTCATGAGCCAACTTCAGGTGGGTCGCAAAGCAGAACAGCCATATTGAAAATATGGGAAAATGGGATGCTGGAAAGGGAGGGCTGTGTGGTTGTTTTGCTTGTGTCAAGGTTGCCAATCGGCTTTTTTCTTTCTGGTTCACTTTGCTATTGGAAAATGGCTGAGAAATAACCCAACTTATTATAGCATTATCAGGAAAGCAGCAGGCTCTGGGGTCACAGTAACGGCAGTTCCAGACATAGCATCACTTCCGGTGGGTCCTGGACAGATTATCAGTCTGAAAAGTGGGGCTTGGTGCTAAAATGTTTGAGAACCATTGCTCTAGTCCTGATCCTGAAGCCAACACTGCCTTCCTTCTGGTCCTGAAGAAAAAATGAGTATATGGTGGCGGAGAGAATATAGTTTCATTCTGCTTAACAGGCCATGTGCAGTTTAAGGAAGTAGTTTTTTAAAATGGGATTTGATTGCATCCCTGCCCACCAAGACATGGAGGGGTGTATATTTCTGTTGTTTTTTTTAAGATGTGCTTATATTTAAGGTATTTACTTGTATTTACTTGTGCTGTGCCACTTCCTAGAGGAAATGCTAATTAATTAGCTTTTTAAGTGAAATTGCTAACAACAACTCATGTAATTAGGATAAACGTCTAGGCTAGATCTGCACATGTTATTGAGACCCTACTTCCATAGAAATGGTTTCATATTCAACTGGGATTACTGGTTGTCCCACAGAGTGGGCTCTCGGACAGCTGGAAGGAAGACCACTCAGATTACATCAATAGGTTTACCTGATTGGTGGAAAGGGGTCACCTGGATACCTGACTTGGAGTAGGACAGACGGACATGTGAGCCAATTAGCAGGCACATCCCTGTCCCTGGCAGGAACTCTGGCTCAAATGGACATTTACAAAACAAAGGGACAAAAGCGACCAGTGATGATCCCAGCAGCTGAATGCACAGAAGCAGCTGGTGAGATACATTTGCCCAAAGTACTGAAAAACAGAAGGGCACAGAAAAGAAGTGGGGGCACCAGGGAAGCACAGTGATTCACATGCTGTGGAGAAAGTGACACAGTGAAGTTGTTGGACATTGACCCATAAGAGAGGAGTTAATCAGACAACATAGAATGGCTTTTTGACACCTGTCAAAGACGTCATTGTGCTCCAGAATTATTGTTGGGGGGAAACATTTAATGTACAGTATCTTGTTGGGTTTTTTTAGTGTGTTGCCAACTGTCCTGATGATTTGTACTGCAGGTCAGTACACAAGGCAATGAAATAAATAGATAAAACAAAAACAAGAACAAAATTAACTTCTGGAATTTGCTGCTACAAAAAGTGGTGATGGATGCCAGTTGGTAGTTTTAAAAGGGGAGGAGACAATGTCATGGAGAAGTAGCCTATCAATGGCTACTGATCATGATTGCCAGATGGAATCTCTCAGTTATGAGGCTATTGAATACCACTTGCTGTTCCCTTGACACCTTGCATCTGGGTGCCCCAAAGGCCTTTGACTGGTCACTGGGCAAAACAGAGTGCGAGACTAATGGACCCAGTATGTTCTGATTCTGCAGGGGTGTCCTTGTATGTGATGGATTTCTTGTGACATCACACTCTGACATCATAATCCCTTGGTTCAACGGTCAGTTCATCAGAACGTTGCCCTCACTAGACCAGAAAGACTAGACCAGACCAGAGCGGAAAGCTTTTCCTGATTTAGCCTAATTTTGCATTTTCATCTTTACTATTACAAAGAGATGGAGTTAGTGAGAGGAAGGAGGCAGCATGAAGAGAGTATTAATGATCTTGGTTATTGTAGGATATTAGTAATAGTGTCAGTTCTAATGAGAGAGAGAGAGAGAGAGAGAGAGAGAGAGAGAGCATTTTGGCAGGGATCTCATTCTATTCCTCCTGTCTATACTGATTGAAAGATGATAACATATTGAAGTATATAAAAAGGATTTCTTAATGGCTTCGATGTTCTGAATCAGCCAGGGGAGAGTTATCTGAAAAGTGATGCTTGGGACCAGAATAAATGCTTTAAGGCAGCCAACCTTTTCCTTTGTGGAAATCTTAGGAAGTTGTCTCTTGCCAGCCAGGGGAGAGTTATCTCAAAAGTGATGCTTGGGACCAGATTGAATGCTTCAAGGCAGCCGGCCTTTTCCTTTGTGGGCATCTTCAGAATCCTACCAGGTGAGGCATGGCAGTGGCGAAAGCAGCTTCTCTTCTGTGCTGAAATGGGCTCCCCACAGATTCAATGGCAAATCTACTCTCAGTTCCTTTGGAAGAGAGAGCACAGGAGATTCGGTGGCATTTCAGTGAGTTGCTTTACCCACAAATCCTTTATGTACCTGAAACGAAGATGAGGGTGTTTTTTTTTCAGTAGTTGGCCATAAAAGTGGAGGGGCTTTGGGTGCCCCAATATGGAAATCTTAGGAAGAAAGGCAGGATATAAATTCAATAAATGATAATAAATACCGAAGTCAAAACCTCCTTTCACCGGGCATTTTGGGGGTGGAAAAATAGAGGTGAATCTGGCTGTTTCCCTCATCCCAGATTTATTTGGACCTTTTTTTCTTTACAAGGCTTATTTGTCTTGCTTTCTACATCCAATTATTTCCATAAATGATATCACCACTGAGGTTCAGCGAGTCCGTGTAGGGCATGCATGCAGAAAGTACCCCTCAAGTGACTCCAGGTTGAGGTTGGCTAGGTGTTGGGCAGCCTGTAATCTAGGGAATAATGCAAAAGATGGTGGCAATTATTGAAAGTTAATGAAGAATTTAGATCCTTACGTCATACTGAATGTAGGCTTGCAATAAAAAAAAATTCCTGTTTAACCTTTCTCTTTTTTCACCATTCACTGTTGTCTTTTTTTTGGGGGGGGGGTAAATTCAGTACACAAGGACAGCATATCTGGAGACAAAAAAGCTCAAGAGACCAGATAGAAGACCCCTTAAGGAATAAACCCCTGACACACCCCCAGAGGCATATCCAGGGAAAATGGCGCCCATGGTAAGCAATGAAATTGCGCCCCTATCAAAACATGCCAACATTTAAACTTTTGAGACCGGGACTCACTTTTTAGATTAGCATTTGTGTCGGGACCCACCGGAAGTGATGTCATAGCCGGAAGTGATGTTGTGGCAGGAAGTGACATCATCAAGGAGGAAGTGCTGTCATGTTAACATAATCAGATGACATTCCTGAAATGCAAATTCGCATTCTTAGACTGCAGCAATTGCATAATCATGAAACATCCCTGACAGTAAGCAAGATAAGGACCAAATACTATGTCAAAGCACAGAACTAAAAACAACTTTTTTAAAAAAAACCTCGCTTGAAAATTCAAACGGTTCACTCACAAAAGGAATTTAGCAAAAGTATGGTCTGTAGCTTTGAAGATGGCTGCTCCCAACTTCCCACAACCCACCTGGCATCAGGTCATGATCCATCAAGTGGACCCAGACCCACAGTTTGAGAAACATTGCCATAGGCACTTAGGAAGACTAAAAATAAAACAAAAAAAACTTTTGCTGTAGGTTAGCCAACCATTGGATGCAGTGTCAGTTACTGATCTGATAACATGGGCCACCTCTGAACATGGGAAGCAATCTTCAAAGGGCTCATTGCCAGTACTCCAGTAGTCCTCTTTTTCAGCAGTCGGTATCTCTAGAGCAAGCTTCACAGGATGCTAACTTTCAGCAGAAGGATCTTCAAGGGATCAGTTTGGTTTTTTGCCAAGTTAATAGGAAGAGTTGTTTTCCATGAAATGATGCAACTCCATTGTCTTGACACACTTAACTTGAAATAATAAGAACATAAGAACATAAGAAGAGCCCTGCTGGATCAGGCCAAAGGCCCATCTAGTCCAGCTTCCTGTATCTCACAGCGGCCCACCAGGTGCCCCAGGAAGGCATGAGACTACAAGATGCTTGCATCCTGTTGCCACTCCCTTGCACCTGGTACCAGTAGCCCATCACCTATATAAGGAGGTTGCACAATCCATCATTGCCTATAGCCCACGATGGACCTTTCCTCCAGATATCTGTCCAATCCCCTCTTGAAGGCATCAAGACCAGATGCCATCACCACCTCCTGTGGCAAGGAGTTCCACAGATTAACTACCCGCTGGGTAAAAAAGTACTTCCTTTTATCTGTTTTAACTCTCCCAACCCTCAGTTTTAGCGGATGCCCCCTGGTTCTGGTGTTTTGAGAGAGGGAAAAGAACATCCCTCTATCGACTCTATCCCTTCCATGCATAATTTTGTATGTCTCAATCATGTCCCCCCTCAGGCGCCTTTTTTCTAGACTGAAGAGCCCCAAACGCTGCAGTCTTTCTTCATAAGGGAGGTGCCCCAGCCCCGTAATCATTTTTGTCGCTCTCTTCTGCACCTTTTCCAACTCCACTATGTCCTTTTTTGAGATGCGGCGACCAGAACTGGACACAATATTCCAGGTGTGGCCTTACCATTGCTTTGTACAATGGCATGATAATATTGGCTGTTTTATTCTCAACCCCTTTTTTAATTACCCCAAGCATGGAATTGGCCTTCTTAATTGCTGATGCACACTGGGTCGATACCTTCATTGAATTGTCCACCAGCACCCCAAGATCTCTCTCCTGAGCTGTCACAGACAGCTCAGAACCCATTAGCCTATAGGTAAAGTTTTGGTTTTTTGCCCCAACGTGCATCACTTTACATTTGTCTATGTTGAAACGCATCTGCCATTTGGCTGCCCATTCCCCCAACTGGGAGAGATCCTTCTGGAGCTCTTCACAATCCTTTCTGGTTTTTACCACCCGGAAAAGTTTTGTGTCATCCGCAAACTTGGCCACCTCACTGCTTATCCCTGTCTCCAGGTCATTTATGAATAAGTTGAAAAGCACGGGCCCCAAGACAGATCCCTGGGGCACTCCGCTTTTCACCTCTCTCCATTGTGAAAATTGCCCATTGACCCCCACTCTCTGTTTCCTGGCCCTCAACCAATTCTGGATCCATAAGAGGACCTGCCCTCTTATTCCCTGACTGTGAAGTTTCTTTAGCAGTCTTTGGTGGGGGACCTTGTCAAATGCCTTCTGAAAATCTAGGTATATGATATCCACAGGTTCACCCACATCCACGTGCCTATTGACCTTTTCAAAGAATTCCAAAAGGTTTGTGAGGCAAGACCTACCCTTACAGAAGCCATGCTGACTTTCCTTTAGCAGTACTTGTTCCTCTACGTGTTTTAGGATTTTATCTTTGATGAGGCTTTCCACCATCTTACCCGGAACAGACGTTAGGCTGACCGGCCTGTAGTTTCCAGGGTCCCCCCTTCTCCCTTTTTTAAAGATTGGCGTGACATTGGCTATCCTAATAATGAAGGTCAAGATCTTGACAACATGGCATACATGAAACCAGAGGATTTTCAGATCTTGGATTGGGAATTGAAACTGTGGCACTACTGTAAATTATAAGCTGACCTTTCTTGCTTTTATTGATGCAAATTGGTCAATGATGTCATTAAAGTCAGTTTTTTTTCAGATTCTTCTTCTATACTCAGAAGAGCAAGATCACAGAGTCTCTCTTGACCCATGCTGGCTCTCAAACATGAAAGTATAAGTTTCAATTTGCTGAAGGATCTTTCACAGCTGGCGATGGACACTGCAATGGTCGGCATTATTTGAACTGCAATTCGAATGTTTGGGAAGACACTTTCATCTCCATATTGCACAATGAACTGAAGAAGTTGTTCAGGTCTCAATATTCTTATGTTATCCCATTTTGATAACAGCATTCTGCAATCCATAATTTCTTCATATACTGTAGCTGCTCTCCATCAACATCAGAGCTGTAAAATTGAGCAAAAGTTTCACAGTTGTTCTTTAGGTTTACTTTTTCATCACTGTAACACAGTCCCTTGGTATCAAGAAGGAACCCAAACTTGGTGTCAGTATCGTGCAGACCAGTGAATCTTTCATCCATTTCTCTGGGTAGACGGTCCAGTGTTTCCTTCATGACTCTTTCCATTTCATTTTTTGCTGTTAATCCTGCATCTCTAGATTTCTCACCAGCCATTGTTTTCTTGCATTTCACACGTCTTTGAACCTCAACATTCCACTCTTCACAAAGACCAAATCCTCTTTCAAGTGACTCACTGACCAGCACTTCTCTTTCATTAAGAAATAAAAAATGGTCTCTGAGGGCTTTCATTTTAGGATCTTGCAACCTCTTTTGAACTTGGTCAATGCGGATGAGAATGCGGTTCCAAAATCCTAGAAGAGGCAGAAATTGATAAGTAAGCATGTGGTTGTACAGATTCCTTGCATCACTTTTAGTTTCACTGGTCTCATTGTCGATATATGCCATGTTGTAGAGAAGTTGAAGTATCTCAACATACTTGCTGACAGGCTTCACTGCTTCTGTCCGTGCACTCCACCTTGTTTCTGACTCTGACTTCACAACCTCAGGCACGGTGTTTTGGAGTTTCTTCCAGTGCTGTGTTGACCTAGAGAAAAACAGGTAGATGGTATCAATGGTTCCAAAAAATGTGACCATCACTGGATCCTGCTTGGCTGCATGTATGCCCACCAAGTTGAGTGAGTGATTGTCGCAATTCGCAAACAATGCCAGTTGGTTTTTTTCACAGATTATTTGATTAACTCCACTTCTGTGCCCAGCCATCCCAGCAGCATTGTCGTAGCACTGTGACTGACAGTCTTGTAGGTCCATTCCATCCTCCTCTAGCTGTTTCAAAATGTTCTGTTCCAAGCTCTCAGCATCCTTCTGACTTATCTGGATGAAACCAAGGAAGGACTCTCTAACACAGACTGTGTTCTTCTGAAAATCAACTTCCACATATCTCACTACTTCTGACATCTGCTCATGGTGTACGAGATCAGGAGTCATGTCAAACATGAGGCCATAGTACTTGGCTTTACAAATGCCTCTCAGTAAACTCTGGCAAACAGTGGATGCCATCATGTGGATGAATTCGTTCTGGATACTTAGTGAAAGATAAGATGTGGCTCCAGGATGACTTTCCACAAAACCTAGATGTTCTTGACAGGGTCAAACACAGCCAGCAGTTTCAGTAAGTGAAGGAAATTTCCTACATTGCAGACATCATCTAGCAAAGGACATCATCCTCGCAAAGCCAAGTTCTGAGTCACAAGGTATTTTATGCAGTAAAGAATTCTTTCCAGGATATCATGCCACCTCTGTCTTTCCTTCTCAATCTGAGACTGGATTGCCAGGTCAATAACTCCTCTGTTTTCAGCCACAGTCCTTTCCCTTTCTTTCCACTGTGTGAAGCAATCCCGATGATTCTTGGCATTTTCATGAAGACTAATCCGGTGAGGTAATTTCCACTGGCTGAATCCGCTTTCCTGATCCAGTGAGGATTGATGGTCTGACCGGGAAAAGAGAAGACAACAGAGACAGAATGCAGACCTTTTAGAAGGGGAATAAATCAGCCATGAGCGAGGCACTTCCTCACCACGACCATCTCCCAATTTTCTCTTAAACCAACTTTTAGACATTGAATGGTTGTTTGTGGCTAGGAAGGGCCCCTCACTGTTTTGGAAATATGTGGAACCCCGCTGTACTATTTCTGTTCTCAGTGTGTCAGTCAGAATTGCTTTTCCAGAATCCTCGTTGAACTTCAGAAGTCCAATGTCATGCTTTTCAATCACTTCGGGTATGGCAATTTGAGGTTCCTTGGCACAATCTAGTTCACTAGGTTCTATATTGTCAGGTTCAGTCTCATCAGGTTCACTCCCATCACCATACCAACACTGTCTTCCCCTCCTGTCGTGTCCACCACCGCTGTGGCAGTCTTACTCTGAATCGCTTCAGACTTGACTTCTTCCTCAGCTTCTGATGATTCCAATAAGCTTGCAGCCATTGTAGGATTCTCTGTGGGACATGTCAGACTACTTGTTCCAGGCTTCACAAAGAAGGGCATGAAGAACTTGCTTGACTTCTTAGCTTCCTCTGCTTCCAACTTTCGTTTCTTCCGTCCTTCAGCTCCACTTTCCTTCTTCTTCATGGTGGAACGTTTCATGGTAATACCTAAATGGAAAATTAGAAAAAGCCTTATACTGACTGCAAAGTGGCCATAGGGACCATGGAATCTAGTTTGTTCCTGATGGAAACAAAATCATCACAAAAAATATTTAATTGAAATTTGTATACATATCTCTCTCTCTCTCTCTCTCTCTCTCTCTCTCTCTCTCTCTCTCTCT
>JAJKFI010000189.1:160884-176448 GCA_029204185.1 Lerista edwardsae | reverse complement strand
GTTGAAAAGCGGTATATAAGTACCTGTTGATTGATTGATTGATTGATAGCAAATTGTACCACCACCTCCCAGTTCAGACCACCTTTCCCTGCCCCTCTTTTTTTCACAGTTCTAGCAGCTTGTGCTTCTTCTTGTTTCCCATGCCAAGCCTGGAGAGTGGAAGAAGTGAGATTAGTGTGGCGGTTGGCTAGAGTGTCTCCTCGGAGATGCCTTAAGCCACTATCACTCTAGTGCAGGCCTCTCCAGACTCTGGCCCATGGTGCCTGCCCTGCTCCTTCCCCCAGGTGAACGGCACTTACCATTTCACTGGGGAACCTCGATACTGGCCCAAAGATAGCCCCAAATCATAGCGCTGGCACCCATGTCTGGTTCCACTGCCCCAGCAGCTTTGCGCCCAGATTTCCAGGCAGACACGGCTGACCGGCCTGACAGTTGGGGACTTTGCGGAGGCTCCTTAGTGGAGCAGTAAGCGCCATTTGTGCTGGGGAAGCCTTTGCCAGTGTGGCGCATACTCCACTTTGGGGACCGCTGCTGTAGTCTCCTCACTTCCGCTTCTGAAGGAGTTGGCGGGCCACACCAATCCTCCCCAGAAGCATAGAGCCGGTGGGCCTGCTTTTGCAACCATCACCATTAGAATGCCCATAACTAGGGTTACCAGACTCAAACTGGGACAGAGTGTCTCTACCTTTAACCATTGTATAGAAGTAGGAATTTGGGCAGGTGCAGCTTTGAAACCCTTCCATGATGAGCTACACCTGCCCAAATTCCCTCTTCTATATAATTGTTAAAGGTGTATTTGTATTACTTGGATTTATATACCGCCTTTCTTAGGTCACCAGATTTCTCTAATGACTATAACTCAAGGCGGTTTACATAGGCTGACTTTATTCAGAAACCCGAAGGTTTTTACAATTTTTACAGGAACGTTCTATCTTCCAGGAACTACACACATACAGATGGATCTTTCTGGATTTAGCCCTTCTTTCTGGCCACCTGTTTGTCTTCTTGCTGGCTGATAAGCGGCTTCCCTGCTCCCACCAGAGAAGCGGCTGAACTTCGGCACAACTCCCCCTCACACAAGGCAGCCGAAGCTCAGCTGTTAATCAGTCACAAGGTCTGCCGCTCACAGAGACTTCCGGCTGTCCCGAACTGGCGATCTTCAGCTCTTATCTTCAGGCAAATGGCTGACTAAATCTTCTGCCCAGAGTGTAGGCACTCTGTCCCAGTTTGCATCTGGTAACTCTACCCATAACACCTCTAGTAAGGATGTCTTGTATACCATGCAAGGGTATTTTCTTTAATCACTTAAATCAGCAATTTTCAACCTTTCTCATCTCAATGCATACTGAGGAGGTACTAAAATTGTCAAGGCATTCCATCAGTGTTTTTTTTTTACAATTGATAAGGCTCACTATATTGAAAAGGGGGGGGCTCACATCCTCCATTGGTCCTACTTATAAATGACCTTCCCCCAAATTCCCACGGCACACCTATGGCACTCGTGGCCCACCAATGTGCCACAGCCCAGTGGCTGAAAACAGTTGACTTAAAAACCTAAAAGAGCAGCAGATCCCTTGGGCAGCCACCTCTAAGCACAGCCTCATTTTTGCCCACTCAGTTATTTGCCAAACATTGAATAATTAAGGATAAATGGGAAAACTGGTGCTGAGTCTTCCATGCTAGCTGGAAGGTGCTACTCCCACTAGCTGCAGTAGCTGCCAATCACACTCAGGATAAAGAGCGCTGTAGTGAAGCTGCCCTAAAAGAAGCAGCATTTTAGGGGGTATTACTATAAGCAAATTTCATTAGTTTTAACCATTCACTTTTGCAGAATTGGCTTTCCAACATTTGACCAAAGACATAAGAAGAGAACCACTGGATCAGGCCAAAGGCCGATCTAATCCTGCTTCCTGCATGTCAACTCATAGAGGCCTACCAGATAAATTGGAGAACACACAAAACAACAACATATCTGTAGTCTGTTGCCAGTCCCTTTCATCTGGCATTCAGAGGCAGCCTACTTTTAAAACTAGGTGGTTGCATGTACCCATTGTGGTTTATCCCTTTCATGGATCACTGCCTTGTCGTGGCGAAGGGGCTTGAGTAGCTCAATGAAGCTGTGAGCTATGCCATGTAGGGTTACCCAAGATGGACAGGTCATAGTAGAGAGTTCTGACTAAACGTGATCCGCTGGAGAAGGAAATGGCAACCCACTCCAGTACTCTTGCCAAGAAAACCTCATGGATTACAAAACTAAAAGGCTAAACGATATGACACTGGAAGATGAGACCCTCAGGTCGGAAGGTGTCCATTATGCTACTGGGGAAGAGCAGAACACGAGTACTAGTAGCTCCAGAAAGAGTGAAGTAGCTGGGCCAAAACCGGAAGGAAGCTCAGCTGTGGATGTGTCTGGAAGTGAAAGGAAAGTGCGATGCTGCAAAGAGCAATACTGCATAGGAACCTGGAACGTCAGATCTATGAATCAAGGTAAGTTAGATGTAGTCAAACGTGAGATGTCAAGGCTGAACATCGACATCATGGGAGTTAGTGAACTAAAATGGACAGGAATGGGAGAATTTAATTCAGATGACCATTATATCTGCTACTGTGGGCAGGAATCCCTTAGAAGAAATGGAGTAGCCTTCATCGTGAACAAGAGAGTGAGAACAGCAGTACTGGGGTATAATCTCAAAAGTGATAGAATGATTTCAATTCGGATCCAAGGCAAACCTTTCAACATCACAGTAATCCAAGTCTACGCCCCAACCACTGGTGCTGAAGAGGAAGAAGTTGACCGTTTCTATGAAGACCTAGAACAGCTTCTAGAATTAACACCCAAAAAAGATGTCCTTCTCATCATAGGGGATTGGAATGCTAAAGTAGGCAGTCAAGAGGTAATAGGAGTAACAGGCAAGTTTGGTCTTGGAGTACAGAATGAAGCAGGGCAAAGACTGATAGAGTTTTGTCAGGAGAACACATTAGTCATAGCAAATACCCTTTTCCAGCAACACAAACGGCGACTGTACACATGGACTTCACCAGATGGTCTACATCGAAATCAGATTGATTACATTCTTTGCAGCCAAAGGTGGAGAAGCTCTATACAGGCAGTAAAAACAAGACCTGGAGCTGACTGTGGCTCAGATCATGAGCTTCTTATTGCAAAATTCAGGCTTAAACTTAAAAAAGTAGGGAAAAGCACTAGGCCCTCCATGTATGACCTAAATCAGATCCCAAACGAATATACAGTGGAGGTGACAAACAGATTTAGAGGCTTAGATTTGGTAGACAGAGTGCCTGAAGAACTTTGGACGGAGGTCTGTAACATTGTACAGGAAGCAGCAACTAAAACCATCCCAAAGAGAAAGAAATGCAAGAAGGCAAAGTGGCTATCTGAAGAGGCTTTAAAAATAGCTGAGGAAAGAAGGGAAGCCAAAAGCAAGGGAGAAAGGGAAAGATATACCCAACTGAATGCAGATTTCCAGAGAACAGCAAGGAGAGATAGGAAGGCCTTCCTCAATGAGCAATGCAAAGAAATAGAGGAAAACAATAGAATGGGAAAGACTAGAGATCTTTTCAAGAAAATTGGAGATGTCAAAGGACAATTTCATGCTAAGGTAGGCACAATAAAGGACAAAAACGGCAAGGACCTAACAGAAGCAGATGAGATTCAGAAGAGGTGGCAAGAATACACAGAGGAACTCTATAAGGCCGATCTCAATGTTCCTGATAACCACAATGGTGCGGTCACTGAGCTTGAACCTGACATCCTGGAGTGTGAAGTCAAGTGGGCTTTAGAAAGCCTCACTAACAACAAAGCTAGTGGAGGTGACAGCATTCCAGTGGAATTACTGAAAATCTTAAAAGATGATGCTGTCAAAGTGCTGCACTCCATATGCCAGCAAATTTGGAAAACCCAGCAGTGGCCACAAGACTGGAAAAGATCAGTTTACATTCCAATCCCAAAGAAGGGCAATGCCAAAGATTGTTCAAACTACCGCACCATTGCACTCATTTCACATGCTAGCAAGGTCATGCTCAAAATCCTACAAGCTCGGCTTCAGCAGTATGTGAATCGAGAACTACCAGATGTACAAGCTGGTTTCCGAAGAGGCAGAGGAACTAGAGATCAAATTGCCAACATTCGATGGATCATGGAGAAAGCCAGAGAGTTCCAGAAAAACATCTACCTCTGCTTCATTGACTATGCTAAAGCCTTTGATTGTGTGGATCACAACAAACTGTGGCAAGTTCTTGAAGAGATGGGAGTACCAGACCACCTTATCTGTCTTCTGAGAAACCTGTACGTGGGCCAGGAAGCAACAGTTAGAACTGGACATGGAACAACCGACTGGTTTCAAATTGGGAAAGGAGTACGACAAGGCTGTATCCTGTCACCCTGCTTATTTAACTTATATGCAGAGTACATCATGAGGAAGGCAGGGCTGGATGATTCACAAGCTGGAATCAAGATCGCTGGGAGAAATATCAACAACCTCAGATATGCAGACGACACCACTCTAATGGCAGAAAGTGAGGAAGACTTAAAGAACCTGCTGATGAGGGTGAAAGAGGAAAGTGCCAAAATTGGCTTGAAGCTCAACATTAAAAAAACTAAGATCATGGCCACCACTCCCATCACTTCCTGGCAAATAGAAGGGGAAGAAATGGAAGCAGTGACAGACTTTATCTTCCTGGGCTCCAAGATCACCGCAGATGGTGACTGCAGCCATGAAATTAAAAGACGTTTACTTCTTGGGAGGAAAGCTATGGCGAACTTAGACAACTTAATCAAAAGCCGAGACATCACCCTGCCAACAAAGGTTCGCATAGTCAAAGCTATGGTTTTCCCAGTAGCTATGTATGGCTGTGAGAGCTGGACCATAAGAAAGGCAGAGCGCCGAAGAATAGATGCTTTCGAATTATGGTGCTGGAGAAGACTCTTGAGAGTCCCCTGGACTGCAAAGAGGTCCAATCGGTCCATCCTACAGGAAGTCAAGCCTGATTGCTCCCTGGAAGGACAAATGCTGAAGCTGAAGCTCCAATACTTTGGCCACCTGATGAGAAGAGAGGACTCTTTAGAAAAGACCCTCATGCTGGGAAAGATTGAAGGCAAAAGGAGAAGGGGGCGGCAGAGGATGAGATGGTTAGATAGTGTCACCGAAGCGATGAACATGAAATTGGGTGAACTCCGGAAGCTAGTGGAGGACAGGGAGGCCTGGCGTGCTGTGGTCCATGGGGTCGCGAAGAGTCGGACACGACTTAGCGACTGAACAACAACAATTGTGGTTTATAACCGTAGGGTTATCCATTAATCTGTCTAATCCCCTTTTAAAAGCATCTAGGTATATCCTGTGGCGAGGAGTTCCATATATTCATTACACACTTGATAAATAAACATTTACTTTTCTAAATCTCCGCAACACTTAATCCTTATATCCCATTATCACTCAATCCATCCCATGCATAATTTTGTACATCTCAGGGCGCAATCTGAACCTGGAGTTACGCCGGCACAGTTAGGCCAGCAAAGTTTGACTGGCACAAGGGCCACTGTAAAGCATGTTTGAACCACTCTCTGAGTCCAGGACAAAGGTGCACGTCTGTGTGCTGGCCTCTCTGACTCCGAGAGTGGTCCAAACATACTTTAAGGTGTCCCTTGTGCCGGCCTAACTGTGCTGGCCTAACTCCAGGTTAGGATTGCACCCTCAATCATGTGTCTCTCCCCCCCCCCAGACATCTTTTTTCTAGACTGAAGACATGCAGCCTTTCCTCAACAGGGAGCTGCCCCAGCCCTTACCCCTTTGGTTGCTCTCTTCTGCACCTCTGCAAGTTTCATTCAGCAGTATAACAGGATCTAAAGATAGTAGTTATTCATCATATTGACAATAATTTTCCTTAACATTTGCCAAAAAGATTTTTCTTTTATCATATAGTGTGGGCACAAACCCAACATTTGCCATTGCCATTACAATATTAATTTTATATAGTTTGGAAAATTTCCATGGCATTAAAAGGCATTGCATGACTGGTTTAAAATAGTTTTCTCAGATATTCACACCACTGGAGGGGGGGGGGACTTTTTGTAATGGGCGCCAAACACCATCCAGTATTTCAGCTGTAAATCTTTTTTGTCTTCTCTTTCAGCATACCTGATTTATGCCATTCTACGTGATATGTAATGTATGAAGAACACTGGAGATTGCCAAGACAATAGGAGCAGAAATCTAAACAGTAGAGAATAGTAAGCCAAAACTCAAGAATGAGTTTTTGACAAATAAAAATTCAAACTTCACTGGAATAGACTGTTAATGCAATCCTAACTTGGAGTTAGGATGGCACAGTTAGGCCTGCAAAGTTTGGCTGGCACAAGGGACACCGTAAAGTATGCTTGGACCACTCTTGGAGTCATTGAGGCCAGCACACAGACGTGCACCATCCTCTGAGAGTGGTCCAAATGTGCTTTACAGTGGCCCTTTACAGTGTTTCTGACTCTGAGAGTGGCCCAAACATACTTTGGCCCTTGTGCCGGCCAAATTTTGCTGGCCTAACTGTGCTGGTTTAACTCCAGGTTAGGATTGTACCCTGACAACTATGACAAATAATTCCCTGTTACTTATATTTACTTTTCGATGTAGTTATTTGACTCATGGAGCTCTTGTTGGCTCATATTACACAGTGTTCCTACTGGGATGTTAAAATATCTGCAAAGGAGTAGTGTTTTCTCTCTGCATGCCCAGAGGGCTGATGATGCTGGCTTGATTTGTACTGCTCATTTTCTGTGGACTATAGCTAAATAAGAATATGTTGATTTGCTGGATCCCTTTGGATTTCCAGAACCTTAAATTACCCGAAGATACTCTGGAAACCTACCAACTCAAGATCGAATAAAAAGAATTGACATGGAGTTCAATGTTCACAGAAGCTTCACTTCCATTTCTACCATCTGATTTATGAATATAATCTGATTTATAAATAGGATTGGCATTGAAAATGCCAATGATGACAAGAATGCCCACTAAGTGGTAATCCCAAAGCTAGAAACATTTTAGCTAGGAAAGAAGTATTAGCAGATGTTAGACACAGTTCAGGGTCATTGCCAAGAAATGTGTGTGTACCCATACTGAAAGTGGTGCAGTATTTTTTATATTGCATAAAGGGTAGTGTATTTTTTTTTTTGCTTTTTGTTTTTGTTAACAGAGTGGGGGTTAAACTGTCCAAATAAAATCATAAAACAACAAATTTTGGTGTTTAAATTATTTTCTAGAATTAAATTATATTAATTAGGAATAATACTGTGGCTGCATCTGCCAACACTATGAGTGGAATCCTAACCTGTACTAGGCAGGTGATATAGAGCGCAATCCTAACCTGGAGGTAGACTGGCACAGTTAGACCAGCAAGTTTGGCCAACACAAGGGCGACCATAAAGTGCATTTGGACCACTCTCAGAGTCAGGGAGGATGGCGCATATCTGTGGTCCAAACATACTTTATGGTCTCCCTTATGCCGGCCAAGCTTTGCTGGCCTAACTGTGCCAGTCTACCTCCAGGTTAGGATTGCGCTCTATATCACCTGCCTAGTACACTTGTAAACAGTGGTGGGATTCAAATAAATTAACAACCGGTTCTATGTCCTCCTTTCTTTGTACTGCTTCTTACTACAGCACTACTTTTTGTATATCAATAAATTAGCAACCGGTTCTGCAGAACTGGTGAGAAGTGGCTGAATTTCACCACTGCTTGTAAAGCATTTAAAATGAATAAAAATGAGAACTTAGAATAAAAACACAGAACACCACTTTCTGTCTTTCAAATCATGAAAACTGTGATGACAACATTTTCAAACACCCCTGCGCATAGTCTTTAAAAATGAGCAAACGTCCACTTGAACACCCCCCTAGAACAAGGGAGTTTTGTATGTGGAAGCAAGCTTAAGTGTCCACTGAAAACAAATCCTGATTTGAAAAGCTGTCATTTACTTGACTGTTCAACTAATTATGCCTTTTCAAAAAAAGGTTCTATAGCATTTGCCAAGAACAAATTTAGCAACTTGCAAACATTGTCCATGTAGTACAACATGAGAATTTCCTTGAAAATAAATTTGTTGGGCCCAGATCCCAATGCACCGCTTTTTACTTTTCTGAACAGTAATTACTAATCTGAGGTATGTGATTGCCTTGCAAGACGCTAGTCGACCCTCTCTGACATTTTCTAATGAAACATTGGCAAGCAAATCCATCCTAGTTTGATGGCATTTAGTAAATTGCATCACATTAGTCTGCAGGTTTATTCCATATGATATTTATTGGCTGTCAGTCAGAGAATGACATGCAGCCAACACTCTCTTCAGTGGATTTTCCACCCATCTGCTTATTCATTGTAACTAGAAAAAAAAATTCGCATTCCCCTCTGCAAGAAAAATGGGTAGGTAACCCAATCCTATGCCCTTAAAATATCATTCTGAGCAGTATAGGGGAGTGTTATTCAAACTGTGAGTTGGGACCTGATGTCAGCTGAGTCACGGAAAGCTGGGAGGAGCCATCTTGGAAGCTGCAGAACTTACTCTTGCTATATTCCTATTCTGAATTGCCAAGTGAGATTGGTTTTTTTTTTTTTTTGAAAAAATTAGTTTTAGTTCAATGCTTTTAAATAATATATTGACCTAAACTTGCTTCCTGTCAGGGATGTTTCATGGTTGTGCAATTGCTGCAGTCCAGGAATACCAGTTTGCATTCTTGGAATGTCATCTGATTATGACACAATTGTGGTACTTCTTGCTTGATGATGTGATTCCCAGCTATGACATTACTTCCAGGTTAATGACATCACTTCTGGATTAATGACATCATTTCTGGTAGGTCCCAACGCAAGTGCCATTCTAAAAAAGTCCGCCCCTGTCTAAAACATTTGAGAACCTCTGGTATAGGATATGGCATAAGCACCAGCACTTCAACACCAGCACAATGACAGCTCTACTGGTGGTGACAAAGCTGCACAGGTGTTGCTCCAGTCCTGCTAGTGGGCATGTTCCGGATGCTGGTGCAATATTACATCAACCTGCTTTCAGCTGCACATCAAACCATAAGACAAGGTGTCGTGGGTTAAAACTAGGCCACAGTTTATTAATAGTCCCAAAGCTGCAACTGACCAAACCAGTGACCCAAAACTGAATAATGGCAAAATCCCTTCTGGCATCAATGCTCAAGGACACTGTGTTCCTCTACTCATGCTCCTCATCAAGGTGCAGTAAAAGAACATGGGGAAAAGGGTGCCCATGCACGCACTGTAATCTCAAAACACTGGAAGCAACTGGCCCCAGTGCATACCATGGATCCCAACCCAGCTGATGTCAGTGAATTCGGCAAGCCCAAGGTGAGTGCCATTCTTGCTGCTGGCTGCTCTTTGGTGAGCCCAGAAGATGATGGAATGCCCACAAATAATGACCCACATGGGAGCAGACAGATGGAAACCTAGCAGAAAAGGAACAGAAAAAGCAGGCAGCAACCCCACTAACCATATTGCGAACATAGAACATAAGTTGCCATAACCAATAGACATGTCCTCAGTACTGGCACATATAATGTTCTCTGCTCCCCTAATGATTGTTGTTACCTCCTTCCATTAGTCCCATCTGTGATGCCACAGTATCTGTACCCAGTAGACGGAAGGATGCACTGTGCTAGAGCAGCAGTCTCCAAACCGCAGGCCACTGCGTGAACAAAAAGCCTTCCCCATTGTGAGCAGAGCTTACCATTTTGCGCTGCCCTGTCTTATTTTGCCAGCTCACTTTTTCACCAAGTTGCAGTGGACAACTGCTTCCCCCTGGAAATCAAGACGCAAGGCCTGCTGGGGCGACGGGCAGTAGAAGAGGCTGCCTAGGGTGACTTGATAAGATCTGCTAGCAAACAGGCAGCGCATTCCTAAAAGATGCGCTGCAGCGATGAAACAGCATTGTGCCTCTGCTGCACACCTAGCGCTGATGTGGGGGCGCCGAGCGACACTGAGCGGCACCCCTGCATCGGCAATAAAGCAACAGGGCTGGCGCTACACACACTGCCGGTCCCGTTGCACCCATGCTGTGCCTCCCTCGCATTGGCCGGGGGAGGGCAATTCTGGGAGGGACGTGAGCGGGATGTGGGAGCGGGGTGGGCGGGACGTGGGCAGGCCGGTAGGTGTGCCAGCCCGGGAGGGAGGTGGGCTTTATTTGGCAATAAGGCCTCATCCTGAGGCTTCGCAGCCCTGATTTGGGCCGTGCCGTCTCCTCGGCTTTGCACATGCTGTTTAGCAGGCACAGAATCTAGGAGCGCATACAGTAGGGGAGGCTCCAGCCTCCCCTATGGTAAGGGTGCAAATGTGCCCTTGCTGTGGGGAGGCTCTAGCCTCCCCAACCCAGTGTCGGACATGGTGCTGGCTGGCCGGCCTCACCATTCCGGCACTGGGTAGGATTGCACCCTAAGATGGGTCAGTGCGGACTGGTACCAGCAAGCAAACACAAGCATGAACAAGCCTAAAAAGCCACGTACGTCAAGCCATACAGCCACAGGCACCTTGGTGCTACCCAGACAATTGATGTCTCCTCCTCCCATGAGACACATCTGTGATACTGTAGTCTCTACTAGTCAGTAGATACATCATGTAAGAGCAAACCCCAGCTTAGCAGGGCTGCTATAAGCTGGCATTGGGCCCGGGGCAAGTTCTCCGATTGGTCCCCCTCCTTCAATGTTCCTACAAACCACATATTGCCACATTTTTTTAAAAAAAACAACAACAAATTTTTGATTGACAGTTTTAACTGACCTGAGCAAGATGGAGGGTGCAATCCTAACCGACCTTCCAGCACTGACATAGCCATGCCAATGGGGCATGTGCTGCATCCTGCATTGGAGCAGGAGTCACAGAGGCCTCCTCAAGGAGAGGGAAAGTTTGTTCCCTTACCCCAGAACTGCTTTGCCCTTACCCCGGTGCTAGAAAGTTGGTTAAGATTGTGCCCTGAAACTACTTGAAATTGAGAGCCTAATCTTAGCCATTTTTTTTGTTTTTATTCCAGTATTTTAAATTTTAAATGCTTTTATACTGGATAGATGACATAGTGTCAACAGATGCAGCCACAGTATTATTTCTAATTGGTTCGCCACAGCTTTCCTCCCAAGAAGCAAATGTCTTTTAATTTCATGGCTGAAGTCACCATCTGCGGTGATCTTGGAGCCCAGGAAAATAAACTCTGACCCTGCTTCCATTTCTTCCCCTTCTATTTGCCAGGAAGTGATGGGAGTGGTTGCCATGACCTGTTGTTTTTTTAATGTAGAGCTTCAAGCCAATTTTTGCACTTTTGAGACCAAATATTATTGCCTATTTCTTACTATTTCTCTTTACTTTCAGTAAGGAGATTTCCAACAGGGAAGAGGACCTGGGCCCTTCCACATGACCAGATATGCAGAAGCCTTCAGCAGGCCTGGCAGCATTGACCAGAGTAATTCCAACTATTCCTCTGTTGGGGTGATAACCTAGTTGTTCAAATAGGCCCCATCGTGTGAGCTCCATGATAGAGAGTGACCTGGCACACTTGGGGAAGGAAAGAGTCATATTGAGATGACTTGGTTGGTAACCCCACTTTCGCATACTTCTCTCCAGTTCAGTACAGTGACAACTTTGACTTGTTCCTTTGTTGATAAATCCTTTCTCCCTGCCTTAGTTATTTTTTACCTCAGCTGACCTCAGGACCAGTGATAGATATGAAGCCAACAACACAGAAAAGGCACAGAAATGGAGGGAGAGGTGACCCCAGGAGGAATCTAATCTTCAACTGTTTCAATTGCACATAGTCAATGTTTGTTACAGAGCAAAGAGAACTTGGGTCTTGTGCTGAAGGTGCCATGGAAAGGGGAAGATTTAAGAAAGGAATGAAGGCTATAAGAAAGGAGGCATCATTGAGGTGTTCCACAAGGTAGTGGCCTTCGTGGGGTCTAGCCCCAGAAAGCCTAGCCTCAAAGTATTTCTTGACATTTGAGAAACCACAGGACTCTTTGCAGTGGGATGCTATACCGGTAGGGTGGCCTGCCAATGTGACCAGTGCCATCACATTGGGCCACGCGGTTTTTGGGGGGCCTCCACACCAGCACAGTGAGCATATTTGCTGCTGCTACATCCATGTGCCCAATGGGCTGTGAGTCAGTGGGGTGAGCAGAGCAGCTTTACCTTGAGCCCTCCCACCTGACTCTGCCCCACATTGGGCCCCACTGCTCCTAGAGCCGGCCCCGGCAGGTAGAGTATCCCTTATCTGGACATCCAAAGTCCAAATTATTCCAAAATCCAGACATTTTTTAAAAACTTTCTGTAGTGGGAGCATTAGAAACTCTTGTGCTCATTCCCACATAGAGGCAGTAGTAAGTTCTATTCTCTGCTCTGCGGTGTGTGTCATTGTTGACAAATGTTAAAGAGGCCAGCAGACATCCAAATGAGTAACAGTAAAAAGAGCAAGAGGGAACATTTCTCATTGTAGTTTTGCAATTATTCCAAAATCCAGACATCCAAAATCCAGACATCTTCCCATCCGAAGCAGTCCAGATAAGGGATACTCAACCTGTATAAGAATCACAACAAAAACAAGGTAGATTTTGGGGCTCTGGTTGTAAGATGTTTGGATGTGAGGTCCACTCCTATCATTGGGACTAAGGAAGGCTTGCCTGGTACATACAATAGTTGCAGTTATCGCTTGCCTGCCAGAATACGTGAAATTGCTGCAATCAGTTGTCACATAATGATTGAGGCTCTTTGCTGTATGTCCTCAGGCTATGACCAAACAGCGGGAGCCAAATAAAAAGGTGATAAATCTTTCAGCAATTAGCTGTAATGTGCACTGAATGTATAGACTTAAACAGGGCCTTTCATCTTTGACATTTGGAAGTCTGTGTAGGACCGTGAGAGAAAGGTTGGCGAGGGCATGAAGGTTGCCGCGGGCGCAAGCAGAACCGTGTCACACAAATGGCACGTGGCCACATGGAACAGCTTTGACACAGTCGTGTTCCAAATGGCCACCCACAGGGGCAGCTGGATAAGGGGCTCAGGTTTGAGACGATGGAATGTAAGCAATACAGCTGGCATCCTGGTCCTGAATACTTTTACTTGGAAAAGTCAGAAAGCCACAGTCCTCTAAAAGAACATCCTGTTCATTCTGATGATTGTTTCCATTGAGCCAATTATTTATTTCATTGAAATGGCCTTGGTATGGTTCATAGTATAGATAAACTCCCAGCAATCTCTCATGCCCTATCTTCATAGAAGGTGGAATCATAGAGTTGGAAATACCCACAGGATCATCTAGTTCAACCCCTGTCTGTAGCAGGAAATCCCCCTAGATCAATGTTATTCAAACTGTGGGTTGGGACCCACTTGGTGCGTCGCGACATGATGTCAGGTGGGTTGCAGCGACCTGACATTTTGGACCCTGCAGACCATATTTTTGCTATATTCCTTTTATGAGTGTCAACAGTTTGAATTTTCAAGCAAGGGTCTTTTTTTAATTGTTTTCATTGTTTTTAATTGTTTACATCATGTTTTGCCTTAATCAATCAATCAATCACTAGTATTTATATACCGCTTTTCAACACAAAGTTCACAAAGCGGTTTACAGGCAAATAATAATATTAAAGTTAAATGGGTCCCTGTCCCAAAAGGGCTCACAATCTAAAAAGATGGAGAACATCACCAGCAACAGCCACGAGAAAGACACTGTGCTGGGGTGAAGAGGGACAATTGCTCTCCCCCTGCTAAATATAAGAGGACACCACTTGAAAAAGTGCCTCTTGCCCAGTTAGCAGGGCAATCCAACTTTCTGTCAGGGATGTTTCATGGCTGTACAATTGCTGCAGTTCAATAATGCCAATTTACGTTTCAAGAGTGTCATTTTAATGTTACAATGATAGCACTTCCTGCTTGATGATGTTACTTCCTGCCATAACATCACTTCTGGGTTAATGATATCACTTCCAGTGGGCCCCGATATGAGTGCCATTCTAAAAAGTGGGGCTCTGTCTAAAAAAGTTTGAGAATCACTGCCCTAGATCATCTCTAGTAGGTGCTGATTGAACCTCAGCATATAGATTTCCAGTGAGAATCCACCCCCTCCTTTCTTCCCTGCCGAACTACCCTTACGGTCAAGAATTCCTTCCTGATGTCCATCCGGAATCTTCTCTCTTGCAGTTTGTATGCACTGGATCTAGTTCTGCTCTCAGAGTTCCTATTTCTGATGGCAACTGACCCTCAGGAGAGGCTTGGGGGGGGCGTGCAGTTGTGGGGAGGAGGGGGTTGTGTCCAAAAATTGATTTCTGGGAATTCTTCCCTTCTCCTGTGCCCCATGTTACCTACTTCTTGAGGGTCCCCCAGGCCTCAAGAGATGCTATTCAGGGGTGCTGTGAGGAGGAGGGAGTGGGGAAGTTTTCTTTCTCTGGCTGAACAAATATGAAGGTATGAAGCTGCCTCACATTGTGTCAGGCCAGTTGTCCATCTTTGTCAGTAGAGTCTATCCTGACTGGCAGGCGCTCTCCCGAATTTCAGATGGAATTCTTTTCCAGCCCTGCCTGGGGATGCCAGAGATCAAAGCTGGGACCTTCTGCCTGCCAAGTCTGTGCTCTGTCAGCAAGCTTTGGTCCCATCCTCAAGCAAGGCTCTTGGGACCAGACCCTGGGTCTCATTGGAGGTGTGCAAGGATTAACTTGTCTGCCTGTTGTCATAGGTGGGTGCTCATCATAACCAGCTGAAAAATGACAGCAAGGTTTATGGCAGCTGTTCTGTATTCCTATGTGTTTTCTCCAAGGTGTATCAAAGACATCTGTTGTTTTAATTTAATTAGAACTTATTGTCCACCCCTCCAATAATTGCTTTAGTATGTGTTTACCAGTGAAATCCTCAAAATGTACGGTCAGTGTTAAATCATCTTTGAAGATACAGTCCACAAGTTTATTTGGCAAGGATATAGGGCCAGCTGTTCCAAACACAACAGTGTGTGCTAGGCTGTCTTTGTCCTCCTCCAACATAAGAACCTTTCTTTTGATGGTGCGGCATTGTGATTAGCTAAGGCTAAAAAGAAGATAATCAGCAAGAACAGAGCCCAGAACAGCCACTACTTGATTCGCATTGTTTTTGTGATAAACTTCTCTGTGGTTCGAAACAGAGAGGCAAAGCAATTACAAAATGGAGATGATAGCAAAGCTTTCCCCATTCAAGCAGATGACACCATCGCAAATGTTTTATAATTTAATTTTTTTGAATGCATTAGTAATGACTCAGTATTAAATTTAATCCAGTGTTAGAAGTTCCTAAGGGAGCATATTTATAGACCTCAACAGTATAAATAACTCTGTTGGGAGACTGAAAGATAGAGTAAGCATCAGGATTTTTTTTGTTCCACTCCTGCATCCTGAGATGGAAGAAATCTTGGTTAACGTATTGTGTTATTTATGATACTTGGATACAGTCTAAGGGTGCAATCCTAACCTGGAGTTAGGCCGACACAGTTATGTTGTGTATTTGTGTAAATAGTAGCAGAGTTGGGGGCTTGGAGACC
>JAJKFI010000189.1:80939-137030 GCA_029204185.1 Lerista edwardsae | reverse complement strand
TATTATTATTATTATTATTATTATTATTATTATTATTATTATTATTATTATTATTATACTGCCTTTCCAGAGCTCAAAGAGCTGTTGAATAACAGAGTAAATGTTGCAAGTAGTCCTATTTAATTTTTGTGTTTCATTGATAGTTTCAGTGCTGCTGCTGTCACTACACTGGACACCGTATAAGGCAGTGTGGGTTGGGAGCAGCCATCTTGGAAACTGCAGCCTTGGTATATTCCTTTTGTGAGTGTTAATAATTAGGATTTTCAAGTGAGGGGTTTTTTTTTTAAAAAAAATTGTTTTTAGTTCAGTGTTTTTGCATCATATTTTGTCCTAATCTTGCTTTCTTTCATGGATGTTTCCTGGTTGCACAAGTGCTGCAGTCCAAGAATGCCAATTTGTATTTCAGGAGTGTCATGTTATTTATGCTACAATGACAGCACTTCCTGCTTGATGTTGTCACTTCTTGCCACAACATCATTTCCAGGTTTAAAAGGTTTGAGTAAACTGGTAAAGCATAGAAAGATAGACTCTCCATATCTAGGAAACAACTTGACAAGGTTGTAGTTATGTCAATAAAGGTTTATCAAATCGAATCAACTATGTTTAGAGGTTGAATATCCCTTATTTAGAATTTTGAAATTCCCCAGAATCCAATGTTACCAGCCTATGGGAGCTCTTGTTGAGTGTTTGTGCATTGCAATTGCGGTCCTGCAGGCACCACAATGTGTCATGTAAGCTACCCTTCTCATTAGTGGGCACTATCCCTCCAGCTAAGAAAGGCGGCCAAAGAATAGATGCTTTTGAATTATGGTGTTGGAGAAGACTCCTGAGAGTCCCCTGGACTGCAAGGAGATCCAATTGGTCAATCCTACAGGAAGTCAAGCCTGATTGCTCCCTGGAAGGACAAATCCTGAAGCTGAAGCTCAAATACTTTGGCCACCTCATGAGGACTCTTTAGAAAAGACCCTCATGCTGGGAAAGACGGAAGGCAAAAGGAGAAGGGGGCGGCAGAGGATGAGATGGTTAGATAGTGTCACCGAAGCAATGAATATGAAATTGGGCGAACTCAGGAAGCTAGTGGAGGACAGGGAGGCCTGGCGTGCTCTGGTCCATGGGGTCGCAAAGAGTCGGACACGACTTAGCGATTGAACAACAACAAATCCCTCCAGCTATGCTACTGGAAGCGGGGCTAGGAGTTGGTGCACCAAATTGTTTTCTACCAGCATGAACCAGAAAAGTCATACTAGAAGCGCTATGTTTATTTCCATTCTTTCTTACAAGAAAGTGGTGGTCTGATGGGGGGCGGGAACATAATCCTCACTGCATTTCCTGGTGTATATAAGCATCTTCCAATAAGCAGCTCATTCTTTCCTTAGAGCTGAACATGACTTTTTTTTTCCCTTGCAAACATTTCAAAAATGTTAGGTATCATGTACATTGCAACAGCGCCGGCCTTAAGCCAATGTGACCAATGTCGTCACATTGGGCCCCGTTCTTTGGGACCCCCCGCACCAGTGCAGTGAGCATATTGCTGCCTGCTGCAGTCAGGATCTCTGAGGTTTGTAGTTTCAGTGGGGCAAGAAGAGCAGCTTTATCTTGGGCCCTCCCACCTGCCCCAGCCTCCAAACTGCCCAAAATGGGCCTCCTGGAAGCAGTTGGCAGTGATAGCATCCTGTCACCACCAACTATTTCCAGGTGGCACACTTTGGGTGTGGCACCACAAATACTCTTCTTGGTGAGTGGGCCCTGTGGGAAGGGTGAAGCCCCTAGGAATGCCCTGCGTTGGGCCCCACCACTCCTAGAGCCGGCCCTGCATTGCAGGCACTAGATTAATAAAATAACACAATGTAAACCTTTCTCCCCAGCGCCAACTCTTGCCACTACAGAGGGAGGTGGGGCACGGGAGGGCGGGAACAATTCAATTCAAGCGGAGTCAATTTCATTGTAAGAGTGAAAAATTGGCTGGTGTATTTGAGGAAATCAAAGCAAATTCTCTCAACCCAGACATAGTCAAGGAGCCGTATCTATGTGACAGCTAAATTATAGGAGTGCTTTACATAGGCATTATCTTGTCACAACATAAGAGCTGCCTACTGTGCTTAAGTACCACTTTCAGGAACAACATGTAATTTTGCCTGATTGCCAAGGAGGGAGGCATAGAAGTCAGGTCTTTTCTGCTTCATGTTGTGTGCACTGCCTTCCCAGGCAGATAAAATATTAGGGGCACAGGTAAAAGTAGTTATTTTTTCAGTATTTTGATTTTTTTTTTTTTGGCGTTTGTTTAATGATGTTTCGCTAGAGCAGTGGCTCCAAGCGGGAGCCCGAAAAGGCCCTCCCTGCCCCAACCAGTGCGTACTGTTGCCCTGTGCCGCCACTTTGTTCTTCACCTGATAGGGGCACAGGAATGTTCTGGGCAGTTGCAGTGGAGGCTGGATGGGCTGGCAGGCATGCTGGCCGGGGAGGGAGGCGGAGATGGGATGTGGCCGGTAGGCCCAGGCCGCACTACCCCGACTTGGGCCACGAGACTTCCTCAGCTCTGCTACACAGCAGGGGCAGATCCGAGGAAACCAATGGGGAGGCTCCCCAGTGCACCAAAGCTGCACTGGATTTGGCACAGGCCCGCCAGCCTTGCTAATCCAGTACAGTTTAGGATGGCATTCAGGCAGCCCAATCCTAAACTGTGTTGGAGCAGGCAGGCCCTCGCCAGACTCCTTGAGGTGTTCTTCGGGTCTGCGCCCGCAAAATCACGGGCGCAGAACCGAGGAGGACATGAGGCCTGGGGATGAGGCCTTGGATGCGGTCTAATGGCCGCATCTCATCTCCACCCCTCTCCCCAGGCCAGCTCGCCAGCCCCCCGCCCCCGTCCAGTCCTGTCCTCCCGCACTCCCAGAACTGCCCCTGAGCCGGCCAAGTTTGGCTGGTGCAAGGGCAGCTTTCCGCCCGGGCTCCCAGGCTGGCGTTTCAGCCAGCACCGTTCTGGGAGCAATAGCGCCGATGCGGGGGTGCCCCTTGGCAGCTCCCACCTTGGCGCTAATGACGTCGTGCCAACACAACGACGTTGCATCGGCGTGACGTGTGGCCATGGATTGCGCCCAGTAGTGAAATTCAGGGGGTTCGCCCAGGTTCTATAGAACCGGTTGTTAAATGGCCGGGCCCCGCCCAATCGCTTACCTCGGCTGGCTTCGGGTTTTTTTTGGGCTCCGGCTATGACGTCATAGAACCAGTTGTTAATTCATTTGAATTGTACCACTGATTGCGCCCTAAGTGTCGCAGGAGCCTGAGCTGCTGTGTAAAGTGATCCCTCCTCCTCGCCTCCAGAACTATTTGCGGCTTGGAGCCCGCTCTCTGAACAGTGACTCGCTCTGCAGGCGAAGGGGAGGGGCCACATGACTCATGAGCTCAGGCTCTTGCAACATTTAGTGATCCCCCATCATAGGATTGCCACTGGCCCCAGTAATCATTTTGATTGCTCTCTTCTGCACCTTTTCTAGTTCCACTGTGTCCTTTTATTATTATTATTATTATTATTATTATTATTATTATTATTATTATTATTATTATTATTATTATTTATTTGATTTATATCCCGCCTTTCTGCCCGAAGGCACCCAAGGCGATAGATGTGGCAGAGATGTGGCAATACTCCAGATGTGGAGTATAATACAATCGATTTGTACAATGGCATAATAATATTGGTCGTTTTATTCTTAGCCCCTTTTTAATTATCCCAAGCATGGAATTGGCCTTCTTCAGTGCTGCTGCACACTGGGGCGACACTTTCATCGCGTTGTCCACCAGCACCCCAAGATCTCTCTCCTGATAAGCCACTTAGGCTTATCTTCAGATGCTTGTTAAAAAGCTCCTTAACTTACAGCTTGGTTTAGGTTATCAATATGTTTATGCATAGATTTATTTCTTTTCAAGTATAAATTTATGAGTTGAATTAATAATAACTGGTGTTTGTGTGCATGTGTGTGTCTGTGCACATGCGTGTCTGTGCGTGTCTCTTTGTGTGTATGTGTTTCAGGTACCGTGCAAGAGATGCCACTGACTCTGTATGCACTATTGCCCTCTACTGCACGGAATCTGAACTGAGGAATCTAGCAATCTAGCAACCTGGGAAAGACTACAAAGTTATTCATAAGTTTTCTTTTTCGTTATCAATAAGGGCTCTTTTCCTGCATTTGATGCTACTTAAGAATTTACTTTGCGGAGAACTAAAAAAAAATCAAATTTAGTATCAGAAGCAATTTTAAAGATATATTAATTTTCCCCTCCTAGAATATCAGAGAGATGCCCCCCTAAGAACTGCATTGATTCTCAGACTTACAGAGCTATGTTGTATGCCTGGCACCGTTTAGGAACAACGCTCAAACTGGGGAAAGCAAAGATGCCAAGAAGGGTTGAAGATGCCACATTTACCATGCCAAGAGGAGGAATGGTCTGAGAGACAGGATGCTGCCACGGTGCCACCTTGCTTAAGTGCAGCCGCTCTAGATCTGGTCAGGGTCTAGATCAGCAATGTTCAACCACTGTGAATGGTCCACAGGTATGCTGTGGGAATTTGAGGGCAGGTCGTTTATTAATAGGGCCATTGGGGAATGTGAGCCCCTGACCGACAGTGTGGTGTGCCTTGTCAAAAAGTGAATGGTATGCCTTGACAATTTTAGCACCTTGTCAGTGTGCTATGAGATGAAAAGGGTTGAACATTGCTGGTCTAGAATATGGTTTAGTGACTGGATGCTCCATGTGTTCTGCTTTGTGTTCCTGATGGAAGGATGGGCTATAAACGTAAAGACAATATGGATGTCATCAAGACCCTTCAGATTTTGGAGGTATTTTTTTGATGGCAGACTAGCCAATTCATTGAGATTTTCCCACCAAGCAGTAGATCAGCAGGGGGCACCCTCCTCCCCCTTCCCACCTTTGTTATTCCTTTTACTGGAAAAGGAGAACCAAGTGGGGAATGGTGCCCCAGTGCAACTCCAAGCTCTAGCTGAACCACTCTCCTCTCCTCCTTGCTTTTGCTTCTGCTCTGTCCCCCTTCTCCTTTCCAAGGAGTGGGAGAAGACAGTGCTGGTGCATCAACAGTAAGTGGGGATAGCACGTAGCATGTTGTTTCAGCTGCCAGGAGATCTTGGGCTATTTGGAGGAACACAACATGAAACCTTCAGCTCCAGACACTAGACCAGGGGTTCCCAATATGTGTATCAAGACACCTTAGGGCTCATGAATGGCAAAATCTTGTGAGATCTAAGCTGTGGCATCTAGTTGCACTGGGAAGAAGTGGCTGCAGGGGTGTCATGACTAAATTAAATTTAGAATCCAGTGCACTAGACAATATGCTAAGTATACCTTATTTTGCAGTTTTCTATTACAGGTTGATTATCGCTTATCTGGACTGCTTGGGGTGGGAAAGTGTCCGGATTTCAGATTTGTCTGTATTTTGGAATAACTGCATAAATATAATAAGAAATGCTTTCTCTTGCACTTTTCACTGTGACCTATTGGGTTGTCTTCTGGCCTCTTTAACATAATGGTACACACCACAGAGCAGAGAATAGAACTTACAGCCTGTACTTGGGAATGAGCACAAGAGCACAAGACCTTCCTTCTACAGAAAGTTTTAAAAAGTCTTGGACAAAAATAGCTGGATTTTGGATGTCTGGATGAGGGATCATCTACCTGTATATGAATTAAATTAGTTCTCTCCATCACACATTCTTCTGCCTTGAAAAGATCCTCTGGTCCAAATACCCCTTCAGAGATAGGCATGCTTTACTATGTATTGCCAAAGGAGATGTTGAGTCTCTGCCTTGCCAAAGGGGATTTTTCTCTTCCATTTATTGCTCTGGGTGTTTTGATAGTCTGAAATTTGAAGAACAGCCTGACTTTCTTCTTAGCAAGACTGAGCAAGACTCATAACTGAGTAAACAGGCCTTCGATCACGAGCTTGTCTGCTCTGCTCCAACTTCTTTCTTTTATCCTGTAGATGTGAGAGTATCTCTTCCCTTTTCTTGGACATGGGCATGAAGAGGAAGTAACTCTGTAGAATGCCAAAGGCTTCATTTCTAACATTTTGGACATTGCTTTGTTGAATATGAAGTTTTTCGTTGCTTGTTCTGGGAGCATTGGCCAAGGACTTCAGTTTCATGAGAAAAATGTCACAACTGTAAACCATTGTGGGGGCGAGAGATGGCTTCGCCTCTGTTGCTGCCACAGATGTTCTCCTATTCAGTTAGCAAATGGGATTTTTTTGTATTCAGTAGCAGAGCAGACAGATCTGCATTTATCCCAGCAGATGCTGTGAACTTCCAAGAGCTGATGGTGCTCTTGTGGGGTTAAATTAAGGGTTTTTGTGGGGTATGTATCAAGGGTTAAATAAGCTCCTACTTGGGGGGAGGGAGCCAAATCACAATTATAGCCACACTTCTTGGCATTTTATAAATTAGGCAGCAGCTGCTACACCCTCTAAAACAGTGGTTCTCAAACTTTTTAGACCAGGACCCACTTTTTAGAATGGCACTTGTGTCGGGACCCACCGGAACTGATGTCATTAACCTGGAAGTTATGTCATAGCCAGAGGTGACATCATCAAGTAGGAAGTGCTGTCATTGTAACATAATAAAATGACACTCCAGAAATACAAATTGGCATTCTTGGATTGCAGCAATTGTACAACCATGAAACATCCCTGACAGAAAGCAAGATTAAGACAAAGTATGTCAAAGCACTTAACTGAATTTTTTTTTTAAAACCCTCACTTGAAAATTCAAGGTGTTAACATTAACAAAAGAAATATAGCAAGGGGAAGACCTGCAGCTTCTAAGATGTCTGCTCCCAGCTCTCCGTGACCCACCTGACATCATGTCCTGACCCACAGTTTGAATAACACTGCTCTAAAAAGTTTGGGAACCACTGGTCTAGCTAGATCTGTATTGTCAGCACTGACTGCTAGTGGTGCTCCAGGATTTCAGCAGGGGTCTTTCCCAGCCCTACCTGGAGATGCTGGGGCTTGATGCTGGGGCTTCTGTATGCAAAGCAGGTGCTCTATTCCTGATCTATAGTTCATCCCTAACGTTGTCTAGAAGAAGGATTTTTGGCTGGTGCAACCTACCTATGAAGTGATTGAAAGAGCTCCACTGCTAACTTCCCTCTTTTATATAGCTACTGCAGGAACAAAAGTCCTGCCCTCCTTCCACTCTAAGTGCAGGAGGAAGGGATAGGGATGTTCTAATTTGAAATCTGAAACTCACACACTGCATGGTCCCAATGTTTACAGTACAACTCTCCCTGCTCCTCTGTACGTTCCTTATAATCTTGTCACCCCTGTTCAGCTCACGCATTGCAAAGCCAATAGAAGGTGGGTGTTTACGTTTGACAATATCCACCTACACTTTTCTTGAATAAAATAGTGATGAGGGAAGACACACAAACTGTTGCATTACTGACACGGATCTGCAGACACTTGGCTTTTTCTGAGCCCCCAAGGATTTTGATCCTTTAACAGGAATTAATTACATTTTCTCTGCCTACGCCATACAGATAATACTAATTTGGTTCCCACCTTTCTGATGTCAGGGTTGTTAGTCACTTGGTTCTCTTTGCAGGGAAGGTCTGCAGAATATGTAAATGACACCTCCTCTCTGGCTGGGTTTTCTGTCCTTCAGGCTCTGTAGCAACTTGAATACCAGAAGCAAGTTTGTGATCTGAATAATGGAAAGAACACTGTGAACTCTGAAAGATGGCCTTGCTTAATAGAAAACCCATCAGAGGGTGGAAAAAGGGAGACCTACCCATGTTCCAGTTTGTGGCTTTTAAGTGTGTGTGGTTGGTTTCTTCAGCCAGCCAGAAGAAATTTATACTCGCTGTCATGGGACCCATTCCTCTAGGGTATCTCCAACTGTTGTGAAAGAATGACAGAAGGAGCATTTACACGGTGTCACATGTTCTCAACTTTCCTGAATCGTGGAACGTTTCAGGGCAGTGCTGACGGGGAGCCCAGTCCTATCCATATTTACTCAGAGGTCCATCCCATTGTATTCAACGAGGTTTGTTCCTAGGCAATTGTAGATAGTATTGCAGCCTGGATCTGGCTTCCTTTGGAGGAATGATCACTGGCAGCTTATTGTAGTATTTGGTTTATTTACAAATGGTTGAGCATTGGATGGAGGCAGAGAGCAGAACATTCCTTGCAAATACCAAGTTACATCCAGAGGCGGATCTACAGGGAGGGCAAAGCTCTAAGTTTTGCAAGAAGCCTTACCCTGTCATGTAAATCCCTCCTCTCCCTTGCTGCTGTAGCCAGGAAACAATGCCAAGATGTTGCTTTTCCCTGTGAGGATTGGCTAAAATGGTGCAGGAAAGGAGTGATTTCCACTGCAAGGTAAGGCTTCTTGCAAAACCTAGAGCTTTGCCCTCCCTTAGATCTGCCTCTGGTTACATCATTTCCCCAGAGCTCAGCCCTGGGCCACAAGGTGGTCCAGCTGTTAGCCCAGCCCCTCTCGGTCCTATTCCGTATCCTTGTCTCTGAATCAAAGCCACTCTCCAGTCGCCTTCCATACAAAGCTCCCAGGGAACTCTCTTCGTGCCTGTTTTGTTTTTTGTTTTTTTGCTATGCTTTGCGTGGACCACATGAAAAGAGTGATGAGCCCCACTTCTCTTAACAGTCGTCTCAGATGGTTGTGTCCCTGGCCTGTGTGCCGCCCAGGGCCAGGACCGCAAACTGCCACCCCCCCCCCAAGGAGACTGCTGCCCCCAACTCACCTAGAGCCACTGGAGCCTCGGCAACTTCCTTGAGCCCTCCCAAAGCATTCAGCAGCCTTTGGAAGGCTTTTAAACATCACTTCCGGTTTTCACTGGAAAACTGAAAGAACTGTTTAATTCCCTCTCCCTGGTGGCTGCAGAACGCCTTTGGAGGGTTCAAGGATGCCGCACACGGCCTGCCTGATCCTTGGGAGGGCTCCAGAGGACAGGCTATAGCAGCTAGTAGCGGCTGCTCAGAGACGGGTGCTCCCCCTACTAACCCCACAGGCCTGCTGCCCAGGGGCATGTGACCCCCCCCCCCCGGGTGAATAGCAGGGATACCACTGGTCAGATGAAGATATACACATTTTCCAATGGCCCCTTTTGTATAGATTCTTGACTATTAGTAATGCCTCATTCAGCAGTATTGTAGCCAAACCTGAGTAAAAAAAAATCTTGATTTTTTTTGGCTTGCCTAAAATATGTAACTTTCCTTCCCTCTGCTTCTATTGTTCTCGTCCTTACCTGTGGCCTCTCCCCAGGACAGGCTGCTCTACACAATAGATAAGGAGCTAATGGGAACTTGCTGACCAACTTCCCTATCAAAATAACATCTTCCAGGCCTGTCCAAAAACCAGATGACACCAGGCCCAAGCTGGTAAATTTCCTCTGACTGATAGCGTGTATTAAGAGGGGCGTGTGTATAAAAGTGCCTTAAAAATGTAATCCTTTGTTCTTTTCCCTGCTTGCTGAGTGAAGCAGAGGAATCAGCACAACTGGTGTAATAAAAAAGATCCTCTTTACTCTCTCATTTGGATATTTGCCTTTTTTAAGCACCCAGCCCCTCTAAGAAAACCATCTGGTGCCTTGCAGAAACAGAATCCTTGGGTTACCAGCCAGTAATCGACTAGGACTGAAGACTAACCCAACTACCCAACTGGTAACTAGCCAACTACACCACCCTTTTAATAAATGGGGCTATGGCAGCTAAGGACAGAACAACATGTTATAACGAAATCATTGAGTTATTTCCAGAGCTTCCATCAAATTTTGTACAACTTACCTGCGTTGTGGCATCATTATTATGCTGTGCATTTTTCTGCTCTAACCTGCCGTGGCCAGTGATGTGGAGGACAGCTGGAGAAATCCACAGCATAATGATGTCAAGGCATGGGTTGTCTTATTAAGGGAATGAAGGAACTTTACACAACTTCATTGCCAGCAGCAGCTCTCTTGTGTTTATTCTAATGTTAGTTTTACACCAAGACCAATACTGCACAGGGTCAGACCATGCCATGAGTCATACGATGGCTTCGATTCTCTTGCAGCCTTCAGATACTCATTAGGCATAAACAATTTCTTAGCAGAAAATATATTGTTGGCCCAATCCTAACCAGTGCCAGCACTGGCAGAACAGGCATCCCACCAGCTCAGTTACAAACAGGCGCATATCTTACCTGTAGCCCCGGATGGTGCGAGCCATGGGGCACCGGGCAGTGGCAGGGCACCATTGCGCATGGTCTGGGAGAGACCGCACGTTCGGCCCTCCCTCCTGCCCCCGTCTCCCTTACGCTCGGAAATGGAGTGTTTCTGGGGTAAGGGAAGTGAGTCTGAGCGATGCACGGGGGCGGGGCAACATGGGGGCGCGGTTTCAGCGCCAGCCATGGGGCATGCTCGGGCCTCTGTGCGCGCCTGGTTACAAAATACCTTGCAGCAGTGCTAGCAGCTGGCAGATTGGTGGAAAGGCCAGAATTTTCCCAGTGGATGTCAGGAGGCCCACCGGACTCCGCAGGGAGTGGACTAGAATGGAGGACAATGGGGAGGGGCAGGGCCGGCTTTAAGCCAATGTGACCAATGTCGTCACATCGGGCCCTGCGCTTCAGGGGGCCCCGCACTAACAGGGTGAACATATTGCCTGTGGCTGCAGCTAGGATCTCTATGGCAGTAAGTCAGTTGGGCGAGCAGAGCAGCTTTGCCTTGGTCTCTCCCACCTGCCTCTGCCTCTGAGCAGCCCAAGATGGGTCACCTGGAAGCAGTTGGCGGCGATGTTATGATATCGCCACCAACTACTTCCACATGCCATGCTTTGCACACGGCACAAACAGTGCTCTTCTTGGTGGGTGGGCCCCCACAGGAATGCCCCACATTGGGCTCCGCTGCTGCTAAAGCCGGCCCTGGGGAGGGGGTGGAATCAGGAGGAGATGGGACAGGAGAGGGGTGGATTGGGCCCAGGAGAAGGGCAATGGTGCACCCCAAATCCAAATTCATGGAGCAACCTGGACTTAAACCAGGAATAATAATTGTGCAGATCTGAGTTGCCCAATAGCATGGGTTGTTGTTGTTGTTGTTGTTGTTGTTGTTGAAAACTGCCTTTTGGACGTTAACAACTACCTTCTGGCAGTTAAAATATCTGAATAAAAACACAAAACACCGCATTTTGGTGTTTAAGATATTTTCCAAGAATTAAAACAAGACGATGTTTCCAATTAGAAACAATCCTGTGGCTGCATCTGCTGACACTATATCACCTGCATCATCCACCTAGTGCACTTTTCAAGCATTTAAAATGAAAAAAAAAAATGAGAACTTGGATGGAGAATGTAGAATAGAAACACGTAACACTGCAATTTGCTATCTTAATCCAGAAACTTTGGAAAAAAAATAGCACCAAAAGAACACTCCTACCCATAGCAGGTGCTGGGGCTAACTCCAGGAAGAGGAGAGAAATGTCGCCTATTTGGAAGAGACCCTGGCAGGATGCAGCAAAAGCTGTGCAGGCACCACGACATCATCACATGGGGATTTAGGGAGCATTGGGCTGTTAGTCACATTGGTTTTGTGGATTTCTTGCTTTTTCCTAACCAAATGGATAGATGGTGATTGTGTGGGTCCTTTTTTTAAACCACTGTGCGTCTTCAACTTTACCCTCACCTTGTCATTGATCTCGCCTGTCTTTGATCTGCACTGTGAAGATCTGTTGCCATGGAAAGAATGGTGATACCTTTACCATGAGCGTGTTGCTTGAATAGAAAACAGCAAGCACAATACAGGCAAGCACATTGTTTTTGACGGAAGGAAAAGTGTTTCTTTCCCATTCACACACATTGATTCACAGGACTCTTCTAGGGTTTGGTCTCACTGAAATCAGTGTTGACTAATCATTGAGCTTTAATGGTCACTAAATTGCCCTCGTTGACTTCTGTGGCCTTCGCATCTGGAGAGTATAGCTGTGTATGTGGCTTTGTATAAGATCAGAATCAGTCCAGCTCAGGATAATATGGATTCTAGTGAGGAAGCAGCACAATACTGAGTAGGTAGCGCCCTAAACCAGATGACTGAGCTAATGACAGAGTAGCGTCAAATCTTACATGTAAGCATTGCCGGACAACAGTACAGTTTCTTCCACAAATGACTATCGATGCTTGATTGTAAGAAATATTCTGAAATAATCTTGCATCAAGGAGTTGCCACAGCTCCATTACATGCTGCAGCATTTTCCTAATTAAGCAAATGTAATGAGTAGTCCCTTTCAAATGTAATAATAAGCACTGCCTGCTAAATGCCAAAGTGTGGCTGGCATTTTGTGTTATGCCCAAAGCTTCTCTGAGGGCTGATTCACACATGACATTTCCTTAGTGGTACACCTAAAGCTACAAAATGAAATGTGTGAACACAGCAAACAGATGCTTGAAAGGCACAAAGGCCATCTAGATACAACTCATCAGTACAAGGATGGCTGGGATTTTGTTTTGAGTATGCACTTGATAGTGAGCTCTGCTGTTTTAAAAAAAGGTGCTGTAGGACATTTAGGGTCCAATCCTATCCTACTTTTCAGCGCTGATGCAGCCACAATGCAGCCCCAGGGTAAGGGAACAAACACTCCGTCCCCTTAAGGAGGCCTCCGTGAACTGCCCCTCCGATGCCGGATGCTGCACAAGCTCCATTGGCCCAGCTGCATCAGGGTTGGAAAGCTGGTTAGGATTAGGCTTTGAGTCACTTGGGAAGCAAATGTTGTCTTGGCGGAAGGTGTCTCAGTAAAGCCCTGCTACCTGCACAATGGGGATGAGGTTCAGGGCAATCCGATTACGGACATAGTGCTGACATGGGAGTGCTGACTGGAGTGCTTGGGCCATGCTAGGAGTAGCGTTGACCCAAGAGTGCCGCCCAGTGGGGGTTCGCCCAGGTTCAGGGGGTTCGCCCAGGTTCTATAGAACCGGTTGTTAAATGGCCGGGCCCCGCCCACTCGCTTACCTCAGCTGGCTTCGGTTTTTTTTTGGCTCCGGCTATGACGTCATAGAACCGGTTGTTAATTTATTTGAATCCCACCACTAGTGCCGCCCTTGCGCCAGCTGAACCCGGCTGGCACAGGGGCAGTTCTGGGAGAAGGGCAGGCGGGCGGTTCTGGGCGGTGGGTGGGTGTGCCAGCCCTGGGAGGGGGTTGGGGGGGGTATGCGGCTGTTAGGCATTCCGGGCCCCACTGCCCTGATTAGGCCGTGCATCTTCCTCGGATCTGTGCCCGTGATTTCACTGACACATATCCAAGAAGCCCATAGGGGAGGCTGGAGGCTCCCCCGATGCAAGGGCATGAATGGCCTCCCAAGCTGTGCTAGATACAGCGCAAGCCTGCTGGCCTGCCTGTCCCGGCACAGCTTAGGCTTGTGCCATCAGGGCGGTAGTGTAGCCAGTGGTGTGGCAGTGCGGTAAATTCCTGCAGATGATCAACCACTCTTATGCAGCTGTATTTTCTTAACAATTTCACTCCCTTTTCCTCTCTCTCTCCCACACACATTTCCAGTCAGAGGTCCCGGCAAAGTTCTTTCATGGCAGAAATGGGAAATTACGCATATTCTGATGTTTATAGCTCTGTAAGAGGCATACCAGGAAACTAACAAATGCTTCTTAATGTTAATCTTTTCAGCATAAGAGCTTGCTTGCTGGAACACACTCCTCCTATTTCCTGACACATTTTATTTTGGCTGTTAGATTTGAAGACTAGGAAATATACATCAATAATTAAGTGTACAATCACAGCTGAAGCTTCAGGTAGTTATGTTGCTCCCCTCCCATCCTGACATTTGATGAATCAACAGCACCAATGACATCAATATGGGGGAGACTTATTTTTTTTTTAGCACTTTCCCAAGCACAAACATACCAACTCTTAAGTTAAACATTCACTTGGGCGATGATATTTCTCTCAAATTTCAGTGACGTGGATGGTTGATGCGCAGGAAGCCCCCCCCCCTTTCTCCGTTGTGGTCTTCACAGAGCGTTCCGTAGATGCATTTGCAAAGAAGGTAGGAGCATTCATTATTATTTTTTAATCTCAAGTTCATATTTTTCATACTGTTCTATTATTTGTGTCTTGGTAATGCTTTCGACATCCTCAATTGAGGGTGCAATCCTCATCAACTTTCTGGCACTGACCGCTGTGCCAATGGGGCATGTGCTGCATCCTACAGTGGAGTAGTAGTCACGGAGGCCTCCTCAAGGTAAGGAAATGTTTGTTCCCTTATCTCAGAGCTGCATTGTCCTTATCCCAGTGCTGGAATCTTGGTTAGGATTGTGCCCTGAGTTTAATTTTCTCCCCCGCAATATACTGAGAACTGCTACAACACACTCTGAAAACCTTTAGCTACAACTCCCCCCCCCCCCCGCAGGTACCACTGAATGCACAAGAAGTTGTTGGAATGTCCCAGTGAGACACAGGATGATCACTGACCAAAGGGACTCAGGAAGCAGCGGGTAAGGAAGGAAACCTTGGTGTATAACAAGCATATTTCCTCATATAGGAATAAATGAAATTTTAAGTTTCCACCATGGAACTCCAGGTGGTGTCGATGGGCATTCTGGAGGATTTCCCATCTAAGCATTGACCAGAGCTAGACCTGCACAGCTTCAGCATTATGCGCCCTTAGTTCATGTCCAGGGACTTCTAACTAGCTCTCTGTTTGAAAACATATTATTTTACTGGAATATGTGAACAATGTGGGACTGGGTTGTACATGCCTTTTCAGTTCTTTTGCACCACCTATCCATTCATTCGTCTCCTCTTTTCCATCTTTGTCTTTGCTCCATGTCTCCATTTCATCTTTGTTGTGTGTCCATGTGTTGCTTTTCGTCTCCAGGTTCTTTTTCTCTCTTTGAAGGCTCATCTCCTATTGGGCATCTCCAGGATGGAAGATACTGTGCACAGATGAGTCAGCTGGATGCTCGAGGTGCCCAATAGGAACATTTGCATAAGGGAGCCCTGCAACACCCTGTTGATGTGGCAGATTGATCCCCAGCTGCAGCAGTTACACAGCCAAGAGGCATGGAGGTGGGAGCATATGGAGGAGGGGTTTCTGGACGGGAGATGGTGAAATGGGGAAGGACTGGCCTGGGAGGGGATGGAACCAATGGAGGCTTCCTCCACTGGATCTTAGCCCCTGTGTTGGGCTTGAAAGCCTGACAGGGACTTCTCAAGTCTGTGCCCTTGATTTAGAAGGTGCAGACTCAAGAAGCCCCACTGAGCAAGCTGGGAGTGTAAGGGGATCAATGTGACTCTGAGGAGACCTTCAGCCTACTTGCATCCAGCATATAATGCAGTGGTCACTATTTGGAGTGGCTGCTCCTATGCTGAATAGGATGGGGCCCTATGAGATGTTACCACATATGTTTGAAAACATGAATTGGGGTAAACCATAAGTTGTTGGCTTTTGGTATACCCCAATAGAGGTTGGTAATTACCAAAAATGACAGAGACAGAGAGTGACAGGACCACTGCATTTTCAACAACAGTGCCCCGGTCAAATGCGTCCTGGGTTTGGACAGGTGCACTCATTCTTTTTTGCATCTTGGATGTTTGTGTCTCAATTATGTATATTGATATTAGATTACCTTTTCATTTTTGCAATGCACAGGAGGGATAGAGTCGACAGAGGGATGTTCTTTCACAATACCAGAACCAGGGGGCATCTACTGAAATTGAGAGTTGGGAGAGTTAAAACAGATAAAAGGAAATACTTTTTTACCCAGTGGGTAATTAAGCTATGTGACTCCTTGCCACAGGAAGTGGTGATGGCATCTGGCCTAGATGCCTTTAAAAGGGGACTGGACGGATTTCTGGAGGAAAAGTCCATCATGGGCTATAGGCCATGATGGGTTGGGCAACCTCCTTATGTTAATAGTAGGCTACTTCAGAATGCCAGGTGCAAGGGAGTGGCAACAGGATGCAAGCATCTTGTTGTCTACTGAACATCCTTAGGCACCTGGTGGGCCACTGTGAGATACAGGAAGCTGAATAGATGGGCCTTTGGCCTGATCCAGTGGGGCTCTTCTTATGTTCTTATGTAAACATAGATCTGGGATAAGAAGTCCACTTATAGTGGGACCAAATAACCAGGACACAAAAAACCCAGACATGAATAGTCAGAGACACCAATTACTGGGACGTGTTTGATCAGGACACGATTGTCCAGGACTCTAGTACTAGAGACAAGGGTATCGGTACAAACATCAAAGTAATATTTATTGTGGGTATAATACGAGGAAGGGGAATGAAAAGTGGCAGTGCAATGAAATCATGGAGCAGTGATTTAAATATAAATAAATAAATATCTAATACACAGTCTCCTCTAAAATCAAATATTATCCGTTGCTAGGGGACCAGAGTGCAGAGAAAAAGCCTAGCTTCTTGAAAGAGGTGGGGAAACACCAAGATGTAAAATGGATGTTAAAGAGGCAAAGGGAAGAAGAATTTATCATGGAGGGATATTAGCATGTTGTGGAGATTAGGGGGTTACCCAGGTATAAGAAGAATGGAAGCCAAATAAAGGGTCTAGGATGCACAGGGTGGAGACATAAGGAATGGGAGACTCATCTAGAAGAAAGCAAGAAACAACCCTGAGACTTGAAGGCACGGCTGCAGCTGGACTTTCTATGCTTTAAAGATCACTCCTAAGTCTGTTAAATTAGGCTGGAAATCACTCACAGTCAGGAGTTTACTCCTGCCATATGACATTTTTAACTAATATGTCAGTCAAGCTGAGGGATGTAGCATCTTCCAAATATTTCAGTCTGTCATTGCTTGAGCTGTAGCCCACCTGATAGATCCACTAAAAGGAACCCTGTCAAAGATGGCCCATTACTGGTGAAAATCTCTCTCTCTCTCTCTCTCTCTCTCTCTCTCTCACACACACACACACACACACACACACACACACACACACGCATGCACGCACGCGCGTGCGCGCGCGCGCACACACACACACACACACTACAGACTCTAGAAACAGACTCTAGAGAAAAAGTGGAGAACAAACAGCCCAATCCTATCCACCCCCAAATGGTGACCACTGCATCATATCCTTAGGGAGGATACTCTAGGAGGTCTCCTCTGGATAAGGGAACATTTGCTTTCTCAGGCAAGGCTAAGACTCTGCAATGCAGGAGGGCGGGGTCTACTTGGGCCTGCATTAGCTGGCACAGGTCTGTGTTGACCCATGGTGCAGGACTGGATCCAGGAAGGGGAACAGCATATCAGAGGAGCACCAATCCTGCCCCCTTCAAGTTGCAATTGGCCCACCCTGCTCCTGCTTTGCCCTCCCTTGATTCATTTCACCCTCCCACCACACCCTCCACTCTCTCCTACTGACTGTGCTGGCAAGTGGTGGGAGAAGCACTGGAGTGGGGAGGAAGACGCAGGCCTTCCTGCCATTGGGCAGGGCCCATTGCATTGGGCTCCTAGGATAGTGGCAGAGACAGAGGAGAGAAAAATTCAATTGTATTGTCATCAGTCTGCATACAGTTTAATGGGATGGTTCCTAAATAGGGTTTTCAGCCTTGTATACCTTTCTCTACCTGCTGGGACAGTTCCTCTGGAATGTGGAGGTGGAAGGGAACTATGAGGCTAGGTACTCAAGGTTCAGCATGTTACTGTGCATGTTCCTAGAGAGAGCTGGCACTGACATTGATGTGTACCATATTATGAAGGAGTAAGATGTATCATAAGACCATAAGAAGAGCCCACTGGATCAGGCCAAAGGCTCATCTAGTCCAGCTTCCCGTATCACTGGGCGCAATCCTAACCGACTTTGCAGCACAGGGGTAAGGGCAGTGCAGCTCTGAGATGAAGGAACAAACATTCCCTTACCTTGAGAAAGCCTCTGTGACTGCCCTTCCCCAACTTCAGGATGGAGCAAATGCACCATTGACACAGCTAGGTCAGTGCTGGGAAGTTGGTTAGGATTGCACCCTCACAGTGGCCCACCAGATGCCTCAGGAAGCACACAGAGATTTGCTTCCTGTTGCCATTCCCTTGCACCTGGTATTGAGGCAGCGTTGTCATGCAGCCAGAACACTGGGCAGGAGGAATGGGTGAGTGGCAGCCCGCCCATTGCGTTCCGGTCCATTTCGCCGGGGCGGGGAAGATGGCGAAACGGACCGGAACGCAACGGGCGGGCTGCCACTCACCCGTTCCTCCCGCCCAGCATTCCGGCTGCATGACAACGCTGTATTGAGGTATCCTCAAATGCTATATATTTTCTAGGCAATCGGGACAAGATACTTTGTGGATATGTCCCCATGCAGTGAGTGAAAAATGTAGACCGATCCTCATGCCCCCATTTTTTAGGTGAAAGAGTAACCAAGCATGGCTTTCCCCTCAATACTTCGGAGACAATACGGCCTTGTGTTTCCATAGGGGAATTCTTTCATGAAACCACCTCATTACAGAACAAAATTAATGAAAAGTCATTTCATGGTGAGTCTTCTGCCTCAAAAAATGGTTGCATGAATTGACTCTTAATGCCAAGGATGTGCTGCTGCAATCTCTGAGCCTGAGTTGGCTCACAAGTCATAGCACGTGCCATCACGATTCTACGTGATCTGCTTCCAGAGACATTTTGATTTGAGTCACGAGTCATCTTGAGAAGCAAGTCATGGTGGAAGTCAGGCGTGACTCCACAGGAAAAAAATAGGAGGCGATGGTGGAGTGTGTATGTATGTCACAGTTCTTTTTTAACACTCCCCTGATGCTCCCATCCCATCTGCAGTCAGCGATATGTTGAAGTCCTTCAACCATGATTTTATTTATGTAAACCAAAGCTGTGCTGTTATTTGAGTGCGTGTAGCAGTGCAGAAAAACTAACCCTGCTGGTCCCAAATGAACTCCAGCAAACTGAGCCACAAGGTTTGAAGGTGTTCCTCTTCTATTGCAAGGAAACGCCCCTCCCTGGCTTGTATCCAGCCATTTGTTCCTATTGCAAGAATTCCCTCCCCCATCCAGGAATATAAATCTGGCCATCCATTATTTGTGCAAAAAATTGTCTGTTCCATGATGGCCAAAAGCCCCCTTTCCTTTGTCCTAGCTGTCCCCACCTTCTGTTCCCTTCCACAGTTTCATGCAGCCAAATTAAGCTTTCCTCCCCCCTGCCCCTATCTCTTGGAACCACACCACACCACATCTGGGATTTCACCACACCACAAATTTGGTCTAGGAGAACCGGACTTCCGGATCATCCACGAGATCTTTTGCTCACCAAGGAAGTGGAGAAAAAGTAATGTAGCATACGTACACACCACAAATCGAGCCATGGGCACAAAAAAAAACATGAGTCATAATGTCTTGAATTTATACGAGTCATGACTCATTTCTGTGGCACTGGCCCAAGTTGCAAGTTGCATGTGAATCAATTATGCCCATAACTCGAGTTGACACAAGTTGCCAAAAATAGCCGTTTTCACAACTTGAGACGAGTCTTAGACTTGATTTCCCATCCCTGCTTTGTCCTGATTGTTTTCTTTTGTTAGTTCTAAGATAACTATGGCCCTGACGAATTCCTTCCTTTTTATACATCCTTGGAGTCTCCCTCATCCTCTGTGTTCTCAGTTCTTCATCTCATTAAAAAATTGAAAATTGGTTCTAGGAGAACATACATTGGTTGGTGGAAGTTGGTGGAACAGTGGCTTCTGAGGAAAAAAATGTATTCTTAGGACTACTTCAAAGGAGAGCATAATTGGTTAGTTAAAAGCCTGAAACACGTGGCAGGAAGTCTTTACAGTTTCATTCTACGTGTAATAAAACAGATGGGGAAAGATGGCCTATAAAGGCCCAATCCATGGTCGGCATGGCGTCTGAATAGGATTGGGCTGTTAATCATTTGAATAACTGTAATAGCAGTAATAATAATATAGCATGCATCATTTGGGAACCTTGTTTCTGTGAAAATGGACATGTAAGAAAGGCAGCCATGACCAAGAAAATAACTGAAAAAGTGTGAATACCTGTATTGTCTGAATAGCAGAAAGGCCTCTTGGAATAGATGTAGTGTGGTTTGACAATGCTTTAAAAGAGCTCCACAGCCTTGGAAAGTGAGCATAACACACATACACAGTGACAATTCCCTGTTCCTTTCCTTGGTTCCCAAATCTTCCTCTCCAGACCTAAGTATTATTCATACATTTATGAATTATATCATTACATGGTTATATCATATGATTAAAAAAAATGTTCCTTTTTGCATTTGTGTGGTGTGTGGTCCTTGTCTGTTGTTGTCTGTCCCCTGTGTCTCTCTAGGAGTACTTGGCTTTAGCAGCTGCCCTCTTCTAAAACTATTTTTTCTTTCTGTTTTGTTTTAAAGTCGCTTTATATATTGTTCATTTTTAATATTTCATTGTTAACCACCTTGAGCATTTGCTCATGCAAAGGAAAGGTGGGATATAAAATGTTTAAATAAATAAATAAATAAATAAATAAATAAATAAATAAATAATGTTTTGGTGACCAGGGCCAGTCTTAGGAACTGTGGGGTCCAATGCAAAACATTTTTGCGTTCCCCCCCCCCCCCCACTCACCAGGATGAATGGCAGTGGTGAGGCACCTGGAAGTGGTGTCACTGCCAACTGAGTCCCATGGGAGGGGCAATTTCAAGCCAATTAGAACCAGGGCAGGAGGGAGGGCGGGCCATCCAGTGGCATTGCTTTGTCCACAGTTCTTTCATCGCAGCACTTTGGCATGGGAGATTCCATGCTGGAGTGTTAGTGACAGAGTGGGGTGCTGGCTCCTGGTGCTCTGCTTGCCGACCCAGTGCAAGGCCCCTGCAGGCATGGCCCTAGTGGCTACCACCCTAAGGCTGGCCCTGGTGGTCACCACCTGCTAAACGTATGCAGCTGACTTCTAAGCAAGTCGAGAAATGTCCTACTAAATACACAGCTTTGAATTCTCTTTGTCTTGAAAACCCATATATGTACGTATAATCTTTAATCTCAAAGTGTGCTTTTTATTGAAAAAGTAAACCTATTAAAATTGGCCTTACATTTAATGGGGAAAAAAAAGAATTCAGTGCAAGAGGACATACAATGAGACTCAGAAGGCACTTTCAAAAGAGCTAGTTAACCAAAAGGGCAGGGCAATGATAGGTTAGCTTCGTAGGTGTTCTCAGTGGGTGCTTGACAATGTCCTCTAGCAAACCCTCAGACCTTTCCTAACTTCAAGTAATCGCAATATCACAGAACCCAGAGTCTGCATCAGACTCTAAATTGGTTATCGCTTGAACTTCTAAGGTTGCATGATTCAGAACAGGGCAAAGTTGTGAAAAGGTGTCTGCTCTGTAATACCCGGAAACAGGAAGAAAAGAAACGGCAAATGAAATTGGTGTGTAGCGCAGGTTGCAAATGTCAGAGCAACATTTGAAAGGAGCAAAAGAAGTTTTGATGTTCCAAAGATGTTTTCCCCTAGGCAGAAGACCAAAAACTTTAGCATGTTTGAAAATTGGGTAGTTTGTCTCTGGGGACTAATGTCACAGTGATGTCTCTATTTCCCGACTGCGGATTCCTAGAGGGGCAAAGGGGGAAGGGCTGCAGTGGGGAAGTCCCGTCCTGCACAGCCCCCTTCCTCGCTCCCTCTAGCCACACACGTGGAGTCAGCAGCCACTCTGGTGAGTCTGCAGCCCAGTGGGGAGAAGGGGTGTCCTGGGGGTGCAGTGGCAAATTGAGGGTGGCCCCGGAGGGGACAGAGGGGAGCCGGGACTTTTTGAAACTGCCCTCCTGATGTGCCCGGCATAAGCGGGCTTTGGTGTGGGGAAGCGCCCAAGGGTGCCGTCCGGAGTGGTGCTGCCCCTCAGCCCCTTCCACAGGTTCCTGCCTCATTCTGCTCAGCCAGCCTCGGCTTTGAGGCTGCTGCCCCTGTGCCAATTTTCAACTTCGCTGGCAATTTTGAATAACTCCACCTTGCCTAGCCACAAAGACCAAGGAAAGGCTTTTGCTGCTGACTCTCCAGTCCAGAGCGTTTCACTGGCGCTCTGGGTGTGAGGCTTCTTTGGGAGACTGTCCCCATTGCTATTGGAGCTGCAATTGGGGTGGGGGGAATTCTTCGCTTTCTGTTCTGTAGGTGCCAGGTGCTGTACAGAACCAGCTGGCTCCACCCACTCGTCACTGACGTCATCGCTGGCTAGGAACCAGCCACGGGTAGACCTGGGCTCCGCCCGCCTCTGGAGCCCAGGTCTACCCATAGGAACCAGCCGCAGGTAGACCTGGGCTCGGCCAGCCTCCAGCTTATGACGTCACTTCCGGTGGGCGGATCCTGACATGTGCCAATCAAAAGTGAGTTCCTGTTCTTAAATCATTTAGATGCCACCACTGTATACTTCCCACTGCATATATAGCAGGCACGGATCTGAGGAACCCTTAGAAGAGGCCTGAGCCTCCCCTGGGGCAAGGGCGCAAATGTGTCCTTGCCCAAAGCTGTACTGGTTTCAGTGCAGGCCTACTGGACTCGCTGTTCCAGAGTAGTTCAGGATTGCACTCTGAGACATACAAAGTTATGCAGGGGGTGAATAGAGTATATAGAAGGAATCTCTTTTCCCTCTCACACAATACCAGTACTAGGGGACATCCACTAAAGTTGAGTGTTAGGTGAAAGAACAAGCAAAAGAAAATATTTCTTTACCCAGAATGTAATTAGGCTATGGAACTCCTTGCCACAACATGTGGTGATGGTGTCTGGCCTGGATGCCTTTAAAAGGGGATTGGACAGATTTATGAAGGAAAACTCCATCAGAGGTTACAAGAGTCTGACATTAGCTGGTTGCTCATCATGAGGGTCGGATAGGAATTTTTTTTCTGTCATCGGAATTGGCCATGGATGGCAGTTTTTTGGCTACCCCAGACTGGCGAGGGAGGGGCGGTGTGTTCAGTAGGTTTCATGATTTAAAAATTGGTCACTTGTGTTTAATAAAGTTAAACTCCAACCTCAGTCTGGTGTCTTCCTTGGGGTGGTGCAAGGGTAATAGGCTACCTCAGAATGCCAGACGCAGGGAGATACCAGTACTTGGTTGTCTTGCATGCTCCCTGAGCCATCTGGTGGGCCACTATGAGATACAGGAAGCTGGCCTAGATGGGCATTTCACCTAATCCAGTGGGGCTGTTCGAATGTTCCTATGAGAACATGTCTGAAGAGGAGCGTATGGCTCTGGTGGCTGTCAAAGACAAATGCTGTGGAGAATCTTGACCGGCAATCAGTGTGTTTACCTCAGAATTTACCTCAGAATGCCAGATGCAGGGGAGTTGCAACAAGATGCAGGTATCTAGTTGTGTGCTCCCTGAAGCATTTGGTGGGCCACTGTGAGATACAGGAAGCTGGACTAGATGGGCCTTTGGCCTGATCCAGCAGGGCTCTTCTTATGTTCAATGGCAGGACAAAGCCTTGCACTGGGTCTCCCATGGTGCCACCACTTGCCTCCTGATGATACACTGAGCATTGCCATGGATCCTGTAGGTTCAGAGTTCGGTCTGATCAGGTATGCCCTCTGATAGCTGGGGGCGTGGCCAGCACCCTACCTGGCTGACTCCTGATCCCACCTCAAATTTGGCGTGATGCTACTTTTCAATCATTGGCAACCCAATGTTATCAAGGGCTTATGGTTAAGGATCTCATGATCTGCCTCTGTAAGTCTGATTACAAAGTCACAAAGGGTTGTTGTGTGTTTCAGGACCACCAGTGTGCTCCAGTGGCTCTAGGATGCCACACCAAGGCAGGTAAGGTGGCAGTGGGGGGGGCAGTTCTTAAAGCAGTTTGGGGGAGGATTGAGGTGGGGAACAAGGTAGGCAGGGGACAATTTAATGGTGGAAGGATATGGATTGTGGCAGTATTCTATGTTTTCCTGGCCTGACATGGCAGGGACAAAGAAAGAAAGAAACAAAAAACGAAATGAGGGCTTTGAGAAAATAAACACAGGAATAGCATGGTATACCCCATATATTGCTGTGCCTAATTAGAATGTGATTCTTATATAGTTCTAATCAGCCTTTGTTGATCCATTTCAGGCACTCCTTAACCAGAGAGCAAAATAAACTTCTCCTTGCCAAGATAAAGAACTGAAGAAGAATGAAGCCTTTTTGCCCTTAGCCTTTTTCCAGAAAAATGACTTTTCCAAATAAAGCAAATGAGGGATTGGTGGTGTTATCAGCGGCATACCTAGAGGGGGATCACAGCACTAGGTTTTGCAAGCAGCCCCTTCCTCTTCAGAGCCATTCAGAGCCATTGTAGCATCCGTTTTGCTCTACCCTCTGGGAATGGCTCCCAAGTGGAGGGGGAGCAGCTGCTTGCAAAACCTAATGCTGTGATCCCCCTCTAGGTACCCCTCTGGTGTTATGTTCTTGCAGGTTGAACCAATCAACAATGGTTCAGCTATTTATTTATTTTTTTGTAACAGAGGAAAGACTTGGAGTAAGTTATAAGAGGATGAAAGAGACCATTTCCTAGTAGGGAGGGGGGTCAATGTGAATTGGTCAGGATGAGTTTACAGAGCGTGATTACTGATACTGAAAAAGAATGGACTTGAAATACGAAGTTTCCCATTTCTCATTACTCAGTTGTCTTGTGAGTCATACTTCCTTGCCTTGACATTCTTACTTTGTTCATGAAGATATATAAGGAGAATTTCTGCCAATTTTGCACTTGAGTGGTTAGTATTCCTTAGACTAGGCATCCTGAACTGGTAGCCATTCTGAGAGCATGCTCAGTTGTTGATTCCTTGTTTGTTTCCTGAACCAGTATATCGCTAGCCAACAGATTTGTATACCCAGGGGCATAGCTGAAGAAGTGCAGGGGGGGTGCAACTGCACTGGGCATCAAGCTTTAGGGGAGCAACACGCTGAGCTTGACACTAATGGCCAAAATGGTGAAAAACCTTGGTATGTATGAACAACAACATCATGTTATAAATCATTGGAAGGGTAATTTCATGCAGAATGCAATGGAACAAATGGCATGTAATATCTTCATTCTATCAAAAGTTATGGTAAAAAAACCCAGAAAATGAGAATACAACTGTGATGTCAGTTTCTGTTGTGACATCATTTCAGGGCAACGTTTTGCCCTTGGCACTAGGCTACATTTCATTAGCTACGCCACTGTGTACAGTATACCCTCTTCCTATATTCCTAGAATAGTTCACACATGTATTTCTAACCTTTACTCTCAAATGATACATTCCTGCATATTTCCTGAGGTCATCAGAGAGGGCCCTTCTTAGGATTCCGCCACCATCTGAAGCCAGGGGGATGGTGGCAAGGAACAGGGCCTTCTTGGTTGTGGCACCACAACTCTGGAACCAGCTTCTGGAACGGTTAAGCACACCGCCAGAATTTGTCCCGGCCCCCACATGAGGCACGGGCAGGTTTCTAGCCTCTGACTGGCTGGGGGGGGGATGAGCCAATTAGCTGTGCCCCGCCGCGAGGATTGCCCATGCATTCGGGCGCTTGCAGGCGATGACGTGCCCTCCCACCCCCTCGCCCGTGAGGGGGCCAGGTAGGAACTTTTTGTCACCACCCAGGATTGGCTGATGGGGCAGGTGGTTTTTTGAGTTTAATAGGCAAGTTATCCCGGTCACTTAGGCAGGTATCGTGCGGGATGGGGATATTAGATCACGGAGTCCAGTGTGGGGCAGCAAGGGTGGGGGACAATCCACGCCCAGTCATGCTTGCTTAACTGGCTCAGTGACGCGGGCAGGCTAATCCCCTGCCTGGGAAGTGCCAGGCTGGCTTTAGGGCTAGTCCCAGGCGGCCTGGCTGCCCAGCCTCCCCAACACTTCAGGGTGACTGGGAGAGGGCTGTAGCAGGTCCACGACCTGCTGTGACCTGGAGTCGGATGGTTTGCCCGAGAAGGTCAGGGGAGGTAGACAGGCAGCACCGTTTCCCCTAACGATGCCTGCATGATGTTAGCTTAGACCCTGCTGCTGTTGATATGTATAAATAGTTAATAAAGTGGCCCTTATTACCATATGGAACTTGTCTGTGTCTTTATTGCGGGGTACAGGGGTAAGATCTGAGGGCAGCTTCCTCGATATACGGTTTTCGGCAGGGTTTAAAGACCTATTTGTTTCAACTGGCTTTTGGGGAGGGAGATACTAGGAACTGCTTTTAAAATCTTTTAAAACCTATGAACTTACCAACTTTTATGCTGTTTTTATATTTGGACTGTTCTGCTCTGTTTGTTCTTGTCCACAATTTTAATGGTTTTTAATGTTTAATTAAAAATGTAATTTTTATGTAATTGTTGGGACGTGGTGGCACTGCGGGTTAAATTGCTGCTGCTGGGCTTTCTGACCGGAAAGTTGAGAGTTCGAGACCATGCGACGGAGTGAGCTCCCGTTGCTTGTCCCAGCTCCTGCCAACCTAGCAGTTCAAAAGCACATAAAAACGTGAGTAGATAAATAGGTACCACTTCAGTGGGAAGGTAACAGCGTTCCATGCGCTACAGCATATAGTCATGCTGGCCACATGACCACGGAAGCTTGTCCTCGGACAGCCGGCGGCTCTACAGGCTTAGAAATGGAGATCAGCACTGCCCCCTACAGTTGGTAACGACCATTCAGTCATGGGGAAACCTTTACCTTTAATGTTTAATTACTTTTAATTTTAATATGTTATTTTAAAGGGTTTTAATTTTTGAAAACCACTTTGAATCTAAGAAAAGTAGTATATAAATCTAATAATAAATAAATAAATACATGAAATATACCCAATGTATATCGCATGTGGGCTGCCATGTATTCTGTATAGGAAAAAAGATCAATTGTGAAGTGGCTCAAACCTAATACAAGAGGAGTGGGCACAAACTGCAGAACAATTTTCCAGTGCCCTGAAGCAGCAAAATTAGATGACTATCTACAATGTTTATGCGTTGGCTCCCCACAAACAAGCAGCTAATTTGCCCAGTAACTTCTTCACCTTTGCTGCTGTTTTGAGCAAGTAATTATAGAAGGTCAACGTCTGGTCAAACGAAACATTGAGATAAACAGGACTAACATCATGTCTCACCCTCTGGCAATTTTAAGATGATATTTAATTCCTAACTAGCGCTAGTATTGCAGAGATGGAACACACTTAGGACAATTTTTGACAAACAGTGTGGGCAATAATCAATTACAATAGCAATGTTGTACACAATGTTTTCCGAGTCAGGGAAGGGTCAGCAGTAGGATGTGCAGGCCCATTTTCTTTAGGTTGTGCTATGATGTTGTTTGATAGCTCATAGAGGTGTCTTAAGACTTACTGCTGCAAATCAGTTAACACATTAGGGGCAGTGATGTCATTCAGGGGGAACGGACCAGAACGGGCGTTCCGGATCCTAATGGGCTCTGTGGCTGGTTCCAGGTTCCCAACAAGTGCCAATCAAAAGTGAGTTCCTGTTCCTAAATCATTTGAAAGACACCACTGATTAGGGGCAAACATTTTAGTCACGGAACTAACTGTGCTGGCCTAACTCCGGGTCAACTTTATGGCCAGGTTTGTTGAATGAGAGTTGGGCTGCACTTCAGGCTGGCTGAGAAAATACATTTGCAACCTGATTGGGAGGGCTTTAAAGTAAGCTGCATGGGGAGGGGACAGATCTCCATACTTGATGTAGCACTGAATGCTCGAAAAGGGAACATGGGTAATGTAGAGACAACTGGAGCAGCAATGGGAAGTAGCAATACTATGGGCAAAATGGAGGAGAAGTGAAACGGGGGTTCTACTTAGGTGTCCCTATACCAATGACAAGATATGGGGAACTAATGAGAGGAACTACAACTGTTGCTCCTGTAAGGTGGATATGATTGAGAACAGTGGTTCCCAAACTGTGGGTCAGGACCCACCAGTGGGTCATGAGCCAATTTCAGGTGGGTCACAAAACACCTAGAGCAACCATATTAAAAATATGGGATGCTGGAAAGGGGAAAAGATGTGTGGTTGTTTTGCTTATGGCAAGGTTGTAAATAGGGTTTTTTTTTCTTTCTGATTCACTTTGCTATCGGAAAATGACTAAACAGTAGGAAAAATTTCTAGGTGGTAACTAACAGTGAAACCATCTACCTTGGCAAGAGACAGAGGTTGGATAGCCATCTATTGGGGATGTTGTAGTGGATTGCCTGAAGTGGATTGCCTGAAGTGACAAGGGACTGGACGATAATCTTGTAGGTCCCTTTCAATTCTGATTCTATAATTCTGTGAGCATCTGTGAGCAATGATCATTTTTGATCATTTTAGAAAGTTAGACTGAATCAAAAGTCCCTTTCCTATACCTGAATTTTTTATCCCCTTCACATTTGGAAGGTTAACAGTTACAAAATGAAAAAAGGACCATGAGTTACTAGCCAGCATTGTATTGTCTCCTGCAGGGGACAATTTAATAACAACACATTTCCTCTGGACTTGTTAAGGGAAAAGCAGGAGACTTTGTAGAATCATGGAATTAAAAATATAATAAGAATCTTGGTTTATAAGTGCTGAATATCTTGGTTTCTGTTTTTGTGTGTGAGAGCGTCACTATCAGGATGTTTTAAAAAAAATCAATCAGTGATGTTTCATATGCGCAGACAAACACCCACCAAGAGGGAAAATTCAAATACAAATTCAGAGACATTGCTGAAATCTACTTTATTGTGCGTAGTTATACTCATCAGTCAAGGACCATTAAAGATCATTGCTAACTTAAACAGGTTGTCAACAAAGGGCAACAATAAATACCAGGTCTCAGGCTACATTTTTTGCCCTTGAGGGAACACTCTTACAGAGCAATCCTAATGCTGCCCTGAGCCTGGCACAAGCAGGGGTATAGCTAAAGATGTGCAGGGGGATGCAATTGCACCGGGCAACAAGCTTTAGGGGGACAACAAGCTGAGCTTGACACTAGTGGCCAAAATGGTGAAAACCTTGGTATGGATGAATAATAACATTGTGTTATATATAATTGGAAAGGTAATTTAATGCAGAATGAAATGAAACAAACCAGAGTGTAATATCTTCATTTTATCAAAGGTTATGGCCAAAAAAACCAAAATACTACTGTGACATCACTTCCTGTTGTGATGTCACTTCTGGGGCAACATTTTGCCCTATGTACCAGGATACACTTTCATTAGCTGCGCCCCTAGGCACAGTCACACTTGTGACTATTTGGAGAGAAGCTGAGCCAGCGCATGAAAGTGTGCTGGCTCAGGAGTGCTGGAGATGCACCAGGAGCCATTGAGTTTCGGCAGGCTGGCATGGGGAGTTGGAGAGGGCAGAGGGAGGGTGTTCTGGGGGAGGGGGCGTTTGTGGGTGGACTGAGAGGCGGGTCAGGCCTGGGATGGGATTGGGACCAGCCTGTGTAACTTGGAATCCTAACCCCAATCCCTGGCCCAATCAGCCTTACAGAGGCCACTCAGATTTGTGCCTGCTGATCTGAGTAACCCTATCGGGATTGCTGGCTCATGACATGGGGTAAAGGGACTAAAATCCTCTCACTCTATGTTGCACCCAAGCCCACTCCTCACCTGCACTGGATACAGCACAGGCCTGTTGGTCTACCTGTTTCAGCGCAGGTTAGGATTATGCTCTTAGTAATAACTGATATCTCACTGATAGGGTAATTTGAGGATAAGGAACACATTCCTTGACATATTTCAAATCTTCTCAATCTAACATCCTGTTGTGGCCTCTAGGGGCCTAGGGTCATTCCATGAGGACAGCTCCACATCTCAGGGGTATGCCTCACTCATGGGCTCAGCTGATGCGAAGTGGAATTAGAAAGAATTACTCTTACCAGCTGGAAGTCCATTGCAACAAATTGCTACAACAACACACTCTGGGACCCATCTGTGAATGCTTCTTCCAGACACTGCTATGTGTCTGTTGTTGATCCTTTCTCACTGTGTCTCTTCAAGGGGGTAGGCTCAAATGGATTCCTACCAACCTCTGGCCGTCAGCCTGCACCCATTGCTCTTCCCTACATGTGCGATCTTCTCCACAGGGTGGCACCTTCACTGGCTATCCCTCTCAGAGGATGGAACTCCCACCCCTTGGGGTCCAAATGTGTCAGGGCACAGATCCCTGTTCCCGGACAGTTCTTCAACAGGGAGGCAGTGGGGAGGGGTTTCTTGTCCCAGTTTGTCACAGGGCCTGGGAACCCTGGGCCAATGCATCCAGAAAGGGGCTACATGGAAGTTGGACCAAGCTACTGGCTCATTCCCTTCCTCCCTAGGCTCCTGTCCCCTGATGCCTCCCCCTTGGGGCTTAAGAGGCTGCTAGCTATTCCCTGGCCCCTCTACTGGACTCAGGTGTGGCCTAGCATGCAGCTGAACCCACTTTCTTGCCTGATGGCCCCTGTTCTTAGTTTTGGGAGGGCTAAACCTATGGCCAATGCCCATCTGGCCTACTGCCAGCTGTCCCTTGGCTTTCTCAGCTAGGGTTCCTGTCCCTCCCCCAGGCTGATGGCTTGTCCCTACGAGTACGCACACATCCCTATAGAACAGCATGGAGTTGTATCCTATTCGTTGAAAACCCAGGTACGTCTGTCTGTCTGTCTGCCTGCCTGCCTGCCTGCCTGTATGTAATTCTCTCTAATGTGGTACATTCTGGTGTATTTTTCTATTTCCTCAAGTTATACCAGCTCACTTCATCCAAACAGCATGTTCCAGATGTCCTCCAGTTCATCCCTTAAAATAGTTTCCAAGGTATTACGTACAACTGACGTCAGCCCAACTATTTTGTAATTCCTGAGCCTTTCCTGAGGCCCATTCTTGAATAACAGCATTACATTCATGTCTTCTTTTCTCAAGAGGGCCCTCCTGAACTAAAGCAAACCTGTAAAAATCTTCACTTTAAACCTCTCCAAGTTCTCACTATTTCGGCACACTGTTGCGTACCTGATTTCCCCTCCAGATGCTCTTAATAACATCAAAGCCTATTTGTGACTTTTGTATGAGGTCATCATTTTTCATATATGGCAAAGTGTTCTTGTAACACAGTAAACCTCCCTTGCGCTGGCGATCTTTTCTAAAGTACTGAAGCCTCCTTATAACTGACAATGGCTTAGTCATAAAAAAACCAAACACAAACAAACGAAAAAACATTGTGGGATGCCTTCAGAGTCTTAGCAGATGCATACTTTCAGATTCCCCCACTCTCCTTCCACTTCCAGGAATTGATACTGGATGACACTGAACAAACTAAGGTAAAAAGAAAACTTGTCTTATCAGTGATAGTCCTGTCATATGCCTTAGCAAAATAAAATGGCTGCCTACGGGAAATGGCTGTCTATGGGTGCAATCCTCCTAACCAACTTTCCAACTGTCATGAAAGTGCTCTGTCTAACATAGGGGTTTTTAACCCCTGCTTTGTAGTAGAGCTTTGCAGCATACTTTCTGTTATGACTCCTCTTGTGTAAAATCTCAGGTGAGGATTCCCAATTAGAAACAGGAGGAGGGGGGAGAAAATCCCCAGAGAAAGTAGAGTTCTTGGCCTCTACTTTTGGATTATTCTTGGGAAGAGTTGAACAATTCTTGAGATTGTGAGTTGGAGGTGATGAAGACCTGTTCTTGAGTTTGACTAGTCAAAGGGAAAGTTAGAATTGGTAAGGGATTCTTTTAAGCATTTAATTTTGTCTTTTTAGCTGTGTTTTAACATTGTGTTAAACCAATAGGCTTGTAAGTTTTAAACCCCAAACTGTGTTTTTATTTTTAGCATATTTTATTTTTATTTAGCATATTTTATTTTTAGCATATTTAAGTCTGGGGGAAACCCTTCTTTAATTGATGGAACTGCCAACTACTTGTTTTGATAAAATCATGGAGGAGGTTTGGCCCAGGGAACCCCTCTAATATTTTTGCTTCCTGGACTGCTGGCAATGGAACTACCATTAGACTTGGTCATGACACCAGCACTGACATAACTGTGCCAATGGGGCATGTGCTGAATCTTGCAGTGGAATAGTAGTCATGGAGGCCTCCTCAAGATGAGGAAGTGTTTGTTTCCTTACCTCATAAGAAGAGCCCCACTGGATCAGGCCAAAGGCCCATCTAGTCCAGCTTCCTGTATCTCACAGTGGCCCACCAGCTGCCTAAGGGAGTAGACCTCAGAGCTGTATTGCCCTTAACCTGTTACTGGAAAACTGGTTAGGATTGTGCCATAAGTGAAGTTTGACAGTGTGACCTAGTGGCTTCTTCAGGTGATATTCTGCACCCAATCTAATTCACTTGTTCTTTTCCCTAGGCAAGCTATAGCTGCTTTCTGTACTGTATTCTCTACAGCTTCTCTTGAAGACTTGTAGTCTTGAGTCACATATAATCAAGACAGTTTACATAGGCAGGCCATGTACCCCATTTTTATTCCAAATGGGGTATTTTACAGGTTTTATTATATGAGACAAACTCATAGAACCTTCCATTTCTCCAGAAGTTTATCTTCATGGTGCAACTGTTTCCTGGCTGCACACCTCTTGTGCTTTCCAAGTTTCCATAGGTAGCTGCAAAACACACTTCAGAATGTTATCCATTTCTTGCCAATCTGTATTCCTTTGTATCTAGCCAGAGGCTTCTGGTCTCCCATCCAAAATGAAACCCAAAGTGATCCTGCTCAGCCTTTTCAGGCAATGTAAGGGGTCAACCTCCAGACCACAGCTCTTGATCTATTACCCTATTAAAAGGTTAAAGAGGCCTATTACCTATTAAATGGCCTATGTGAAGGATTAGGAAAAATGTGGCTGAGAGCACAATCCCAACCTGGAGTTAGGCCAGCACAGTTCAGCCAGCGCAAGGGCCACCATAAAGTATGTTTGGACCACACTTGGAGTCAGATGTGCGCCATTCTCCCTAACTCCGAGAATGGCCCAAATGTGCTTTATGGTGGCCTTTTGCCAGCCTAACTCCAGGCTAGGATTGCACTCTAATTCAGAGCTTAACTTGCACTGAAGTGTTCATCTCAAGGAGAAGCCTGTGGTTGGAAGGGTCAACCTGCTTTTCTTGGAGCCTGATGTGGTTTACCCATGCCTCACTTACCAGACAAAGCATCAGTCTCCATTACTCCTGCTCTCTCAGTTTGAAAATGAAGAAGATGAGTGTGGAAAAGAGAGTGGAGGGGACACTTCCACTCCTGCTCCATTCTTCCTTTTTGACTCCGGGGGTGGGGGGCTAAAGCAGGGTCTCCCGGCCAAACAACTATGTGAGGTGACAGCCCAAGTTGATCTCATGGACAGGCAGGCCCTGATGCCTTGTCTGTGTCAGAATATCTTCTGAATTTTGACAATGGAGAGGTATGGACTGGAGGAAGAAGCTAAGTGGTAGTAACCCTGGCTGTTCTTTGGAAGCGAGGCTGAGGACCCAATCCTATCCAGCTTTCCAGCTCTGATGCAGCTGCAATGCAGTCACAAGGTTTGGGAACAAATGTTCCCGTACCTTGAGGAAGCTTCCATCACTGGTCCTTCACAGCAAGATGCAATGCGTGCCCTGCTGGCATGGTTGCATCAATGCTGGAAAGTTGGATAGCATTGTGCCCTGACATAGCTGATAAGCTGTTATGAGAGAATGAGGCCACAAGGACTCACCAGCCGTGAGAGGGCAACGGAGTCATTATGATAAGATGCGAGATGGAGAAGCATGGAGGTCAGCTGCCAAGGATGAATTGCACCCAACTGATTTTGGGCTGCTGCTTCTGAAAACTCAGAACTTCAGTGGTGGGATTCAGGGGGTTCGCCCAGGTTCTATAGAACCGGTTGTTAAATGGCTGGGCCCCGCCCACTCGCTTACCTTGGCTGGCTTCGGGTTTTTTTTGGCTCCGGCTATGACATCATAGAACCGATTGTTAAGGCATTGTGCTGTAAAAAAATCAAATGATGAGCACACTGTTACATTGAGCACACTGAACATTGGAAATGAGGAATTCTATGAGTTTCTTATAGAACATTCATTGTAAAAACTCCATTTGCATAAAAATAAAAGCCTCTGTGAACTGCCTTGGGTTTGAAAGACTCAAGGTCTGACTCCTTGTGAAAGTCAGTGAGAAAGACAGTATAGAAATCCTGCATAACCACAACTCTAGACTTTTCCAGAGAACTGAAAAGGGGAGGAGTTTCACCTTCAAATTTCTGGTTTTCAATGTGTGATTTGCTGTTCACAGGGCCACAGCAAGGTGGAGCCAGTGGGTGCACCATTTCATCTGCAGACCTTATCCATCATACCTAGTACAGTAATTCTTTTTTCCTTTCTTTTCAAAGATTTGTGTCATGTTTGTTTTCAAGCAAAACATGTCTCGTTTTCAAGAATGCCAGTGGCAGCGATATATTGTGGTGCATCAAACTCCAACAACCTAGCTTGTCTAGGGTTTCCCTATTCAGGACTTTTCCTGGCTAAAGATGGATTTTTTCAAGATCAGGATCATTTTTGTTAGGCTTATGATCCTTAAAAGGACAGCCCCTTTTTAACCACTAGAACTATGCTTGTAAGTTTACAGCAACTAAAATGGGCAAGGGAGAATTTAGGATGGCCAACTTCTTCAGCTTGGCCTGGATCAATATTTTCATATAGTGGTCTGAGCATTTTTCCTCCATAAAAACTCTTAATAATGAAAAAAAAGAAGAAATACCAGCAACATTAAAAAATGCATTTGAATCAGTTCAGCTGTTTTCTGGGTGGACGTCACTGACTTTCTCACATAGATGATAATGGCTCTGTGACGGAATGCAAATCTCTTGTGGAATTATGAAAACATTGCCAAGAAATATATTCCAGGCAGTCTTATTCCCCAAACTCAAAGTTCTTTCAATATTCTCCAATTGCCAGTGCAAGGTGAATATTTTTAAATGGACTCCTGAGGTTTCTTTGCTTTGCTTTCTAACATGTACTGTTCTTAAACTTCTGTTCAACTTTCTTTCCTGTTCATTATCTAAATTTAGCGTGGCATTCTTAGTTCCCAAGTGATTGGCAGGGTTTCATCAGTGGAAATGTTTATCCAATTTTTCGACTGACATTACTTTGAAGTTAGAATTGTTTCTGAGCAGCTTTGTATGGCACCATATATTTGTTGTCATCATTTCAATATGGGTGTGAAAACCAGGCATATATATCATTAACATTATGCATGTCTCCAAATATTAACCCCCTCTATTTTCTCTTCCCCCCCCCCCATTATGACTACTTGGGCAGTAGTGTAGATGTGAAGGGTCTGGGGGCTCCATTTCCCCCTCTATGGCAAAGTGACAGTTTTTCTGTTTTAATATTGGAAATATTGCTGAATATTTTGTTTGATTAAAAAAAAGTAAAGGTTTCCCTGCGACCGAATGGTCTAGTCATGACCGACTGTAGGGGGCGGTGCTCATCTCCATTTCTAAGCCAAAGAGCCAGCGTTTGTCCAAGGAAAAATTTCTGTGGTCATGTGGCCAGCATGACTATACGCCGTAGTGCACAGAACGCTGTTACCTTCCCATTGAAGTGGTACCTATTTATCTATCCACATTTTTTACTTTTAGCATGCTTTCGAACTGCTAGGTTGGCAGGAGCTGGGACAGGCAACGGGAGCTCACTCCGTCACACAGTCTCGAACTGCCAACGTTCTGGTCAACAAGCTCAGCTCAGCGGTTTAACCCGCAGTGCCACCGCGTCCCTCATTTTGTTGGATAGATAAATATTTGATATTTTATTATGATTTTATTACCAGAGGCTCCTTTTGGCTGAAAAGTGGAACCCCCTTTTTCTCCCTCCTGATTAATTTTCAGTTATAAGGTGAAAAGTTTCAGTGCATAGGTGAATGCCATATTTGTGCTGCCCTTTTCCCCATTTGAATGCTATGCAAACCGTGTCCTGGTTCTGTTTAAGATCCGAGAACTCATGAGTGGACATTCAGAAAACTTTAGTCAGTTTTTGATTGAGGTTTCGGGCATCAAATCCCTGGAAGATATACGATGACAGGCGTAAGCTACCCCTCTTTCCCCCCACTTTGGAAATGTTTGAGATCACAGTTCTGAAGAATAACAATGAGCATGGCCAAGCATGGCCAGTTGTACAATCCAATGTAAGTTTCCTCAGTGAAGCTGGTTCTCCTTCCAGGGAGGCTGTTCACCTGCTTCCACTGATCTGCTGCAGGAAGGTCAAATTCCCCTCTAAGTCAATGCAGCAGGTTGGCACAAACCATGTTATTCAGGGACTGAGTTCCCCTTACTGTGCACAAACTGGACACAGATGTGAATTGCAGGAAGCCAGCCAGTTTTCCCCTCAATTTTGGCAGGCCATTTGTGGAAAGCCTTACAGTAGCTGGCAAATTTGGGGACTGCTTCAAAGGTCAACCCTTTATTGCATAAATGGATGTAATGATACCCTTCGCAGGGTTATATCTCCTTCCTTCCAAGATGTCTCTTTTAACTATGAACAACACTCGTGTTTTTGTTCTTTTTCTTCCCATGAAATGTTTCATTAAATAGAAAGTCCAGTATTGTGTGTGTAAAATTAAGATATCCCTCCAGACTTCTGCCACCCGCCCAGATTGCTTTTTGTTGTGATGGTTATACAGCACAGCACAAATGAGTGCTTCCCTAGGAACGGAAAGAGGTAAATTCAGGTGAGATTTAAGTATATGTATTGTCACAAAGCAGAAAGCAAGGCTCAAAGGGGCAGTGGAATCTGAATCACAATGAAATCAGTTGGCAAACGTAGCTGTGCAGAAATTAGATATGTAGTCGTGACTGCTTACTCTAATATGTCAGCATCTCTTTAAATAATTCCGTGAATTCAGAAAGGGCAGCTGTGTGTGCTTGGAGGTGGCATTTTGTTTTCTTTAGAGGACTTATTAGGGAAAAGGGTAGATGGTGAGTTGACTGTGAGCAATGTTGTGCAGCGAAAGAGGCCCTGCCTTCCAAATCAATAAACAGCACTTCAGCTTAAACCACTAATGATCTGCATACATGTTTCAAGAATCACAACTTGGCTGCGGTTTGGTAAGGACTGGAACAACTTGTGGCTAGGATTCTGCTCGTGTAACCTCAGCTTTCTGCATGGGTCGCTAATTTCTAATACATTTGCTGGTTTGAACGCTGGCGGAAAAAGCAGCAAGTCTCTTTTGAGTGTGTGTGTTATATCTGAAATTGTGCCTTTTGTGATAGCTTGGGGTTAGTTCACACATTCATTGCTCAGTGATGGCAGTATCATGTCAGGGTCTCTCTCATCAAACACTGTAGATGGGATTGCCACATCACAAGGCACCACCTCAAACCTAGGCCCAAAGTAAGCAATATGTGTATCATGTCATCGGGGGACTGCAGCCTAGATGTTTGATATTCGAGCTATTCAGGGCTCTGACGTGGACAGGAACTGCAGGATTAGGGGTAGGCACTTTGCCATAGCCCAGAGATTCCCAAAGTGACAGCGCAATCCTATACTGCACTGGAACAAGCAGGCCGGCGCAGTATCAAGGGAGCCTGGAGCCTCCCCAGCGCAAGGGCACTGGGCAGGCACAGATCCGAGGAGACCGCGTGGCCTGAATCAGGACCGCACAGCCTGGGGATGAGGCTTAGGATTCTGCCTTACGACAGTCCTCTGGAGCCCCAGACTCCATCACTACTTGGGGCAAGGTCGACTGACCTCACAACCACCCTCAGATTTGCCCCCTCCACTCCCACTCCCTCCCCCAGATAACAAGCCAACAGTACTGCCACACAGCCTCAGCAACCAGAGCTGACAGAACAACCAGACAGGGAGACATGGCTCCCTCCAGGAGAAGAGCCTGAGAAGGAAGCTGCCCTTACATGCGAGCAGGGGTAGGTAGGGGCAGGGTGGAGACTAAGGGTTCAGTCCTATCCAACATTCCAGTGCTGATGCAGCAGTGCCAATGGGATGTGTGTTGCACTCAGTTGTGAGGGAGCCGTCATGGAGGCTTTCTCAGGATAAGGGAATGGTTGTTCCCTTACCTCAGAGCTGCATTGTGGCTACATCAGTGCTGGAAAGTTGGATAGGCTTGGATCCTCAAGATGCTCGCATATAAAGATTCCCCAGGAGCTAATGAGGAGCTCAGTAGAGGATAGGCCTCCACCTGGGTGGGTGGCTACCTGTGAGCCCTGAGAGAAAGCAGCAGGAAGTGGAAGCTGGGTGGTTTAACCCCGTTCCCTGGCCAAGTCTGACGGCACAATCCTAATCTGGAGCTAGGCCAGCACAATTAGGCCAACTAAGTTTGGCTGGCACAAGGACCACTGTAAAGCATGCTTACTTGCTCCCCCTGCACCACTGCCCAACCCTTGATCTTGAAAGGCAATGGGGCTATAGAAAATAAACCTTTGAAAATACAGATGCTACAATTAAATGGGAGGAAATAAATGGGTTGGAGTGGGAAGGGTTTGCAGAGAAATGGCTAGTCAATTCAGTTTGCAACACATTTTTTAAAAAACGTGAATGCTCTCGGAGTCAGGGAGGATGGCCTCTCTGACTCCGAGAATGGTCCAAACATACTTTACAGTGGCCCTTATGCCGGCCAAACTTTGCTGGCCTAACTTGCTGGCCTAACTCCAGGTTAGGATTGCACTCTGTACCGAGGCTCTTTGGGTTTTGCTATTGACTCTTGGCAAGCCCTCAGTCTCTCTCCTGGATGCCTTTCCCGCACCGCTAGTGGCATCCTCAACGGAGCAACCTGCGCAAGCAGCCTCAGTTGCGCAGAACGTACATTACCCAAATGATTTTATAAAGCCATTTTCAGCAGAATTCAATGGCAGGAGCCCAGAATGGAAAGGATCAAAGAAGAGGGAGCAAGATTTCAGAAGGCTCGTGCATTCGTGTTTTTTTTTTTTAATGTGTTGCAAACTGAATTGACTAGCCATTATTATTTGCAGGGGGAGCAAATAAGGCATGGTAATCACATATGAATATTTCAACAGTGCAAAGGGGAGGAATTATGTAATGCAGTATGTGAGGCCATATCTAAGTGTTATATGATAGAATTAAGAGAAAGGCTAAGGAAAAATAGAACATAAGCCAGCAAATGGTGAACTCTTTTGAGCCACACTGAGTTCAATAGGAGAGCTTTAAGAACAAACTGAACTTTTTCCCAGGAAAGCAAATCAGACTTTAAAGGATCACACCCCATAATCCATAATACATTTATGTGCTTTTTAATTACCTCTGACTTGCATATTAAACCTGGTTTTGACAAAGCAGAAGGGCCCTCTTGTAATTTGTACATCTCGTGTTTCCTGTTGTTGCAAGCAGAGTTTGTCTGTAAATCTCTGTACATATTTTGTCATATGTAAGGGAACAATATGAGCTCCCTCTTGTGGCTAAAGTTTCCCTTTAAAAATGTACCGCTTTTATATGGTTAACCGTATTGCACCAAGTTGTAAAACAACCATGGTTCCTTATTGTAAAGGCGCTAGTCTGGTTGTAGCATTCTTTCAAGCACATCTTCCTGTCTCAGACACATATATAGCAGGAAGCTGCTTTATTAAACATCATTCCTCTTTTGCACCCTCGCCACCAAAAAATAAAAACAATAAATTTGGACAAGGTTTTATTGTCTACATGGTATTGTCTATCGTGCTTTGAATGGGGTTGCACTCCCCCTGGAGGAGCAGGTGTGCAACTTGGGGGTTACCCTGGACCTGCAGCTGCCCAGGTGTCGGCTGTGGCCAGGAGAGCCTTTGCCCAGCTGTGGCTGGTGCACCAGATGCGGCTGTACCTGACTCAGGGCGCAATCCTAGTTAAGACGGCATAAGCTAAGCCAGCAAAGTTTGGCCAGCACAAGGGACTGCGTAAACTATGTTTGGACCACTCTCGGAGTGACGTGCACCATCCTCCCTGACTCCGAGAGTGGTCCAAACATGCTTTATGGTGTCCCTTGTGCTGGGCAAACTTTGCTGGCTTAGCTTATGCCGGCCTAACTCCAGTTTAGGATTGCGCTCTCAGTCGCATCTGGCCATTGTTGTCCATGCCACAGTGACATCAAGATTAGATTATTGTCACACTTTCTACGTAGGGCTGCCCTTGAAGATAGTCTCGAAGCTGCAGTCAGTGCAAAATACAGCAGCTCATGTGGTTGCTGGAGGTCAGTGGTTTGATTCTGTCGGACTGCTGCTTTGGAAGCTGCACTTTCCGGGCCCAATTTGAGGGCCTTCTTGGTGGTGATGCCTGTATTGTGGAACTTCCTCCATTTTGAGCTGAGAACAGCTCCTTCATTGCTAACCTTCTGGCAAGGCCTGAAAACACTTTCTAGTTCACAAAGCCTTTAACACTCAGCAAGGAGATGTTAGCTGCTTTTTTAGTAATTGATGTTTTGAGAGTTTGTAATTGCTGCCACATAGTTTTTATTCTACAATTTATAGTTCTATTTGTATTTTAATTGTTTTTTATGTATTTCGATCCTTTATAATTCTCATCTTTTATGTATTTTTAACTATTGTTAGCCGTCTTGGGTGCCCTTCAGGGAGAAAAGCGGTTACAAAATGAATAAATAATAAAAAGTAAGAATGCAAAAGTCTGATTGATCACCAGAGTATAGCAAATTATAATTAAGGTCCTGAATACATGCACAGTTGCAACATCCTAGCCATTCAATGGGTCTTACTCCCAGGTAAGTTATAGAACTAACGGCCAAATCCCATTGAAGGGGATGCCAGTGGAATGCATGCTCCACCAGCATGATATCCTTTACAGCTATTTCAAATGCGACTAGGCCAGTACATGCAGGCTGGCTGCATTTGCAAGCAGCAAGTGACCAACTCTGTGTTGCACACCTGCCAAAGGAGGAAAGCTAATGCAGGGGGTTAAGAATATAAGAGCCGCACTGGATCAGGCCAAAGGCCCATCTAGTCCAGGTTCCTGTATCTCACAGTGGCCCATCAGATGCCCCAGGGAGCACACAAGACGACTAGATACTCTCATTGCCACTCCCCTGCATCTGGCATTCTGATGTAGTTTACTTCTAAAGCATGGAGATAAGATGGCTCTACCCATCATGGCCTGTAGCCTGCGATGGACTTTTCCTCCAGAAATCTGTCCAGTCTTCTTTTAAAGGAACCTAGGCCAGATGCAATCACCACCTCCTGTGGCAAGGAGTTCCACAGATTAATTTACGCTGGGTAAAAAAGTATTGCCTTTTATCTGTTCTCACGCTACCAACACTCAATTTTAGTGGATGTCCCCTGGTTCTTGAATTGTGAGAGAAGGAAAAGAACATCCCTCTATCTATTTTGTCCATCCCATGCAGAATTCTGTATGTCTCAATCGTGTCCCCCCTCAGGTGCCTTTTTTCTAGACTGAAGAGCCCCAAACTCCTCATATGGGGGGTGTCCCACCCCAGTAATAATTTTCGTCACCTTTTCTGCTCCTTCTCTAGTTCCCCTATAACCTTTTTTGGGATGTGGCGCCCAGAACTGTATGCAGTACTCCAGATGTGGCCTTACCATAAATTTGTACAATGGTGTAATCATATTGGTTGTTTTATTCTCAACCCCTGTTTTAATTACCCCAAGCATGGAATTGGCACTCTTCACCACTGCTGTAGAGGAATGTATCTCCACCATCTTGCACTAATTTCTCCTTGGTTTTGTGATAGTAGATACCTTTAAAACCTATATGGTTTGGGCTCTGGGTACCTTAAGGACATGTTCTGCCATATGAAGATCATCAGGGGAGGTTCTCATCATAGGCCATTGTTGGCCATCCCATGTGTACTTGGTTGTGCACATGGGATAGGACCCCTTTTGGTACTATCACCTTTTCTGTGAAAATCCCTGAGATCCATGAATTCCTTACTATTCTAGGAGGGCTCTGAAGATATTTATGGTTCTGCCTGATCTTTGAACAACAATTGATGGAAGAGTTATTGTTGTTGCTAAGTTGTGTCCGACTCTTTGCGACCCCATGGACCGCAGCACCCAGGCCTCTCTGTCTTCCACTAGGTGGAAGAGTACCCTGGTGGTAAACAGCAGCATCTGCAATTCTCATTTTGTAATTGGCTGTTTTACTGTCTTGGCTTTGTATCAACACTTTTAGAGCGCAATCCTAAACTGGAGTTAGGCCGGCATAAGCTAAGCCAGCAAAGTTCAGCCAGCACAAAGGCCACCATAAAGCGTTTTTGGACTATTCTCGGAGTCATGGAGGATGGCACATGTCTGGGTGCTGGCCTCTCTGACTCCGAGAGCGGTCCAAACATACTTTACGGTGTCCCTTGTGCTGGCCAAGCTTTGCTGGCTTAGTTTATGCCAGCCTAACTCAGTTTACAATTGCACCCTTAATGTCGTTTTAGTGCATTTATGGTTCTGTTTGTACTGCTTTATATCATGCTGTTAGCTACTTTGAAATCTATAATGAGAGATGGGATAAAAATGAAACAATATAAATAACACCATACCTGGACTGAGTATACCTGCGCATTGCTAAGCAAAGGTCCTCCTATGCCTCACCTATTTGCATCCAATATATCAAGCAGATGTTTGGGAAGAGGAACTAGTCCTACAAGAACAGCTTGGAGATCAGGATATTGCATTATCGCAGGAACAAGATGCTCGCTATATAAACTTCAGAACTGTGAAAAATGCCATATAATGATCTCTCATAGCCAACAGCTATCCAGAAAAGAAGGTTTGAGGAGATTTTTTTTTCATAAAACTCAGGACAATCCTATCTAAGATCTGACAGGACCTCAGGACAACATGAGTGTCCCGAACATCAAAGCAAATTGCATGTGATTTTTACATTAGAACAAATTCTCATTGGACATTTAGGGATCATTGAGCTTGCCATCTCTGGCGGTACACACGGGACCAGCTCTGGGTGTTGTATATGTATTCTGAAGCATATTTGTGGCCCCTGGGGAGTAAGGAGCACCAGTACTGGACCCACGCCAGTCAGCATTGGGCCTCAGCACCCGAAGAGGATGCCATGCTGCCACTGGGGGATAAGCAACACTGCCAGGTGGTGGTGCGACTTGTCAGGGCGGCGGGAGGGCAGAACCATGTGAGGAAAGTTGAGGATTGGGCCTGCAAGGGAGTGGCGATACAGGCAGCCTTTGCCGCTGTATCCTAACCCCCTCACATGCTGACATGGGTCTTCTTGGCTCTTCACTCACTCAAACTTGGGCACAGAGCTCAAGAGGTCGATCGTAGCCACAGCAGCATTATTCAGGGTAAGGGAGCAAATGCTCCTTTCCCCTGAGAAGATCCCAGAGGTAGCCCTGGTACCCACAGGCTCCAACAGTCACCATTTTGGCCTGCTGGACCTGTGGGCGCTGGACAGTTTAGGATTGGGCTCTTAGGGGCCCAGATTAGACAATGCAAGAGGTTGATGTTTGGAGAGTTTGGGAGCAGAATTCATGATAATATGTGCACCTGGTAGGAAGATTTGAAGGGAAATATGGGGATTCAGCTATTTGGGACTGAGGTTCTGAACAGCCAACATTCCAGAGATTATTATAATGTTTATGTCCTGTTATAACAATTTATGTGGCGATATCGCATCAAGCCTGCTTCAGGCAACTGTAAATTACCAAAAAATGGGCACTGAAAAGCATGCCAACAACAATAGCGAACATTTTGGGAATCTTTAAGCAATTAATTTGGTTGAAGTGAACAGTTCTGTCAGCTGACAGGAGGAACACGACTTCACTAAATTACTCATTTACTATAGTCATCAATGTGGGAATACATTTTCTCTCTTTGTTATGGGCAATAATTCTATGCATGAAATGTGCTAAATTAATTGAAGCAAGCATAAGTACTGCAAGAACTATGAGGCATATGGCGAAGTATATCTGTCAATATGGCGAGATAGCAGCTATTTTATGTTGGTGTGAGTAATACGATGCCAAATCAAGGAGTAACACTTGTGTAGCTGCTGTTTTTGTGACTGCTTGCTATCGGATTGTTTTTTGGACAGCACATAGAAGAGCCTGTTACCTTGCAGAGCACCAAACAGAGAAAAAAGACGCAACAGGTTCACTGTTGTTGTGGTACTCCTGATATAAGTAGGAGTAAAAGGTATTTTGCTCTGAGTAAACAATTGGCATGTATATGGTGGATTTCTCTGAATCTTGCCATGCTGTAGTGCAATGTTGATGATTTCCAGAACGATGATGAGTAATAGCCTGGATTTTTTTTTCCTCCAATATTTCAAGAGACTTTGAGAACCTCTATCAAATGGATAAAATAAAAGCATTGGATTTTATCCAGGTCCAAGGCCCGATGGCCGGATACAAGCAGGCAACAGTAGGAATGCATTTTACCCCTCCGATCTCCGGCTGTGCCAGCCCATTCTCTAACAGCCTAATCCTAAAGATTGTCCCGTGCTGCAGTCCAGTGGGACTGGTTCATCCTCCATTGCATCCAGCGTGGGAACAGGAGCTATTGCAGGTTTCTCCAGGGTAAAGGGACACTTGCCCCAGCAGCTTCTATGAGGCTACTCAGATCCGTTCTAGCAAAATTGTGTCGAGCTTTCAGGCCCGGGAAAGGGGATAGGCTGATGTGGTAGCCAAGGCTCCCATTCCCACCCCTTCCCTGGCCTGAACCTCCCCCGCCATGTCCTTCATGCCCTGTAATGCCTCCCCACCCCAGTCTGACCTCCCCCTGCCCATCTGTCACCCATCAGAGAGCCTCCCTACTTTAATGGGTGCAGGCTTCCAAGTGGAGGGGACAGGCTGGTGCAAGCCTTGCAGCAGAGCACCGCAGGCTCCCACACTGCCACAACATGCCTTATGGCACAGCACGCATGCTTTCCATCAGGGCTAGCCAGCATAAGTTTGGGCCATAACCATTCACGGCAAGTCAAAGTTCTTTCAAGATGTGTTCAAGACAAGAAAGTATCCATTGTTCCGAGAACTGTTCAGAGACCGCCTAGAGCTAAGTCAAGCACCCCCCGTTCCTTCCTCTACTCAATAACTGCGGTGTCTGCTGACACCCTGGACAGGCATCAGATCATTCTGTTTTTAACCTTTCCTCCTTCGCCCCTCTCCATATCCTTCCCCCAAGCATGATCATAGGATGCAGCTTCCCTTTGTAAGCTGCTACTTCAGCACCAGCTGCGCCATCAGGAACATTTCCCCTAGGAAAGCAATTTCAGCCCCTTTGCCTTGCTTCCCTCTTTGAAATCAGCTTGCAGCCCAGCCATCTTGGGTTTCTTTTCAAGCCCTTTTCTGCCTCTCTCGTCACCTGTGAAAAAGCACATTTTGGCACCCAAGGTCCATGATCTCTGGTCCATGAACCCCTTCGAGCACCTGCAGTTAGGAGAGTTCAACTGATGAGTCTTATCCTCTTACTGCGAGTGAAGTGGTCTGTGGAGGTGTTTGACAGTTGCCTTTAGCTCTGCTTCAGGTTACAAAGATCTAGCCATGATCTTTTGCTGCAGCTGGAACCTTGGTGCTTCACTATGCCTTCTCCTGCAACTCTTCTCCCAGGATTGCAAAAACCCAGGCTATGGTCTGTGTGGATGCTAGCATATAAACTGGCAGCCTACAAATCCTACATTCTCTACAATTTGGATTCTGTAAATAGCTGTATTTCAGAATTAGGAGGACAAGAACCTTTGTTTTTGCAATCTTTAATGGATTCAAAAAAGAAATCTTGTCCATACTGATTACTCAAGAAATCAGGATAGGCAGTAATTGATGCTCTGCAGCATAAAAACACAGTTTCCTTCCAGTCATGTCAATCATTTTAGATTTTATATCCTAGCAATTTATTTATTTATTTGCCCAGTTTTTGACTCTTTGAGTCCAATCCTATGCATGTCTACTCAGAAGTATAGTCAATAGAGATTACTCCCAGATAAGTGTGGATAGGTTTGCAGTCTTTGTTTAATTTTCCCCAGACTGGTTCTTATTCACTGTCTTTTAACACACTTTGCCCTTCTTTCCTCTGCTCTTTCACCCCTAATTATACCAGACCCTACAGGAGCCCTTTAAAGGTGTAGTGAGTTGCTTAGCAATGTCATGTCTTACTTTGTGCCATTATAGATCAGTGGCTACCTGGTTTGCATTACTAAGATTGCAAGCACTCAGCTCTTTCCTAACATTTATGATAAGAAATGATAAGACCAGAGAGCATACTACGGACATTTCTGGATGATGCAATTTGATTACATCTTTATCTTTGTACCAAAAGCCCATGGAGATCTTACTCTGGAAAGGGCTACAGCTTTTTATCTTTCGTTTTCTAAAGATAAGCATTTTACTTTGGGCTTAAAATACAGGATGGTGGCTGCTGCTGATAGGAATTTAGAGAGAAAAATCTCCCCTACCATGAACTTATTCAACTTTAGACAGAAAGACATTGCAATGTCATGAATCATTCCTTTATTCCTGTGGTTTTGCCACCCTGGGAGAATGGACAATGATCTTCATGATGATTTTGTGTTTGGGCTACGTAAGTATGGCAATTGGCCTACCGTGGGCCAACAGAAGTTAACAAACTGGGAGCCAGGACTTGGAACGTGTGCTCCGTGCAGACAGATGTCGAGCTCTCCAGATGTGTGGTAAAGTGGATTAGACAACCCTGGAGATCTCCAAGTGAGCAGCTTGATCCAATAAGGGACAGAGAACGAATGAGATATCAAAAACACCTGCAGGCCCAGGCTTCTCTTTGCAGGCTCTGCCACATTGCCTGAAGAGCCAAGAGTTTTCAAGGGAAGCTCTTTGCCCAGGAGTCTGCACTTCTTCAATAGGTTCCTCCTCATGTAGCCGAATTAAGATATTCAATCAATCAAAGTGTTTATATACCACTTTTCAACACAAGTTCACAAAGTGGTTCACAGGATAATAAAAAAGCTAAATGGTTCCCTGTCCCAAAAGGGCTCACAATCTAAATATATATATATATATACGTATATATATTGCCATCTAAATTCTTTTGCCTGAAATCTGAAGTATGTAACTTTCTCTCTTTTGCTCTTCTTGTACTCCCCCCACCCCCACCTGTGACCTTCTGGGTTGACCAGCTCTGCACGATTCTCAGTTTGACACAGGCTTCAGGGGCCTAGCCCCTGTGCCAGTAATTTTCCACTGGACAGCAGCTCATAGAGGGGGTGAGGAGAGAGAGAGAGAGAGAGAGAGAGAGAGAGAGAGAGAGAGAGAGATAAAAGGTGTTTTAAGACTATGCTGGCTGCTCTTTCCCTGCTTGCTGAGCAGCGGAATCACCTGTGCAGGTGTAATAAAGATCCTCATTCTCTCATTTTGGTTGTTTGCCTTTTTAAACACTCGTCCCCGCAGTGAGAACCATTTTGTGCCTTAAATAGCAATACTAACCTCCTAAATTTTTCGACTGGCATCTCTCTTGACTACTGGACCATTGTCCGCAGCTCCCCACTAAGGGTACAATCCAGTGGTGTCATCTAAATGATTTAAGAACAGGTACTCACTTTTGATTGGCACGAGTCGGGACCCGCCCACCGGAAGTGACGTCATAAGCCAGAAGTGATGCCGTGGCAGGAAGTGACATGAAAAAAGCCCTTTTTGAGGCCTCAGATGATTTTAAACTGACCCAACAGTTGCAACAGTATTCCACAGCACCCCCAGAACATGTTAAGGAGGCCTGGCATCATGTTAAAACCCCAGAGCAACTCATTTTTCAGTGGCAAGGAAAGGAAAGGCTCCGCTCGCTGCCTACCTGCCTGCCTGGCTCTGAGAACATGCAGGCAACTCAAACATGCAGGAAATTCAAACGTTGCAGAGGGCAGAGACGACAAGTGGGCGGGCGGATGGGCGGGGCCAGCTGTAATCCTAGAAACCAGTACTCGCGTACCCCCGCGTACCCCCTGCATGACATCACTGGTACAATCCTAAGCATTGTATTGGGTGGCAGGTTTTAGCTAGGATTCCACAGCTCCCTTGGCTGGTTTCTGTGGATCCCCCGGGGAGCTATGACTCACAATTTGGGAACCACTGTGCCAGCCTATTTCTGGTGCTAATGTGCTGGCTTGGGGAGCAGCATGGTTCTGGGCATGGGAAGGGCTGGTTTCTCAACTGGTTTCTCTGTACCCATTGGTTGCTGGCTCCTAGCTCTCTCTTTGTGGGTTTTCTGAGCCTGGTGTAGAGACCCAGACTCTAGGCTGATATTGAGGCCTGGGGCTGGATCCTATCCGTTTAATCCAACCGCTCTCTCTACCTTTACTTAGGGTTATACAGAGCTACTGCTTGGATCAGAAGTCCTGCAAGCAACCCTCGTCCCTGCAATAAGCTAAGCAGCTAAGATTAATCGAGTAATCTTGATTCCTGTTTGTATTGTCTGTTGAACGCTGACTTTTTAATTCAGGCTTCACTCAGGTATTGATAACCAAACAGGTTTAGCAACCAGGTTCTGTATAGGTTCATGACAAGGCTCAATAAAAACCTGCAGTAGGGCGTCTCCTCAGCGGCGGACCCAGTTGAAGCTCCGCCCTGGGCCGGGTCAATGATCGCTGCCTCCTGCACCAGCTCCCTGCCCCCTGCGCTGCCCTGCCACGCTTCCGCCATACCACACTACAGTTCGGAGCTCTTTCAGCGCAGGGGTGGGTGGGTGGGACAAATGCTGCTCTTGCGGCTTTTGCCTCTGTGCCGCTCTTCTGCTCTCCACCAGCAGTGCCTCTGGCGGGATGGTGATGGGTGGCAGTGGCTCCGCTGCTGCTCTGGCCCCTGTGACCCCCTGGACCCCTCACTAGGCCTGCCCCTGCATCTCCTAGACTGTTAAGGCAGAGAAGGGGGAAATCTGGAGTCTGGCATGTATTTAAAGGGCCAGCACAGAGTTAATTCATTGTGTTCCCAAACGATGCACCATTTAACAAGGCTCTGAAACCATGGTTTGAAGTAGGATGAAGAGTTGTGTTAAGAGGAACTGTGGATAACATTAAGTACAGTTAAAGTCAAGACTGACAAAACTGTTTCACAACAGTAAAGGCAAGCCTGAGGCGTGAGAGCACACCTTCCTGATCCTGGCATTGAAATGCAAAGCGTGACTACCAGCCTCTCGAGATCTGTTCCAAAGTCCCTCTGCACGCAGTCATGTCCTGTTGGTAAACTTCCCAGAGGGCTCTCAACTGACCACCACTGAAAACAAAATGCTGCACTTTAGGTACTTTTTCTCTGGTCTACCAGGCCTGTTCTTAATCCCTTGATCATGTGATAAGTACATCTTTTGACTCCCAGCCACTAATATTATAAAGGTAAAAGTTGCCCCACGACTGAATGGTCTAGTTGTGACCAACTGTACTCAGTGCTCATCTCTGTTTCTAAGCCGAAGATCTGGCGTTTGTCCGAGGACAAGCTTCCGTGGTCATGTGGCTGGCATGATTATACGCCAAAGCGCACGGAATGCCGTTACCTTCCCACCGAAGTGGTCCCTATTTATCTACTCTCATTTTTACGTGCTTTCGAACTGCTGGGTTGGCAGGAGCTGGGACAAGCGATGGGAGCTCACTCCATTGTGCAGTCTTGAACTACCAGCCTTCTGGTCAGCAAGTTCAGCAACAGCCGTTTAACCCGCAGTGCCACCACATCCCATGTCCCTAATATTATACCTTGCTATAATATGCCAGCATGCTGATATCTCGTCAAGGTGTCAATCCCTTGCTCAGTGGCAGTAGTGTAGCTACAGGGGGAGTGGCATGGTAAGTATTGCAGGTACCACAATGTGCTGTATAAGCAGCCCCTCCCACAATGCCATTGCTGCCCAGAATGGCTATGACAGTGAGTGGGGGGGGGGAAGTGCTTACAGCGCACATGGTCGCACCTACAACAGTACTTACTCCCCCCCCCCTAAGCAACAGCACTGCTCAGGGGTGATATGATCAACACTGAAGGCAGACAGAAGAGAAATATTAATAGGATAACAACAACATTTGTACTGCTAAATGAACCCAGGATTGTATGTTATCAGCTCCCTGCCTCCTTTTATCCTGCATGTCTGGGGTAATTACTCCCAGCAGCTTGTCTTTTCAGATTTATTTCATGGACTGTGAAATGTTCGCTGTGAAGTGCTGGGAGAAGCCTTCACGATCAAAGGGGTTCCCTCTATATATTATACTAAAGTGTGCCTGGCCTTCATGGGATAATACATCTGTCGTTGCTTGCTCCATCAACATAGTGGCTTTTTTTAAAATTTACCACTGAGACAGCTGGAGAGACAAATGGCAGCCAAATTCCAATGTGTTCCTGGCAGTGAAGGTGCTGTGCTCCAGCCCACTCCTTGGGAGAAGAAGGGGGGAAAGCCAGTGTAGTGACTCCAAGATATTTGTCTTTTGAGACATGCCAATAAATATTAGCGCATAAATGCTGGTAGCATTTGTGAACAAGATATAGCTACTCTTCAATTGTCACAAGCCTCTATTAAAGCTGCTGCCGCTGGTGATAAGGTACCAATGTGAGTTTTTATTTCGGAGCTTTCAATTTCCTTACAGACCCTCCCAATTACTTTTATTGATTTGTTTCCATTCCTTCTTGTTATGCTCAGCACTTTCCTCGTTCCTTAATGATGCTGTTGTAATGACGGGATGTTAGTCTTGTATTTATGCCTGTATCAAACTGCTTTGGGTTAATTAGTACGATCAGGCACACTTACCAATCTCTGGCGCACACTTTTGTGCTTCCTTATTGTGCAGTCAGCTTTATCATAGACGAGTTGCCCTCCAGCCAACAATGAATCAGTCGCCTAACATAGAGCAACCGTTGTACCAACTGTGTGAGCTCAGCAAGGAAACAATTGGATTTTCCTATTTAAATCCCTCGCATTTGTTATTCTCTTTTCCTTTTGGTCGCAAAGGTAGTTTGTTTTAATTTTCAAGCGATTCCAAGGCATTCATTATAAAGAACATGGGCCATGTGTTATTTTGGGCTGCCTAAACTTCTGTAGTCCCTGATAGACACTTTGCAGTGCTGGAGGTCTGTGTGGAGTCATTCATTTCCCACTAAAATCAGGGCATCCCATTCAGGATGCTGACAGAGTGGTGATCCAGCTCTGCCCACCTCCACTGTTCCTCCTCCTGCTCCCTGGATTTGAAAAGGAAGATGAAATGGAGCAAAAGAGGAAGTGTGGAGGAGAACAGTGTACCAGAGCAAAGGTCTTCCATAGGTGGGTTGAGGATTGTAACCCAGGCTCGGTTAGGTTGCTGTTGTGCCACCGCTGCCATTTTGATTTGAGGCTTAGCCCTGCACAGTTGAACAGTGGCCAGGAATAATGGCCCCAGATGTGGTCAATCTCACTTGAGATTTGACTTGGATATGGTGCTTTGGCCAAGCCTACCAAGCTTCATTGACCACCCTCGGACTCCGTTCCAACCAGTGGTGTCATCCTACCGGTACGCTGGGCGGGACATCTGGGTGATCGGCAGCCCGCCCGTCGCGTACCGCAGCGTTACACTGTTTGTGTAACCAGTTATGCCGCTTGCGTATGTTACGCAAACGGCATAACGCTGCGGTATGCGACGGGCGGGCTGCCGATCACCCGGATGTCCCGCCCAGCGTACCAGTAGGATGACACCACTGGTTCCAACCACCTGCTCTACCTTACAGCCATGCTCCTCTGCTCTGCCTTGTCTCATCTGGTTTCTTCTTTTTCTTCCTCTGTCTTTCAACATTAAACATAGCTTGACCCTATGCCATTCTGTTCTCTCTTCCCAGAAGTTGCAGAATGATGCAACAGTTGTGCATGCTGATTGGTGCCACCGGCTGGGAAAAGATGAGTAACTATGACCAGTCAATCACCAACCCCTCTTGCTTTATAAGCTCTTGAAGCTCCATGTTGCAGGCTAGGGTTTGAGGTGGATCCCAGCTCTTGACAACAAGGGCTACCTACATGAGCTAATGAGAGCTCAATTTTACTTAAAGAATCTTAAACTGCCTCCAGGTATATCAGAACGGCAGCTACTTCCACCATCTTCCCTTGCTTACACATACACTTTATAAAGGTATAAAACGTAAGGCCTGTGGGCTGGATATGGCTCCTGGAAGCAATTTTTCCAGGTCCCAATACAATCGGGCTCTCTCATATCTTGAAATTATTAACAAGATTTGCACATTTTCTCTTCTGTCATTTGCAGCTAATAAGTTTCTATGTGAGAACAAAGTGCTTCTTTCTGGCCATCATCTGCTCAATAATCCTTTAGATTGTGAGCCCTTTTGGGACAGGGAGCCATTTAACTTTAATGTTATTATTTGCCTGTAAACCGCTTTGTGAACTTTATGTTGAAAAGCGGTATATAAATACTAGTGATTGATTGATTGATTGATAATGTCACTTCCTGCTTAATGATGTCACTTTCGGCCCTCGGCAGGTGCCGTGAATGCTGCTCGGTTCACTTTATGAAATGAATATACTGGACACACCTGCTCTAGTCTATTCATCTAAAATTAAAACCTAACGTGAGAAGATCATCCTTCCTCCAAAGAGTTCAGGGCAGTGTATGCGGCTCTTTTGTATCCTCAGAACCGGGCTGAAAGAGAGTGACTGGCCTATGGTCATGCAGCAAGATTCCTACTTGAGCTGATAGCATAGCAGGATCCAGCCCTTGACCACCTGACCACAAAGATCCGTCGCTGCAAACTAAGTAAGGGCAATTACTTCGATTGTGGGGAAAAAAGTCCATTGGGTATGATTTACTTCCGAATATATATGTTCTGGATCACAAAAAATAGTTACATTATTTTTTGGGTTTGTTTTAATTATGACAGGCTATATAACTAAGGGTGCAATCCTAACCTGGAGTTAGGCCGGCACAGTTAGGCCAGCAAAGTTTGGCCAGCACAAGGGACATTGTAAAGTATGTTTGGACCACTCTAGGAGTCAGAGAGGCCAGCACACAGATGTGCGTCATCCTCCCTGAGTCTGACTCTGAGAAAAGTCCAAACATGCTTTATGGGGGCCCTTGTGTTGGCTAAACTTTGCAGGTTTAGCTTATGCCAGCCTAACTCCAGTTTAGGATTGTGCTCTAAGGGTGCAATCCTAACCTGGAGTTAGGCTGGTATAGTTAAGACAGCAAAGTTTGGCCAGCCCAAGGGCCATCGTAAAGCACGTTTGGACCACTCTCAGAGTCAGGGAGGATGGTTCACATCTGTGAGCTGGTCTCTCTGACTCCAAGAGTGCTCCAAACATACTTTACGGTGTCCTTTGTGCTGGCCAAACTTTGCTAGCCTAATTGTGCTGGCCTAACTCCAGGTTAGAATTGCGCCCTAAGTGAGATCCAATAGGGGCTGCTTTACCACTGGTGGTGTTCTTACAGAAAAATAATATTGGTACAGGGAAATAAAAGATATGAATAATCACTTGTGAAGTGAATTGTAGCAGAAATCTGTACTTTGCCACAAATATACAGGTCAGAAAGATGTGACATACTTTTCCCCTACTGAGATTATCTGTGCGTTGCCTACAGACAACAATGTCAGGTTTCTGATTAACACACCAAGTCAGAGGCTTGATTGTTATCCGATGAAAAGCGAATGAGAATGTAAAGCACACTGCAAAGATTTTTGGTGTGGGACTCTCTCAAATCTATTTTTAGCTGTGCTTTCTTTCCCCCTGCAGAATTGCACGTCGCTTCAAAACCTGTGATAAAAATATACTTATGTAGCTCCAGAGTTTCCCTCCTCCTTTAATGTTGATTTTATAAAGCAGAAGTGTCACAAATGATGAAAATAGGAAGAAGGACAAAAATACATCAGAGAGGCTTTGTTGGGAAAAAAAACTCATGGGAAAGATAAGAGTGTGAAAACATACCAACTTGTCATTCCAAAGGTTTTAGTCATGACACTCCAAAATGTTGTTTTCCGTAAAGTGTGCACTATTTTTAGGGTCATTGCTGTCACAAAGTATAAACAGAGCACTAAGGTCAGGATCCAGAGAAGCAATCTGTGTATGCATAGGAGAACAGCAAGGCTTTATTTGTGGCTTTTCACTGCACCAGATCCCCTCTTGTCTCTTGGACTGTGGGAACTGTGGCAGTAAGAAACAAACCTCTGGATGTTCAGTCTACTTCTGTGTATACAGTAGCCTTATATCCTTAATTCCTAGGTGTGCAAGCTGATCATTGGCCTCTGCTTTCATTGGTCTCTGCCTCCCAACCAGTTCAATTTCCATATTTCTGCCTCATCTTGCAAATTAGAACTAGAAATTCTGTATGCAAACTGAGCATAGGCACATACTAACAGAGTGCAATCCTAACCTGGAGTTAGGCCGGCACAAGTTAGCAAAGTTTGGCCGGCACCAGGGCAACTATAAAGTGCATTTGGGCTGCTCTTGGAATCGGAGAGGATGGCACACATCTGTGTGCTGGCCTCTCTGTCTCAGAGAGTGGTCCAAACGCACTTTACAGTGTCCCTTGTGCCGGCCACACTTTGCTCAGCTAACTGTGCCAGCCTAACTCCTGGTTAGATTGAGTCCTCAACCTTCACTCATACACCTTCATTACATTGAAGGAAATACGTAATGCCAGCAGCATGTGCTCAGATAACTCAAGTGAAGTAGTGGTTAATTGGGCAAGGAGTTGGGGAGACCTGGGTCAAATTCCCACACAGTCATGGCTCGCTGACCAACCTTGAGCCAAACACGATCTCTCAACCTCACCTACCTTACAAGATGGTTGGATACAGAGGTGTATTTAGTGCTGTGGTGGGGAGATGCCAGTTGTGGTGGGCCCCCAGGTGCAATTGGACCCTGTTATGGCTCTGGTGGGATAAAACGGGCAGAAGGATAACCATGTATGCTCCCCACAATCTCCTTAACAGAAGGGTGGGATTAAACATATAATAACTGCATGTGTCCATATGCACATGTGCAATGCTTGTTCCTTGAAGAAGGAGACGATAACTGGCAAATTGGGTCTTTGCTTAGGAGGATTATACCTGTCAAATAGTGCGGCTTTGCTGTCACCCTGCAATGACTCAGTTTCATGTTGGGGTGACCTTGCTGCAGCTTATCGGTATGAATAACCTGTACGTGCTTGAGTTCCGAGAGCTGTGAAGCCTTTCTTAAGGATTCCAGATCAAAGCCCAGGAGAGGATCAGAGGGTGCGTTCACATCAAACTCCACTTAACACTTTCCAAGGAAGGCTATCCCATCATCTCTTTGTAGGAAGCTTTTCTTCATGTTTCAGTGAGTGGCCTTTGTTCCGCTTTTGGCAGAGGAGAAGATGATAACTCCCATGACTTTTTTTTTTTAAATGACATCCTTGTTATATTGAACAATTGTCATTGCGCTATCCTTCAGTCATCTCGTTCCTTGGCTTTGCAATTGTTTCAATCATCAGCACAATGTCTTCCATCTTTCCACCTAAGACTTGTCTTCTAGACCTTCAATCATCCTTCAAGCACATCCTTTGTGAATTGCGGCTCTCAGAGCAGAACACCATATTCAGTATGACATCTTCCTGGTGAGAGGTTGAGTGGTAGTGCTTCTTCAGCATCTTGAGCCCAATTGTTCTGTAAATAGCATGTTGCTGTCTAAAACCAAGCACTGCAGCCTGGATCCAAAGGAGTGCTTTGTGCACACAGGACAACTGTGTTTGTTGTTCATGTAGCACCAGAACCCAATTCTCTCTTCCATGGTAGGGACAGGAGGCAAACAGGGAACAAGATTTGGATTTGTAGTTTGGGATTGTAGCCTTTTAAACCTGATACCGCTACTGGATCACTAGTTGCCTACGGTGGCCAGACTACTTTATAACACATTATGCCAACAATGCCTTTTCTTGAATACATTTGATGTAGCCACAATGATTCATGCCTTCATCACACCCATTGGTTTATTCTAGCATACTCTGGGTGGAATTATCTTTGATGAATTCTCAAAAACTAAACACAGTAGTTGGTTTAGATCAGCAGTCTTCAACCTTTTTCATGCCATGACCCCAATACATAAAAAATAAAGTATGAGACTTGGACCCCCACTGTCAATCCCACTCACCTCCCAGGACCCTATCAGCCAACCCCATCTCCATCTCCACCAATGCCCTGCCCCTGTAATTCCCTCCCAGCACTGTTCGCTGTAGCCTTGTTAGAGAGAACTGGAGCAGGACTGGCAAACAATCTTGGTACCTGAAGGGGGAATACCACATTCATCCCCATTTACATGGTGGTGCTTTAGTCCAGGTGTTGTCAATGTTTTTCGTTCCTGTAAGTTTCATGACCCCACAACTGAGGCTTTGTGAC
>JAJKFI010000189.1:26587-49662 GCA_029204185.1 Lerista edwardsae | reverse complement strand
CCCCCCCTTAGATCTGCCTCTGGATGGGGCCCTAATACATTCTTAGAAAGGCAGTGGAAAAAACTAGCAGACATCAGGTACAGAGATGTATTCAGTCTCAGAGGTACCCCAAGGTCCTCTGGTAAAGCACATCCTTCTCCTAACTTCTAGAGGCCAACAAAGATGTGGTACATCAAACTTCCTTAGGGAAAGAGTTCCATAATCTTGGTGCTGCTGTAAAAAAGGTCCTGCCTTGTGTATCAATGCCCAGTACATAAACTATATTTCCCAGAGAGAAATGTATTGGTTTCCTGAAGATATAGTATGTTCACATGATAAACATAGTATAGTACAGTATATAGTATAGAACACATGGTGTTCTGCATATGCTGCTGGATGCAGCCTTCTTGGTGCCTTCTGTCAACCCAGGATTGGTGTTCAGAATTTCTGTTTTGCCTGCACAGTGTAGACCAGGTCAGGATAACAGAGACAAAAAGTCACACGGACTTCAGCCACTTGAATATGCAGCTACAAAACCGAGCTGGCCCACTTGCAAGGGTGGGGTGAAGCAGCAACTGCAAGTGGCAGGCTGGAGGGGTGAACTGTCAGGCCCAGGATATCTGCCCGTAATTGCCACCTCCAGGAGTCTGCAGACTGCCTGACCTCTGCACTTTGCCATCACCCTACTACTCACAAGGAGAATGAGACAGCAGTGGTGGCCTATATACCTTCCTCTACTTGCTCCTCTTGTGGCACTGCTGTTGCCACCACTATGGAGAGTGAGCAAAAAGAGGATCATGGCTTGAGGAAGGGGCACAGAACTGCTGGTTTCCTGATCATCATTCCAGGAGAGTGATAGGAATAGGATTATGGTGGCGGGAGTCCACTTTGTCCTCTCCCTAGTGTGCACTTTCAAAACAGGCTAAATCAGTGGTTCCCAAACTGTGGGTAACACAACCCTAGAGCAGAACCTCCAAAGAATACACGGCTCATGTAATGGTATGATCAGATAACTGATTGTCTCAAGCCTATTTAAATATCAGATAGCTGCTACTTACACTGCAAAGAGTTCAGCTCCTGTAGTTTGCATGGCAGCTACTAAATGACCTGCAAAGAACTCAACAGCCATCTTGCAAATTGCAGGAGCTGAGCTTATTCCAGAGCAATTTGCAGCTGTTTTGCAAACCGCAGGAGCTAACTGCCCTGCAAAGAGCTCTGCTCCTGCATTTTGCAGGGATGTATAAATGTGTAAATATATAAGGGATGTGGTGGCACTGCGGGTTAAACCCCTGAGCTGTTGACCAGAAGGTTGGCAATTCGAGACCATGCAAAGGAGTGAGCTCCCGTTGCTTGTCCAGCTCCTGCTGCCAACTTAGCAGTTCAAAAACATGTAAAAATGTGAGTAGATTAATAGGTACCACTTTGGTGGGAAGGTAACGGCGTTCCGTGCGCTATGTAATGGCTTATAGTCATGCTGGCCACATGACCACAGAAGCTTGTCCTCAGGACAAATACCGGCTCTTCGGCTTAGAAATGGAGCTGAGCACCGCCCCCTACAGTCAGTCACGACTAGACCATTTGGTCGTGGGGAAACTTTTACCTTGACTTTATAAATATGTAGAGAGAAATGTGTCTTACTGGATGGACTCTAATAAAGAATTTCCCCCCTTCCCGATTTTGTGCTTTTTATTTTTTCTGGGAAGAAATGAGAAAGGAAGAAGAGCATTCATTAAAATTCATTAGGGCTGCCTCCTTACAAGAAATGGATCAAGTCTTTTTGTAAATAAAAAAAAGGATTCTGCCCTTAATCTTTGCCTAAATCTTGAAGGCATAGGAGAAAAACAATATGGGTCCCATCAGTCAAGTTCAATGAAGCCTTCCTTTCCCCTCTCTTGTTGGTTTTCCGTGTGGACTTTATACATTAAAAGAAAACAGCAAACCATCATTGATAATAATCAACCACTGTTCATATTTCTTCTTTAAAAAAAAACAGGTAATAATAATATAGAGACCATGACTCAGCTGAAATGTGAAAAATCTTATTTTGACTACAGGACAGCATAGGAAATGTTGTCTATTACACTGTGATATCATCATCATCATCATCATCATCATCATCATCATCATCATCACCTCTTGTTAGTCAGCTACACGAACACATAAATATACTAGCAGAATTAAGATGGACCCCACAATCTCATATTTGGCACGTGGCTTGTGCTCGTGAATGCACGCCTGAGCCCACCTACTTTGAAGTAGTTCCCCCTGTACTTTATGTACATGTAAGTCTGTTTAGGATTGGGATAGTTCGGCATGATTTATTGTGCTGTGCCACCCTGTGGAGTTTCCTTGCAATTTCAACAACAGCTTGAATTATTTTTGCACACATGTCTATGCTTTGACAGATGCTGCGATGTGTTTTTCATGTTTCCTTGATGTATGCCTATGACAAGTTGCGTTGTTACACATTCTATGCTGGAAAGGATTAAACAAACTTAAATAGCACATGTTCAAAATCATTATTACTAATTGAGATGAAAACCCAAATTCTGCTGCACTTTACATCTGTTTTCATTCATCATTTGGCTGGAATTTTGAGTGTGAGTAATGAAGCACTGAAACAAGAGGTGCCACTGAAGTTCAGTGGATTTGGGCTTGGAAATGAATTTTGGAGATTCTACATCCCACCATCACCACCAGCAAAGGAGGGAGTCCCAAAACCTGGCATCTGACTTGGAGAATCTTGATCCTGCCTTACCATCAGTCTTCCATTGCTGTAAATACAGCCTTTACTTACTCTGAAGTCTTACTCTTAGCACTGAAGTCTCCCTTCTCTCCTCCTGTTGCTCTGGATGCAAAACACCCTGGTTAAAGTGTCTTCCACGTTTTTAGGGTTTTTTTTTTTGCTGTTTCTTTAAATAGGAAAGAAGGAAAGTGAAAGGGCTGATGGAAGTTGCAGTCTTTGTGAAGGCTACTTCATTGCAGCATACCCTACTACTCTTCCCCATTTCCCAACTGCCACTGGGGTAAGTAAAGGCTGCACTGGAGGTCTTTGGGGGAAGAGTGTTTGGGGGTTGGGAGACATCACAAAGGCATTTACTGAGTCCAGAAATGGTTCAGTAAATGATATGGATTATTATGGATCATATCATTTACAAATTGGAGACTAAACTAGCTTGCCTATCTGGAACAGTTGGATGACCTGAACAGGTAGTGCAAATTCCCCATACCAGTGGTTCTCAAATGTTTTAGCACTGGGACCCACTTTTTAGAATGGTACGTGTGTTGGGACCCACTGGAAGTGATGTCATTAAATTGGAAATGATGTCATGGATGGATGTCATCAAGCAGGAAATGCCATCATTTGGAGGTAATCAAATGATACTCCTGGAATGCAAACTGGCTTTCTTGGACTGCAGCAATTGCACAACCATGGAACATCCCTGACAGAAAACAAGATTAGGACAAAATATCAAGCAAAAGTGGTGAACTAAAAACAAAATTTTTAAAAAACCCACTTGAAAAGTCAAACTTAACAGTCACAAAAGTAATATGGCAGGAATAAGATCTGCAGGTTCCAAGATGGCTGCTCCCAGCTTTCGCGACTCACTTGACATCAGGTCGCAACTCACTAAATGGGTCCTGACCCACAAGTTCAGAAACACTGCCCTATACTATTATACTAAGAAAGCTTTCCTGCAAATCTAATGATCGAAGCTCCACTTGGCTTCTCATAGCTTGCATCCATGGATACTCATACATGACTCTATCTGCTCCTTTGACACAGTCCCCCATCAAAGGCTGCTGAAGAAACTTCACAGTCAGGGAATAAGAGGGCAGGTCCTCTTATGGATTCAGAATTGGTTGAGGGCCAGGAAACAGAGAGCGCAGGTCAATGGGCAATTTTCACAATGGAGAGAGGTGAAAAGCGGAGTGCCCCAGGGATCTGTCTTGGGGCCCGTGCTTTTCAACTTGTTCATAAATGACCTGGAGACAGGGACAAACAGCGAGGTGGCCAAGTTTGCGTTGACACAAAACGTTTCCGGGTGGTGAAAACCAGAAGGAATTGTGAAGAGCTCCAGAAGGATCTCTCCAAGTTGGGGGAATGGGCAGCCAAATGGCAGATGCGTTTCAATGTAGACAACTGTAAAGTGATGCACATTGGGGCAAAAAACCAAAACTTCACCTATAGGCTTATGGGTTCTGAGTTGTCTGTGAGAAGCTCAAGAGAGAGATCTTGGGGTGCTGGTGGACAACTCGATGAAGGTTATCGACCCAATGTACGGCAGCAATTAACAAGGCCAATTCCATGCTTCGGGTAATTAAAAAAGGGTTGAGAATAAAACCTGGCCAGTCACCGCTAACAGCGTTGCCCAGGCTGCAGAGGACAGTGTGTTGTGCTTTGCAACGGCTATAAAGGGCCTGGCATTTCCAGAATGCTAATTCAGGCAGTGTGCGGCACTAATAAGACTGGGCCATAAGACTCAACCACTAGAAAACGTTGTGTCAAAGGACTATTATCTAAATTTTGGTACTGTTTTCCTTGGGGTAATTAAAAAAGGGGTTGAGAATAAAACAGCCAACATTATCATGCCATTGTACAAATCAATGGTAAGGCCACATCTAGGGTATTGCTTACAGAGCTGGTCACCACATCTCAAAAAGGACATAGTAGAGCTGGAAAAGGTGCAGAAGAGAGCGACAAAAATGATTACGGAGCTGGGGCACCTCCCTTATGAAGAAAGACTGCAGCCTTTGGGGCTCTTCAGCCTAGAAAAAAGGCGCCTGAGGGGGGACATGATTGAGACACACAAAATCATGCATGGGAGGGATAGAGTCAATAGAGGGATGTTCTTTTCCCTCTCTCAGAACACCAGAACCAGGGGTCATCCACTGAAATTGAGTGTTGGGAGAGTTAAAACAGATAACAGGAAATACTTTTTTACCCAGTGGGTAATTAAGCTATGTGACTCCTTGCCACAGGAGGTGGTGATGGCATCTGGCCTAGACGCCTTTAAAAGGGGACTGGACGGATTTCTGGAGGAAAAGTCCATCGTGGGCTATAGGCCATGATGGGTTGGGCAACCTCCTTATGTTAATAGTAGGCTACTTCAGAATGCCAGGTGCAAGGGAGTGGCAACAGGATGCAAGCATCTTGTTGTCTCATGCCTCCCTGGGGCACCTGGTGGGCCACTGTGAGATACAGGAAGCTGGACTAGATGGGCCTTTGGCCTGATCCAGCAGGGCTCTTCTTATGTTCTTATGTTCTTTTTAAATATACTACGGAAGTTAGGGGTCGAGTCTAGAAGTTAGTTATGCCTCGTCTGAAGAAGCATTGTCTTGAATCTACCTCCAGTTAATTATCAGTGCACTGTCCATAGCCTGGCTAGCATGCACTGTGATTGGAAAATCACCGTTGCTTATCTATTTTCATCATCCATCCAGCATGATGAAATCCAAGATATCTCACATTCTACAGCATTGCAGAAGCCAAGGCTTAGCCAAGAGGCCTTGTTTAGGTGTGTGGAGGAAATCAACCGTCTCCTCCCCCATCCCCCTGCACACACAGAGCTGCATTTTTCTAAAACCTCTTCTGCAATAATACTATGCTGTGACCTTTCAGCAAAAGAAACTGCCGGCAATGTTATATCTGGGCCTCCGACATAAACACTGGGCGTTAAAGAGGAGGTTACTTAGGTCAGAAAATGGGGAACAGACAACAAGCTCTAGCAAACTATCCAATTAAATTTCAACTCCATCTATGATTAGAGGAAAGCATTCATATCCTTGGTGACTATACACCAGTGGGTGACTATACACTTTCGCAGGGGACGGAAAGTATTGTAGGCGCTGCAAAGCACTGTGGAAATGCCCCCTTCCACTCGCCATCAGAGCCGTTCTGGGTAGCAACAGCAATGGGCTGGTGCTTACTGAACCAAATGGTGTCGCCAGCATGTTGCTGTTGCTGCAGTGCTCCCTAGGCCATCTCTGTTAGTACAAGGTCTCCAGTGCATGGAACAATTGACTATATTAGCTATCCTGAGGACACAAAAGGTGGATGCTGGCCATGCTGTACTCACCTGTATTTCTGGGTGAACATCATAGCCCACTAGAAAGCAGAGGGTTCTGGTTGTGGCATGGGTATGTTTCTGCCCAACCTAGAAACCATTGTTCCAGCCTGGATTCTCATGACAGATGTTCAGTGCTTTGACTATACAAATATATTCTTGGGTTATGCTGAATTAAGTTATAATAGTTTTATGTGGATTAAACTCTGTCTAGTATCCAGAGGACGAGCTTTGTTTGATGATTTCGAAACCAAGCTATTTGCTTTACCTTAAAAAAAGAAAAAAACCAGTGAACTAATGTAGACATTCTATGGAAGAAAGAGTTTCTTTAATAGAACATCTGTTTCCAAAAGAATATGTACTATTGTTCCTCTATTTTTTTAAGCAAGCAAAAGCCAATAGATTGGTTTAGAAACCATCAAACAAAATCTGTTCTTTGAACACCAGATAGTTTGGGTTTTTTTTCCTCTTCAACAACATAATTCACAAATTCTTGAATGGTAGAGAGGTCTGGTTTAACTAAAAAAGAAATTTATGGGGGCCTCTCTGGCTGAGATGTACTGCAGTATGTTAACAGGCTGAGTTTTAATTGTAATCTGGAGTGACGGGCAGGCTGTAATACAGCACCATTGTCTGAAAGAAGCACACACGCTCTCCTGCAATACCTTTACATCTGTGTAATGCGAGAGGTTTTGCGTCAGAGAATAAAGTTTCAGGGTGATTAAATATTTACCAGCAACCTATTGGCCATATGTCCCAGAGTTTGCATGGTGACAGACTTGGTATTCGTCACCTTTCACAGTGGTACGGTTAAATCTGCCGAGTTATGCAGGCGCACAATGCCATTTCAAAGAATCCCAGCTTTTGTCCTCTCTCTTCTCTCTGTGAAACCGGTGTCAGCATTGCATTTATGTGGCCCTGGAATGTTTGGCAGGAACGAGCTTGTCACGGTTTCTATTTTTTGCCTTCCTGGCCTCGTGCAAAAGATATCAGCAGCATTCCATTTTAAAGTGACAATGTTTGTGGTAGATCAGTGATTCTCAAACTTTTTAGACCGGGACCCACTCTTTAGAATGACACTCGTGTTGGAACCCACTGGAAGTGATGTCATTAACCTGGAAGTGATGTCATGGTAGGAAGTGACATCATCAAGCAGGAAGGCGCTGTCATTGTAACATAATAAAGTGACACTCCTGAAATGCAAATTGGCATTCTTTGACTGCAGCAATTGTACAACTATGAAACATCCCTGTCAGAAAGCAAGATTAGGACAAAATATTTTGCAACATTACTGAACTAAAAACAATTTTTGTTTAAAAAAGCCCTCACTTGAAAATTCAAACTGTTAACACTCACAAAAGGAATATAACAAGAGTAAGGTCTGCAATTTCCAAGATGGCTGCTCCCAGCTTTCCGCAACCCACCAGACATCAAGTTGCAACCCACCAAGTAGGACCTACTTGGTCCCGACACAGTTTGAATTAGCAGTCTGTGTTAGATTTTTTTTTCTTCAAAGTGCCAAAACACTTTTCATGAAGAAAGGACCTTAGTCAGATGATAGTACAGGAACTTCAGGTGCAAATTGTGCCTTCGGGCACAATAAGGCGGGGTAAAAATCTAATAATTAATAAATAAATAAATAAATAAATAAATAAATAAATAAATAAATAAATGGCATTTAAGGGCCCAACCCTATGGGCTATTTACAGAGATGGTACTCCTGCCACTGTAAGTGGCATATTGGCATTGCACATTCCATGCTGCTCACATACACTGTGGGACCGCTGGCACAAATGTCTGGTGCAGTGGCGTTATTCACCCGGTATGCTGGGCGGGACTTACCTTTGAGCGGCAGTCCGCCCGTTGTGTCACGCCACGTTCCGCCGCTTTCCCGCCTGCCGGGGCGGGTGGTCCTGTGCTTTCTGGACTCTGTGCCAAAGAGACATAAGGTCAGTGGTGTAAGTTGTTCCTCGGCAGTTTGGGGAAGTTTTGGTACTGGGGGGGGAAAAACAGAGGTGCTTCGGGATAGGACAGGTTGTGTCCTGGCTGTAAGACACCTAAATTTGTGCATTTATTTACATGCACTGGTATTTCACTTTCTGATCCAACAGTGAACAGACTTTTAGGTTAGACACCGTTAACATCTTTTGCATCACCAAAGTCTTGCAAATTTATGCTGTGTGCATGCTGTCTGTTAAATGTGTGTACTCTGTCTGTAAACTCTGCCGTAGTGTTCTTTTGTTCTATTTCCCTCTTCCCTAGGGAGCTCATGAATAGCGTCTATACGGTGAAAGGTACAGTTTCTGTTCTTTTGTTTTTTATGTGGGGTGAGAGATTTCTTAACATGATTCTGTAGGCATCTGGCCACAATAAATCCTCTATTTGTGGGCTGTGTGATTGGATGGGTACAAAGGTAAAAAGTCCCTTTTACAAAAAAACAAAACAAAACACGTATGTGTCTTATTTTCTGCCACCTTTCCCCCTCTGTGGCCAGTGGAGGCTCAAGCAGAGCACACAGCTTTCCTCCATCCCATGAGGAGACCCAGGCACGGGTAGCCATTTTGCTACTGCTGCCAGGGCCCATGAGAGCAGGGTAAAGGGGGTAATTTGTACCCCGACCCAGGGTGAAAGGGGGAGCCCAGGAGCCAAACAGGGGGCCCAGAAATATCTCGGGAACATACGTTTTTCAGTCTCACCCAGATCGTCCTTCCACCCCAGGAGTGGAGTAGGTAGACCTGGGCTCCTCATTGGGAAGCTCAGTAGACCTGAGCTTCGAAGACTATTCCGGCTGTCGCCACCCTCCCTGTGTCCTGTTTTGTCCCTGTTGCCATGTCCCCCACTCTGTTTCATCCTCTTCCTCTTTGGGAAGGGCCTCATAAAAAACTTTGTACCCCCTGATAAAATTCCTCTCAGAAGCCCTGACTGCTGCTCCTACGGGACCTGGCCATCATACATAATGCTACATAAGACAGTTGTATTTTGTTTTTGTTTTTTTGTTTTTTTGGCCATGATATTTGATAGAATGAAGATATTACATTTTTTTCATCCAATTCCTCGTGAATTTCTGTATCGAGCAGTGTGTTGTTGTTGTTGTTCAGTCGCTAAGGCGTGTCCGACTCTTCGCGACCCCATGGACCACAGCACGCCAGGCCTCCCTGTCCTCTACTAGCTTCCGGAGTTCGCCCAATTTCATGTTCATCGCTTCGGTGACACTGTCTAACCATCTCATCCTCTGCCGCCCCCTTCTCCTTTTGCCTTCAATCTTTCCCAGCATGAGGGTCTTTTCTAAAGAGTCCTCTCTTCTCATGAGGTGGCCAAAGTATTTAAGCTTCAGCTTCAGGATTTGTCCTTCCAGGGAGCAATCAGGCTTGACTTCCTGGAGGATTGGCTGATTGGATCTCCTTGCAGTCCAGTGGCCTCTCAAGAATCTTCTCCAACACCATAATTCAAAAGCATCTATTCTTCGGCGCTCTGCCTTTCTTGAGCAGTGTGTAACATGATGTTATTCTTTAAAATTGTGATTTTCAAAATTTAGTGATGCCACACTCCCTGAGGTTGGCACCTGCGGTGTCCCACCCCCCCATCCCATAGGTAGCTACGCTACTGCAACTGGTACAACAAGGGCTGCCCATCTTTCTGAACACAATGGGCTTATAATAAACAACTGCTGTCAAATACTTCCACCCTCCCTATCCACTGACTAGGAATCTTCTGGTAGTTTCTATCAACCAGAATGGGAAAGACTTAAGCATGCGCACAGGCAACCTCACCCTTACAAGAATCCTGTCCACATCCTCAGACAGCACAAGCTGAAAAGAATCCAAAACCACTGGACAAGTTGATACTTTGACTCTGGGAGTTTGCAACAGGGCCCAAGTGGTTTGACTTGTGACAGCAACCCCACCACCAAAGTAATGTATACATTGTGCCTCAGGGATGGCTTCGTTTCTGCTTTCTTAAATATGATTCACTAGAAGTCATTTGTCACGCATTTAATTTTGAAAGACTTTAATCTTATTAGGTGCTTTCAGGTGCTTTCGCATGTGACACTAAAGGAACGTTTTACATTTTCCCCCTCTGGTACTGCATTGATTTTATATTGATTTGCATTTGATTTACATGTGACTCTCCCACATTATATTCCAGGAAGTCACGACTTCGTAGTTTTGATCTGTGTGGCTTTCTATCTTTTCATCCAGCCATAGGATTGCAGACTCAATTCCCACATATCAATCTCAGCCAAGGGCAAGTGCCTTCAAAAAAATTATAAATAACGTTTGTATGTTATATTTCTAACTCCTAAAGGTTTCCCCACGACCGAATGGTGTAGTCGTGACCAACTGTAGGGGGCGGTGCTCAGCTCCATTTCTAAACCTGTAGAGCTGTTGTTTGTCCGAGGACAAGCTTTTGTGGTCTATGACCATACGTCGTGGTATGACCATACGGATGACTATATGTCGTAGTGCACGGAACACCATTACCTTCCCACTGAAGTGGCACCTATTTATCTACTTGCATTTTTATGTGCTTTCGAACTGCTAGGTTGGCAGGAGCTGGGACAAGCAACGGGAGCTCACGCAGTCTCGAACTCCTAACCTTCCGGTCAGAAAGCTCAGCAGCAGCAGTTTAACCGCATCCCTCTAACTCCTACCTTTAAACAAAAATAAATAAAAGACCCTTTGCTGAACCCACTGGAAAAGGGCAAATTAACAACTGAAAAGAATAATCAGTCATTGTGTAAAATTTTCTGTACAAATACACTAAAAAAATTTTATTTGTACATTCTGTAGCAGCAATACAAGATAGCCAAGTTGTAAGCTATTTAAACAGAACAATTTGCTAATGCAACACATTTAGCAAGTTGGACCTTTACAACACAATCCTGTGCGTTTGTCAACTCTTCTCTTTTTATCAGTACATTTGCTATAAGGATTTCACTTATCCATATGGCACCTATTAAGAGCATCCTTCTTTACCTATGCCAGCTTTCCATAAATGCAACATTTCAGTCAGGATGATTCCAGATGCCACCGAATTTTTTCTGATGGCATAGATATCTTCGTTGATACTCCCTGAAAAATAAATAAAATACATCCTGGAAATTTTATATTTATTTATGGGGAGAAAATAAGAGTTAAATGGTCCAAAAACAGAAAAGTGTGATGAGCTAGCCATTTTCTAAGGTTGGATCTGAAATCAGCCCCCGGACAAGAGTTCATGGCAGCTAAAATTGCTCATATTCTTTTAAAAAATAATCACCTTGTTAAGTAGTTATCTATGCAGAGCACTAAAGGCCCACTTTCTGAGTCCTGTTAATTCTCCCTGGCTTTTGCTTTTTGTCCGTATTTCTTCAGCCATAATGTCTAGATGTTAATTTTCATTAAGAAATGATGTGTTCTGTTAGGTGTGTAATTTGTGCATGTTTGCTCCACCCAGGGCAACCAGCAGTGACAGGACTGGAATTGCATCATGGGAGGCAAGGACTTTAACCATTGCCCTTCATTGTTCTCCCAAACCACACATTCCACCTCCCAGTGTTTGTAACTTCTCCCAAGAGTGAACCTCTCATTGCTGGCAGGGAAAACAGCAACCATAGGAGAGAGGAGTGATACAGATTGTGATTCTGGCAAGAGATTACGGTTGGAGCTTCCTTCATCCACACCAGGAGTCATAGTCCTGACTGGGGGCACAATCCTAACCTGGAGTTAGGGCGGCACAGTTAGGCCAGCAAAGTTTGCTCGCCACAAGGGATACCACAAGGTATGTTTGGACCACTCTTTGGAGTCAGAGAGGCCAGCACACAGTCATGGGCCGTCCTCCCTAACTCTGAGAGTGGTCAAAACATGCCTTACTGTGGCCCTTGTGCTGGCCAAACTTTGCTGGCCTAACTCCAGGTTAGGATTGCACCCTGGGTTCTCCCACAGCTTCTATTTACCTTAGAAAAAAGAAGCACACAGGACCAGCCTGTACGCTTAGTGTAATATGTGGTTTGGCCTTGAAAGCTCTCAGTATGCTGAAATGTGGAGACCTAATTCTAGGGATTTGTGCGATGAGATTAGTGATATGTTTGAGAAATTCCACCACTTTTGCTGTTCAGCTCTAAGCCCAGTTTTTACCGTGCCAAGAGTACTAATTGGCTGAACGCTAGCCAAGTAAAGCTAATTTAAACCAGGGTTTCTCAATCATCATCGTATGGGGGCTCACTGTGGCGTTTGGCATCGTTCCCCCTAATTCATCACATGCAGATCAGAAAAAATAGTGGAAGGCAGCAGAGGGGGACATGTGAGAAAACCTCAAGGGAATGCACAAAGTGAATGAAAAAATGAGGGCTGTGCCATTTCTGGGACTGACAATTCAACACGAGGCCCAGAGGCTGTTTGGGTTTCATACTTTGTATTTGCGCCAATTTGTAAGAATAATTTGTTACTGCCACCCGATTCAGAGAGGACACATTTTAATGGAAGCAATTGTGCTTTTTCCTGTTCCTTCCTTTAAAAGACTGCAACCCTAAACAGAGTTACCTGATAATATGCCAAACTGGAAACAAGAGTCACTTCCATTGGATACAACCTACTAACTATTAAGCACCTTTGAAATTAATGGATATGTTAGACCTGGCTAACTTAAGTCTCACTAATGTCAATGGGATTCAGACACAATCCGCTTTCTCTGGCTATAACCCAGTGAACACACCCTGGAGTAAGCATGAATTGAAATAAGTTGTATGGATCATTCAGTGCTGGAATCCAATTTAGGGTCAAGGACAGACGAACATCCTGATTGTAAATGCACTGGGTTATATCCAGCATAATATAACAAGCACAAGATAGCTGGTGCAAGTGAACTTGCCTGCTCTCGTCTGCACCCCCTGGTGTCTCCACTCCTGGGGTGGAAGGACAATCCATTGCAAAGAGGCTGGTATGTTATATAGAAGGATGTGGAGTGGGGAGGAAATCCCTGGAAATTAGGCATTTGTGCAAGCAGAAGTGAAAGTAAAGGCAGCTTCCTCCAAATCAGCCTCAATCTTTTAAAAGTCAGCTGGTATTTTTCCTTCTTCCAGCCTCTTGTACTAGAAGATTGTGGTGTTGCTCTCCATCACCCCCTCCACCTACGCAAACACCTGCAGGGTTCCCAACTCTGGAGGCGAAGTTTGGGAATCATTGCTTTAGAGTCAATTGTTTCATTCCGGTAGGCTTAACTCAGATCTGAATTCCTAGGTATTTTGAGTTGAGACTGAATCCCACTGAGAGCGCAATCCTAATCTGGAGTTAGGCCAGCTCTCTGAGTCAGGGAGGATAGTGCACATCTGTGTGTGGCCTCTCAGAGAGTTAGTTAGGTGTAAGTTAGGTGTCCCTTGTGCCACAGTGCCAGCCAAACTTTGCTGGCCTAACTGTGCCAGCCTAACTCCAGGTTAGGATTGCGCTTTGAATGTGTCAGCAGGACTTATTTTATGTAACCATGAAACAGAACAGACTGTCAGGCTGCTGTTTTATGTACGTTTACCAGGAAAGAAACTCTCAGTCACCTGCATCAGGTAGAGCTTTCAGATAGTTTTAGGATTGGGGTGTGAGTCTCCAAACAACTGTGAGCTAAAGGATGAAAAGTTTGGGTTTTTTGGTTTTTTGGTATGATACTGACAAATCTGTGCAGTATTTCTCTTCTCTCCGTACTAAAACCCAAACAAAACATCCCTCATCGGACTGTTTGGGACAGGAGGGTGTCTGGATTTTGGATTTGTCTGGATTTTGTAATAATTGCATAAATATAATGAGAAATGCTTTCTCTTGCTCTTTTCACTGTTACCCATTTGGGTGTCTGCTGGCCTCTATGACATTTTTCAACAATGGCACACACCACAGAGTATAGACTAGAACCTACAGCCTGTACTTGAGAATGAGCACAAGACCTTATAGTGTTCACACTAAAGAAAGTTTTAAAAATGTCTTGGACTAAAATGTCTGGTTTTCAGAATATTCTGGATTTCAGATATCCAGATAAGGAATCATCTACCTATACCTACCGTTTGATAGGACAATTAGGTCTTTTATTTCCGTGTAGGAGCCGTATGGGCTATAACTTGGACTGGGGATTTGGTGCAGAGTTACAGAGCTTTTAAGTTTTAACCCTTTACCATTGCGTTATTTTCCCTCTGAAAATAGTATCTCCAAAGCAGCTATTTCACCTTTAAAGTGCTATTTGCTCCAATGGCAGTAGAAGTGTGAAGCATCCCCTTTGGAGATATGACTTTCCTTGAAAACTGTCCTGACTCTAATTGGGTGATCCCTGATGTGGACACTACAGCTATCATTTACAACATGTTTACAACATGTTACAATGAATTTACAATTAATTTACAATTCAGTGTTATGGCAGCGATTCCCAAAGTCATACTCAGACATTGGGAACTGGCTAAGTAGTTGCGGGAGCGGCGCCTGGGGTTGTAGGACTATCCTGACAGTGCCACAGTGATTGCAGTGCCATGGGACCCCCATGGCCTTTAGTCTTTACCTGGGGGTTGTGCTGAAATCCCAGGGGATCTCCTTTGTGGAAACCTCCTTTGTGGGTTTCTCTGATGCAAAAGAAAGCCTCATTTTGCCCGTGACAAGTACTTCCTGCTGTTGTGCAAAAGCAGGAAGTGCTCGTTGCACACAAAACAGGGCTTTCTTTTGCATTGGGAGGACTGAAGAGGAGGCTGCGTGCCTCCCAGCCCCCCTGGGATCTCAGCATGATCCCCAGGTAAGGGCTAAAGCCCCTAGGTGTCCTGGGGCGCTGCGATCGCTGTGGCACTGTTGGGACACCAGAAACTGGGCCACTCCCCTTAAGGAGGAATGGCCCAGTTTCGCTTCCTAATGGTGGGTTGCAACCCACAGATTGGAAAGCACTGTATTATGGTCTTCCAAACATAATGCTGCAGTGGAAAACGGGATAACAAAAATTAACAGATGCTAACAGAGGTGTTTAGAAGCCTGCAAAATTCCACTTGACTTCATTATAATGACGCTTAATAATTATTAGCCAAAGGTAGATACTGGCTTTTTAAAAAATTTCATGGGAGAAAAAAATGAATCCTGTTTGGCAGGAATACAAAGGAAAAGCAGGCACACAGTGTTTAGTGGTTTAGAGTGCAAATGTTCTTTAAAGTTCCTGTGTTAGGAAGAACAGTGTCCTGGGTTCCTCAGTCCTGAGGCAGAGAGATGGCCCTGGATTCGGATTAGGCCCTGAGCCAGGCCTGGCTGTTTGGTGGGTGGCACTTTCATTGGTAGAGTGTTGGAGTGTTGGAGCTGATGGTTGCCCCCAAAACCAGGCCTTGGCTGGTATCCTGAAATCTCATCTTTCAGCCATTGTCATGCAGCCATAGGACCGTAGCAGTGACTAGGAGCACCACAACTTGATGAAGAAGATGCCGTTGAATTTAAATTTCCAGCAGCAATACCTAAAGATATTCATTTGATAAGTCCTTGACTAAAGAAACAGTTCTGAGGTGGACCTGGAAGCTCAAGGCAAGATATTTGCAGGATTTTGAGGAAAGCATGAAGGCTAGTAATATGTCTCAAAGGAGAAAGCTCCACATGTACCTAAGCTGCCATCCAAGCTTGTTTAAAGTGACATTTCAGGCTAGGGCTAATTTGAAGGGCTCTAATTGGGATGAAAAAGCCATCCCAATCAGGGTTTTTAGAGAAAGAAAAACATAAGCCTAGTTAAATGATATATCCAAGAGTCACTATATATTCCACTTGGATTATTAGAATATAGTGTATCATTTCTACTAGTATCTATCTGATTGACCGCTTCCCTTACGATGAATCGATGAATCGTTTTAAAGCAGGCATAGATTCTTATCTGACTTTGTGGTATGCCTGAGGTAATGAGGTAATCTTTCCATTTGGAAAGATTCTGGTCTCACTTTCCATGTCACCACAGCAATTCACTGGTGATGAGTGGGATAATCAATGGCCCAAAGCACCAGTCTGTAGGGCGTGGGGTGGTGCCTGCTATGGGCACTGCCAGAGGGGCAGGTGTTCCAGTGAAAGGGGGGCGAAGCAGGAGCAGAGGCCAACCTGCCTGCCCTCCCCTGGATCCATTTGGCTCCAAAATGGATTGTTTGTGGATGCTGGGGGTGTGGCGGGGCAGAGCAGGGGGCAGGGAGGTAGTGCCAGGTGACGCAGGGATGGCGTCGTGATGTTGCCTTGCCCCTGGTGCCATCAGAGACTGTTACGGCTCTGCTATCAGTGCCAATGCAACCGTACCAGAAAGGTGTGTACTGCATCCTGTGTGTGTGTGTGTGTGGGGGGAGAGAAGTCTGAAAGAAAATGGGAGGTAAGTAAAATTTATTTTTACCTGTGTGTAAGCCAACCTAGCAGTTCAAAAGCACCTAAATGCAAGTAGATAAATAGGGACCACTTCAGTGGGAAGGTCACGGCGTTCCATGCGCTATGGCGTATAGTCATACCGGCCACATGACCACGGAAGCTTGTCCTCGGACAAAACGCCAGCTCTACAGGCTTAGAAACGGAGATGAGCACTGCCCCCTACAGTCGGTCATGACTAGACCATTCGGTCGTGGGGAAACCTTTACCTTTTTAAAGTCCTGGGACCACCTATGAATCTACTTGGACATACACCACCTATTTTGGTGGCTTACGTCCGAGCAGGAGGAAATGGGGCGGGGCAGTTTACAAAAGAGGGGATAAAATCTGGTGTGTGCCATTGCCACCAAATCCACTCCTCCTGCCTCCTCCCCACCATGTCCCTTCCCTCCCTGCCCAGAAATGCCCCTGTTGCACCCACTCCTTTCTTCTTCCCTCCCATCCCTCACCTCACCACTGCCTTACCTGGCATTTGCAGGTGGGTGCCACTGGGAAACACGACTGCACTCGTGGCCTCATTGTAAATGCTGTGCTGAGCAGCGGAGGGGCAGGGGAGTGTAGAATGAAGGTGGGGAGGAGTGTTTTGGGGTGGGGAAAAGGTGGAAGAGGTTCAGGCCTGGAAAGAGGACAGAGGCAGCCAAGGAGGCCTCTGCTGCATCCTAACCCTCACCCCTGTCCTGAAAGCCTTAAACGGGGCTACTCAATTCTGCACCAGCAATTTAGCTGATGCAGATCCATTGAGCAGGGTGGGGTTCTATACAGGGTAAAGGAACAAATGTTCCCTTACTCTGAGAAAACCTCCAGCCTTCTCATTCAGCAGTGGATATTGCCCCATTGCACCAGTGTTGAATGGGATTGGGCTGTTATTGTATCGGACCCCAAAACCAAATTAGTAAAGTGCTTTTTTTGTTCTTCAGATGTAGGAGGGTTGACATGGCCAGCAATGCCTTGCACATTTGTCTGGCTAGGGACCAGAACATGGATGAAAGTAAAACATGGATGAATTTTAAAGTATACCCTTATGTACGTTCACATGATAGATAAACCTTTATTGGCATACAAACTGCTCCCAGCAGGGAGGCGTTAACTGTTCATAAGAACATGAGAACATAAGAAAAAGCCTTGCTGGATCAGGCCAAAGGCCCATCTAGTCCAGCTTCCTATATCTCACAGTGGCCCACCAGATGCCTCCGGGAGCTTGCAAGACAACCAGGGACTCGTGTCCTGCTGCCACTCCCCTGCATCTGGCATTCCAAAGCAGCCTATTACCCTTGCACCACCCCCAAGGAAGACACCAGACTGAGGTTGGGGTTTAACTTTATTAAGCACAATGTAAATCATGTAACCTACTGAACACCCATCCCTCCCTCGCCAGTCTGGGATAGGCAAAAAAACCTGCCATCCATATTTGGCCAATTTGGTTGACAGAAAAAAATTCCTACCCGGCCCTCATGATGAGCGACCAACTAATCTCAGACTGGACATACCCATCATAGCTTGTAACCTGTAATGGAGGTTTCCTCCATAAATTTATCCAATCCCCTTTTAAAGGCATCCAGCCCAATGCCATCACCACATCTCGCGACAAGGAGTTCCACAGTCTAATTACACACTGGTCTAATAAACAGTCTAATAAACACATACAATTAACACTCAGCTTTAGAGGATGTCCCCTGATTCTGGTATTGTGTGAGAGGGAAAAGAGATTCCCTTTATCTACTCTATCCACTCCATGCATAATTTTGTATGTCTCAATCATGTCCCCCCTCAGGCGCCTTCTTTCTAGACTGAAGAGTCCCAAACGCTGTAACCTTTCCTCGTAAGGGAGGTGCCCCAGCCTAGTAATCATTTTTGTTGCTCTTTTCTGTACTTTTTCTAATTCCACTATGTCCTTTTTGAGATGTGGAGACCAAAACTGTACGCAATACTCTAGGTGTGGCCTTACCATTGCCTTGTACAATGGCAATACAATATTAGCTGTTTTATTCTCAATCCCTTTTCTAAATATCCCTAACATGGAATTTGCCTTCTTCACTGCCGCTGCACACTGGGTCGACATTTTCATCGAGCTGTCCGCTAACACCCCAAAATCTCTCTCCTGGTCTATCACTGACAGCTCAGAACCCATTAACCTATATGTGAATTTTTGATTTTTTGCCCCAATATGCATTACTTTGCACTTATTTACATTGAAACGCATCTGCCATTTTATTGCCCATTCTCCGAGTTGTGAGAGATCCTTCTGGAGCACTTCACAATCCATTCTAGTTTTCACCACCCGGAAAAGTTTACTGTCATCTGCATTTTTGGCTACCTCACTGCTTATACCTGTCTCCAGGACATTTATGAATAAGTTAAAAAGCACTGGTCCCAGGACAAATCCCTTGGACACACCACTCTTCACCTCTCTCCGCTGTGAAAATTGCCCATTAATCCCCATTCTCTGCTTCCTGATCCTCAACCAATTTTCAATCCACAAGAGGACCTGACCTCTTATTCCCTGACTGTGACTTTTTTTTCAGTTCAAACAAACAGTTTTCAGAGGTCTACAGAGGTCTAACCAAGAATGTTCAGATACTAGCCTCAGTTCCTATGATGGCCTAATGTAGCGTACAAATTTATTTGGGTTCGCAAAAACATAACTAAATATATAACATATATTTGCTAGTTTATTTAGCACTTATAAAGTGCTAGTTTTGACCTTTAAAGCCCTTTACGGTTTGGGTCCGGGGTATCTGAGGGTCCGCCTCCTTCCATATAATCCTACCTGTACTCTGAGGTCATCTGGGGGGGGGGCCCTTTTGACTGTGCAGCCACCAGGAGAGGTGAGAGGGATGGTGGCCAGGAATAGGGCCTTCTCGGCCGTGGCCCCCAACTTTGGAATACCCTCCCCTTAGAGTTGAGAACTGCTCCCTCTTTGGCGGTATTTCTGCAGGGGCTGAAAACCTTTTTGTTTCAGCAGGCTTTTAGTTGTTGACAGGCTGGCTGTTTTTTGCATCCTCTTTTTACATTCTTGTATATTTTATGATCCACGGGTTTGGCTGTTTTAAATGTTAATTGTTTTAATATTGTTTTAATTATTGTTTTTAACTATTACACACAATGATTTTATTGTATTTTAATTGTTGTAAGCCGCCTTGGGTGCCTTCGGGCAGAAAGGCGGGGTATAAATTTAATAAATAAGTAAATAATAACATATGCAACAAGATGCTTGAAAAACCCAAAAACACAGAAATGAAAGAGAATAAACATAAGAACATTCACCAAAGTCGTGGAAGGTTGGAGTACATTGGATGAAAGAGGAAAGGACATGGACTACATTTCAAATATGGTTAAACAGGTGTGACCCAGTATCCACTGATTTGCTATCCACAGTTTCAGTTATCCACGGGTACTGGGATGCCTATTTAAAAGTTTGGGGAACATTAAACAAATCTTTTTTTTTAACCTATTGCAGTGAAAGCACTAATGTTCCCTTATCTTTAAAAAACGTGTCCCCTGTATTCACGGTTTTAGGTATCCATGTCTGAGTCCGGAAAGGATCCCGAGTGGATACTGGGGTATACCTGTACTTGCAAATGACTGTAAAGTGATGAAAGTAAAGTGGATGAAACTCAAAGTATTGCTGTATTGCAGTGGTTCTCAAACACATTAGCACTGGGATGCAGTTTTTAGAATGACCATCTGTCTGGGACCCCCCAAAAGTAATGTCGTGGCCAGAAGTGCCATCATTGTGATGCAAGAGTCTGCTGCTTTCCTGAGAATTGGTTATTTCTCAGCTGTTTTCCAATAGCAAAGTGAATCAGAATGAAAAAAGCCTATTTACAACGTTGACACAAGCAAGACAACCACACAGCACGCCCCCTTTCCAGCAGCCCATTCATATTTTCAATATGGCTGCTCTAGGTGCTTCGTGGCCCACTTGAAATTGGCTCATTTGGGAACCACTGCTGTATTGGATTAAAAACATGGTTTCTCACAAAACTAGCCTCTGTTCTTCTTTGGAACTCAGAAAGAATGTTGGATTTTTCATCTGATGTTAGCTTCTTGAAACTGAACAAACATTTCTAGAAATAATATTGTTTTGAGCATTGACTGGAAAATTATATAATTGAAGAAGCACCATGGGGGGAGGGAAGTACTGCAGAAACATATGTTTAAACAGCTGCCACATTGTATTTATATGTTTTTGATTAACATTTAGAAGAAAGATCATTATAGAGACATCCTCAGCAAAGGGGATAAAAAAAACTTTTAAGCTAGACCAAATATGCATAGAAAAACACGTTCAGCATTTCACAGAAATAAGGTTTGGAATACTTGGGTGCATATTTTTAGCCTCCCTTTGTTAATAAAATAACAGCAACAATGGTATTTGTTCTCATAATGGGATTACTGGCAGCTCTTATGCAATACAAATAGTCAGTTAAGTAAAGGATAAATGTTACGTTACATGACAGTTAATGTGAGTAATGTGTTGTGCATTTAATACACATAAAATGGTTCTCCTTGTACAGAACTGTGGGTTCACTGTGATGGTGGCACTTCTGCCTAAAATAATTGGTGAGGATGTGTATGGTGTCAATTTGGTTTCATTGATTCCACATGAGCAGTCCGGGTTGCTTTTTTCTTTTTTTTCTTTCCTTACGCTCATTTTGTATGTTCTCTTTCAGTGCCCTCTCTCATTCTCAGAGTTGGAACACCATTATTTTAGGAATGTTGACCTGCACAAATAGCTTCTTGTGCAGAGGGTTTACTCAGGGGACTGCTGTAAATTGAGTTAATGTACACCTTTTTCATGTGCACACATGGGCTTCATACTTATGTGAGGGAGTCAAAGCTGTAGTTTTTTTTTTTTTCCCTTTGCTCCTGTTGTGGTAGGTATATGGCTGTGTGGCATGTACATGCCTTCTCAAAGCCAAGATGTTCTGGGGAAGCTGGTGGTGTCAGATAGGTAAAAAGACTCAATGTCAGAGAGTTTGGACCATTCCTTTTTTGAGTGCTGTCCTAACCTGGAGTTAGGCCGACATAGTTAGGATGGCGCATATCTGTGCGCTGGCCTCTAGGACTCCAACAGTGGTCCAAACATACTTCACAGTGTCTCTTGTGCCAGCCAAATTTTGTTGGCCTAACTGTGCCGGCCTAACTCCAGGTTAGGATTGTGTCCTTAATGTTTCTTTTGCTGTTGGTCAGTAAAGTAGCCAGAAGGGGGCAAAGAGGTAAGTACTGCAATTGTGTAAGGAGCCCCTCATCGTTTGAGTCATTCTGGGCACCAGTGGCAACACACAGGCCTGCACATTGTGGTCTCTGCTGGGAACTGTTCCAACAGCAAATGGGAAAGGGGTCGCTTACACAGTGCATTGCAGTGCTTGCAGTATTTACTGTGCTTCCCCCCTCTGTCTATGCTACTGCTGCTTGTGATTGTGCATGCTCTAGTTCAGTGGTTCTAGTTCTCCAACTTTTTAGACCCACTTTTTAGAATGTCACTCATCTCATGACCCACCGGAAGTGATGTCATCAACCTGAGAGTGATGTCCTATCCAGAAGTGACATCATCAAGCAAGAAGTGCCGTCGTTGCGACATAATAAAATGACACTTCTGGAATGCAAACTGGCATTCTTGGACTGCAGCAATTGCACAACCATGAAATATCTCTGACAGAAAGCAGGTTTAGGACAAAATAGTATGTAAAAACACTGAACTAAAAACCATAAAAAAAAAAAACACCCTCACTTGAAAATTCAGGCTAACACTCACAAAAGGCATATAGCTAGGGTTACCAAATTCAACCTGAGACAGAGTGCCTATACTTTTAACCATTGTACAGAAGAGGGAATTTGGGCAGGTGCAGCTCATCATAGAAGAGTTTTAAAAGCTGCACCCAAATCTCCTCTTCTGTACAATGGTTAAAGGTATAGGCACTCTGTCCCAGTTTGTGTCTGCTAACCCTACGTATAGCAAGAATAAGGTTTGCAGCTTCTAAGAGGGCTGCTCCCAACTTTCTGTGACCCACCCAAAGTTTGAGAAGCACTGCTCTAGTTAGTGGAAAATGTAAGTCTCTCATGTGCCCTTGTGTGTAAGCAACAGCCCTGGGTTGTTGCTGAAAAAGGGCACAACATGGTTCTCACAGCAGGGAAAGCATTTAAAAAGGCAAGCAAGCAAAGGAGAGAGAGTATGAGGATCATCTTTATTACACCTGCACAGTCGGGCTAGTTTCTTGCTCCACTCAACAAGCAAGGAAAAAGCAAAAGTCATACAATTCCAAACATCTTTATATCCCTCTCCCCCTCACAAACTGCTGCTTGGTGGAAAATTACTACACAGGGGCTGGGTCCGGAGAAGCCCTGCATCAATTGGGCCTTGAGAATATGCTGTGGCCATTCCGATAAGGGAGGAAGCTCTGCTGGCTTTAGCTAGTTCCCTATCTATTGTGCAGAGCTAGCTATACTGGATGGAGAAGGTTGCAGGTGGGGGCGAGAGAGCAAAAACAATGAGAGCAAATAGAGAGAAAGTTACATACTTCAGCAACTTCAGGCAAGAGACTTTAAGCAAAAGACTCAAGATGGCAGCACTTTGGTTCGATGGCAACAGGGTGACTCATCCAGTGCAGGGCCTCTCTCTCTCTCTCTCTCTCTCTCTCTCTCTCTCTCTCTCTCTCTC
>JAJKFI010000189.1:0-26577 GCA_029204185.1 Lerista edwardsae | reverse complement strand
TCTCTCTCTCTCTCTCTCTCTCTCTCTCTCTCTCTCTCTCTCTCTCTGTGTGTGTGTGTGTGTGTGTGTGTACAATGAGGCATAAAGATATAGCCCAAAATTCAAACTCCTTAATTCCCTAAGAATAATAGAAGTACAGTAGAGGGCCCCATGACACCACCTTCTCTTGGGCCACCTCACCTCTCTTCTCTAGATTTCTGCAGGCCTCAGAAAGCCTTTCCAGGCCTCTGGAAGCAACTGGAAGTCACTTTCATGAACCCGGAAGTAAACCAGAAGTGAATTTTGGCTGCTTCTGGAGGCCTGGTGCAGACTCCAATTTTGAGCCAACTAGATGTGTGGGTGGGAGGGCCCAACCCAGGATACACAGGACATTGGTTCGCAACCCACCAAGTGGGTTGCAGCCCACAGTTTGAAAAACCCTGACCACCTACAACATATCCTTGAATCAATCCTATTGGAACCAGTGGGATTTATAGCTTTCTTCTAACTATTTTAACTCCTATGTAAATCCCACTGAGCTCAATAGGATGTACTTCCTGGTTAGTATTTTTAGGTTACAGCCTTGAAAGTCCTGCAAATTTTTATCCTTGCAGTACACACAATGAGTAAATTCTCCTCTTTCAATATGTGATTCATGGTCTATTGTGAATCTAAAACATATAGCCTAGCGACTGACAGACCAATAAATGTTAGCATTTATCTACTTAGCTTGGCAGCTGTGGCAATGAATTGATGCTCGGTGAACCTCTATTCAGGCTTGCAATCCAGATGGTGATTATCCTCCTTTTGAAGCGGATTTTTTCCTAAATGACTGTTAACAACTATATTTCTCACTCAACATTGAGTGCACAACTACTGTATGCTCTCTCCTCTTTGCTCTTTGATTTGCTCAGTATCTTCCTATAAAGGTAAAGGTTTCTCCACGACTGAATGGTCTAGTTATGACCGACTGTAGGGGGTGGTGCTCATCTCCGTTTCCAAGCCTTCGTTTGTCCAAGGACTGTAGAGCTGGCGTTTGTCCAAGGACAAGCTTCCGTGGTCATGTGACCAGCATGACTATACGCCATAATGCACGGAACGCTGTTACGTTCCCACCGAAGAGGTACCTATTTATCTACTTGCACTTTTACATGCTTTGGAACTGCTAGGTTGGCAGGAGCTGGGACAAGCAACGGGAGCTCACTCCGTTGTGCAGTCTCAAACTGCCAACCTTCTGGTCAGCAAGCTTGCAACTCAGCAGTTTAACCCGCTGCACCACCACATCACCTTCCTATAGGAGTGGTTTTTTGAAACACATTTTATTTGACTTGAGAATTACAACCCAATCCATTAATTCTGGGGTGGGGGGCACAAAGAGGACTTTATAGTTTTCTGAAAACAGAATTCCTTAGAACTCTAGAATAAACTAGTTGGTAGTAATTGGATAGTTGCCATTGCTCACTTGGATCACAAGGTTGGCAACCAGTGTGTGATAGTCTCACTTATGTTGGTCCAGTGACATAGCAAAGGCATCTGGTACATGGAGGCATAGAAAATGTTGGCACACACCCCCAACAAAACAAAATCAAATTTAATTAAGTAAATAAAATGTTTAAAATACATATGAGTTTTAAAAACATTATTTAAAATAAATAATAATATTGATCTTTATTTAGAACTAGCTTTTTGTTACCCGGCGTTGCCTGGGTAACAAAATGATCTTCCAGAGTTTATGAGTTTTGCACCTCTTCTCGCCCCCCACAACGATGGGGGCCGAAACCGGACTCCAACCGCGTTGGGAGCGTCACCGGTTGCCTTAGCGACCCCGGAAACTACGGACTCGACACCAATTTCGCCCGTTTTTGGACATTTTCACTTCGGGGCCCTGCGCACCCTCACCCCCGGGGGCGCTGGGGCAGTGTTGTCGCCCTACAGGTTCTCACCGGTTCGCGCGAACCGGTTTCTAGCTGACGGTGTGGCTGGAAAATGGCGGCGCATTAGGCTCGCCGCTGTGCGCATCCCTGCTCTCCTGCCCCGGCGCCCGGCAGGGCTCGACCTCCCCCGCGCCATGACGCGCTGGGTGCCCACCAAGTGGGAGGAGAAGTACGGCGTGGGTGAGTGCTTCCTCTCTCTCCCCCTCCCCACTCGCTTTTCCTGGGCTCATCCCGCTTGTTGTGCTTTTACTTGCCGCTTGCGGCAAAACTTCCTCCCAAGTTGCCTTCGCCGTCGAGAGCGGCTGAAGCGCCTCCTCGCTGCTGCCCGCCTCGCCTCGCCTCTCGCCTCGCCTCTCTGGGGCTTATTGTCTCGGCGGGCGAGCTCAGCCCTCTGCCAGGAGGAGCCACCCCGGCCCCGCCGGCTGTGGTCCTTCGGGAGAGGCGGCAGGAGGGGAAGAGGCAAGCCGCTCGTTCTCTGCGAGAAAGGCCTGCGGCTGGAAGGGCGGGGTGTGGACTGGCTGCTGCCTCGCACTCATTCACGTTGGAAGGCGCGTTTCCTCTCACAGGAGCGGCTCGCGTTTTCCTGCCCCTCGGCTGCCTCCCTTGATCGCTGTTCGCCCTCAAGCCGACCTGGATCCCCGAGGCCTGAGCCAATCCCGCTCCTCTTTGCTTCCCCACCCCGATCCTCGCAAAGCCACAAGCTGTTGTGCAGGAGGTGGGGTCTGTCTGGGGCTCCGTCCCTGCTTCTCCTTTATGTCTTTTCTCTCACAAAGCGAGCCTAGATCTCCATCCTGTTGCCCTGGCTCCCAGCCCCGCTCCCAGCTTCGTTGTGCCTCTTTGAAAAGAGAGCGGGAACTTTCGCTCCCGGAACCAGCTTTAGCCCTGGTTTCTCTAAGCTAAATCTCTTTTGTGCCTTGCAAAACTTAGAATGAACCCCGCATATCATTGTTGGACTGAACCGCTGTCTGTCCCTTAAACCAAATGTCTCCCCCCCCACCTGGAAATGACAGTCTGGGGGCAGACTTAATGGGCTCCTCTCAATCCATCCATCCATCCATCCATCCATCCATCCATCCATCCATCCATCCATCCATCAATCAATCAATCAATCAATCAATCAACAGGTACTTATATACCACTTTGCAACACAAGTTGAAGTCTTCCTCAGATTTTGCCTGATGTCTCTGGTGGGCAATTGAAATTGGCACTAGTTCCTTCTGCATTTGAAGGCCAGCCACAGCAGGTGACATGCCTGACAGAGAAGGCCACAGTGGTTAGTCTGCTCCAGTCCTCAACAGGCCACGTGGCCAGCAAACTTCTTGCCGGCGCAGCGGCGCTCCATCGAGGATTGACTATCCACCGCGTTGCAGATTGGAATGGGTAGCATGCTGCTGCTGCTGGATGCTTATGGCACAGCTGAGCGCCCATTTTGCTTGAGCCCTTTGACGGGAGCCTGGCTGGCACAGCCACCCACTTATTGACTACTCCCAGATCGCTTCACTTCCGGCTTATGACGTCACTTCCGGCTTATGACGTCACTTCCGGTGGGCGGACCCCGACAAGTGCCAATCAAAAGTGAGAACCTGTTTCTAAATCATTTGAATGACACCACTGCGCTGGGGGGGCCTGACCCCCTCAGTGTTTGTCGCCAGGCCGCAAGGCACGCGTGTGCCGAGTCTGGCACCAATCGCTCCAGGCATCACAGTGGGGTATGGCGGACGTTGTGTCTTGCATCCCTTCCTGCCCCCCACACCGAGGGGGGGCCAAACCCAGACTCCCACGGCATCAGGAGCATCGCCGCTCGCCTCGGCGACCCCGGAAACTACAGATTCAATACCGATCACGGCTGTTTTCAACCGATTTATGCAGGGCCCCCTGTGTACCTGCACCCCTGGGGGCACTGGGGGGGCCTGACCCCCGCAGTGTTTGTCGCCAGGCCACAAGGTATATGTGTGCCAATTTTCGTGTTGATCGGTCCAGGTGTGCCAGCAGGGCATGGCGGATGTTGTGTTTTGCACCCCTTCTCGCCCCCCACGCCGAGGGGTGGGCGAACCTGGACTTCAACGGAGTCGGAGTGTTGCCACTCGCCCTGGCGACCCCGGAAAGTCCATCAACAAGACAGGTTCCAAAAATAGATGCTTGACTGGTCCCACAACTCATGCATAAATGCTGCTGACCTACTTTTCAAGCCCATGCCTAAAGTTTTCACTTTGGCAGGAACTGCATTAAGCACGTGGGAATTTTTGCAATAAAAAAATTGAAATCTTTGGTCAACTTATAAGCAACCATTGGATGATCTACTTCTTTCTGCCCCCTTTTGAAAGATGCAGGTAGCGGAAGGATCAAGACAAAGGAAGGATTTGTGGAGGAAGAATTTTGTGGAGCAAAATGTTTAAAAGATTTGGAGAAACACCATTTCTCTGTTTTTTTTTCCTCATAATTTTTGGAGAAGCCAGAAGCATAGTCCATGTGCCTGTTCCTGGAAGTACTCAAGTCCCTCAGCATTTCATCTGTACTCAGTAGCCTCTGTTTTCTTATTATTTCTGCAGCTTGTATAAACATCACACTTGATTCTCTTTGTAAATGGGGTTGAAAGGGCTTTTTTATTGTGACATGTTTGTGTCCGTTTAAATTGCTGTTTTGGGTTTGTCTTTCAAGTGGTTAGTCAGGGCTGTTGCAATGCAACTTCATGTATCCTTTGAGATGCTGAGGATGGCATTCTACCAACCTTCTGTTGGGCAAAACAAGTAGTCATTATGTTCCAGTCAAAGATTTGTGCAAGTCTTTTTTTTTTTTTCCAAATAGCAGAGACTTTCAACATTAGGAAGCACAGACCTATAACCATGGTAGTTTGGTGAAGTGTTTCCTCCCCCTACTGGTGAAATTCAGCTCTAATTTGACTGAGTACTTGTGTGCCAAAGTCTATGATATCATTTTCTGGAGTTTTCTAGTTTGAGGACTATCCCAAAGACATCTGGCGATGTCATCTCTAGTGTTAGGAGACAACTAGTATGGTATGAATAGCTTCTTCGCAATGTTATAGAAGTGACCATGGAAGACCAGACACCTTTCTAATATTCACACATCAAAAATAACTACAAATGGATCAAAGCAGACATTCTCAAGCTTAATACAACTGTAAAGATGAGTATGACATTAATTGCCCAATCCAATCCCCCACCATTGGTGCTGATGCAGTCACCCTGATGGAACCACGGGCGCAGTCCTAACCTGGAGTTAGGCCTGGCACAGTTAGGCCAGCAAAATTTGGCCAGCACAAGGGCCACCGTGAAGTATGTTTGGGCCACTCTTGGAGTCAGAGAGGCCAGCACGCAGACGTGCGCCATCCTCCCTGACACTGAGAGTGGTCCAAACATGCTAACTGTGCCAACCTAACTCCAGGTTAGGATTGCACCCTGCATAGCTAGCAAGAGGAAAGCACCCCAGTAGGCTGCCTGGGTGAGGCAAACAAGGGCCAATGATTGGAAAACTGCAGGGCATCTTATGCAGTTGCATATTATGCAGTAAGACGTCAAGCACACATCTTTTACTGCATAATAAACTAAGTTTCAACAGTCTAGTGGCCATGCCAAGAGTTTAGGCTTTTCATGTCTTGGAAGCCTCTCCCACCAAGACTGGAGCATGGGTGTAGCACACGCCATGCCATACATTTTATCCCTTAGGAGTCTCTCTGACTGGGGTGTAAAGTGATCTTTTGCTCCCCTGGAAGGACACAGTTTAAGTCAATCAAGCCCAAGGAACTCATGGTGGCACACCCAGAAATTCCAGACACTACTGTCCATCCCAAAAATCAGTAGCGTCCCTAGAGGGGTGGTGGTGCAATACGGTTTACAAGGTTCACCATCATAACCAATAGGCAATATGGAGGCATTGCTTTCCCTGCAAGAACTGATTATGAGGGAGAGGGAGAGGTTAACACAGTAAGGTAATTTTCCTTGCAAAACTTAGCACCCTGCCCCCCTCTAGGGACGCTACTGCCAAAAATGCTTTTGTTTCCTTTATCTAAAGCCCTATAATTATCCCTGGTCTTGAAGCATTACTTGAGCATCTTTTTGGTCTGCAGTAGCATCCCTGCTGACTGTTTGGTGACCGTCTTCCCCCATAGAGACCTCCATTATTTTGCCTGTTTTAGCAGTTTCTTCCACACAAAGACACCGTCCATGTTGCGGCACTTTCTCCCTCACTGAAAGCTTCCATGTGGCCTGCTTTGGAGATCTTTATTTTTGGCTTATTCTTTTTCCTTTTTCCTGGGCTGAGACTGCAACCAAATGTCTCTGCTTAGGAGAACAATGTACTGCAGCCTACTCAGCAGATTAAGGATAGGTAATGCCTTTCTTCTCCTGATCCTCATTAATAACTCTCCCTCCCTTTGACAAAGCTCCATTCTCTAGTGCAGTGGTTCCCAAACTGTGGGTTGGGACCCACTGGTGGGTTGTGAGCCAATTTCAGGTGGGTCGCGAAGCACCTAGGACAGCCACGTAGAAAATATGGGAAGGTGAGACACTGTAAAGTGAGAGATCTGTGTGGTTGTTTTGCTTGTGTCAAGGTTGTAAATAGGCTTTTTCCCCTTTCTGATTCACTTCACTATTGGATAATTCACCCAATTTATTGCTGTATTCTTAGAACATAGCAAAAGCCTTGCTAGATCAGGCCAAGGGCCCATTTAGTCCAGCTTCCTGTATTTCACAGTGGCCTACCAAATGCCTCAGGGAGCCTCCAAGACAACTAGATACTTGTATCTGGCTGCCACTTTCCTGGCATTCTGAGGAAAGCAGCAGGCACTGGCATCACAATGACAATACTATATGACATCAATTCCACGTTAATGACATCACTTCCAGTGAGTCCTGGACAGATTTGTCATTCTAAAAAGTGGTCCCAGTACAGAAAAATTTGAGAACCACTGCTCTAGTGTGTTTTGAACCTCTCATCCCTCAAGCAAATGCCCCCTTTCCTTTTTTCCCCCTGTACTGCTTAATACATTGTCTTCTTTGGAAAACTCACAGTGCAATCCAAGCGTGCCCTTAGTGTTGATGCTACCTGATAGCATCGACATCATCAGTAGCGACTATGCAGGGGTGCCAATCAGCACCCCTGCGTCGGCGCTAGTGCTCTCAGGCTGACGCTACAAGTAGTGTTGCCCTGAGAGCACCGACAGCAAGACTCCCTCGTGCTGACCAAAGCTGGTCGGCGCGAGGGAGGCTCTGTTCCATTCTGGGATGGGGATTGGCGGCAGGAGGGAGATTGTGGGCAGCGGGGCGGACTTTCTGGATTTGGCCATAAGGCCAAATCATAAGCCTGTCTGGGGGGCCACGCAGCCCCATGTTTAGCAGGCGCAGATCCGAGGAGCGCATTGGGGAGGCTGGAGTCTCCTCAACAGTAAGGGCACAAATGTGTCCTTACACATTTCAACCTCCCCAAAGCAGCGTTGCATTTGGCGCTGTCCAGCTGGCTTTTTCAATCCAGCTCTGTTTAGGATTGCGCCCTTAGTCTTGTTGATCTTGGTAACCAAACAGAAGGCACTTTGAGGTTCTTTGTCTCACTATTTATGTCAACAATTTCATGCGTCAGATGCTGCAAATTTGACCTTTTGCTCTACATGTATTCTATCTAAATGTCCCTAATTTGAATTTGATTCTGGGTCAGGCAGATCTGATCTGAAGATTGTGTGCGCATGTACATGTGTGGGAAGAGAAATGTGTGCATGTGAATGAGCAAGTGTTGGTAATAGCTGCTAACTACTTGTTAACTACTGTCCAGGGTCCAGGGGCACGGTCCAGGGGCAGTCGTGCCATTAGCCCAGGGGTGCTGCCTCTGGGCAGCAGGATGTGTGAACATAAGAAGAGCCCCACTGGATCAGGCCAAAGGCCCAACTAGTCCAGTTTCCTGTATCTCACAGTGGCCCACCAGGTGCCTAAGGAAGTTCAGTAGACAACAAGATGCTTGCATCCTGTTGCCACTCCCTTGCACCTGGCATTCTGAAGTAGCCTACTATTAACATAAGGAGGTTGCCCAACCCATCATGGCCTATAGCCCACGATGGACTTTTCCTCCAGAAATCCGTCCAGTCCCCTTTTAAAGGCGTCTAGGCCAGATGCCATCACCACCTCCTGTGGCAAGGAGTCACATAGCTTAATTACCCACTGGGTAAAAAAGTATTTCCTTTTATCTGTTTTAACTCTCCCAACTCTCAATTTCAGTGGATGCCTGGTTCTGGTATTGTGAGAGAGGGAAAAGAACAACTCTCTATTGACTCTATCCCTCCCATGCATAATTTTATGTCTCAATCATGTCCCCCCTCAGGTGCCTTTTTTCTAGGCTGAAGAGCCCCAAACGCTACAGTCATAAGGCAAGTGCCCCAGCCCCGTAATCATTTTTGTCGCTCTGTTCTGCACCTTTTCCAGCTTCATTATGCCCTTTTTGAGATGTGGTGACCAGAACTGTACGCAATACTCTAGATGTGGCCTTACCATCGATTTAACAATGGCATGGTAATATTGGCTGTTTTATTCTCAACCCCTTTTTTAATTACCACAAGCATGTAATTGGCCTTCTTAATTGCTGCCGCACACTGGGTCAACACCGTCATTGAGTTGTCCACCAGCACCCCAAAATCTCTCTCCTGAGGTGTCACAGATAGCTCAGAACTCATTAGCCTACGGGTGAAATTTTGATTTTTTGGCCCAATGTGCATCACTTTACATTGATGTGGCATCCATGTATGTGGTACATTGTGTGGCGTCCATGGGCCCTCTGGAGGCCATCTGAAGCCTCCAGAGACAGTTTAATAATACTTCTGGTTTTTGTTGGAAAACCAGAAGTATTGTTCAAAAGCCATCTGGAACCATTAGAATGTTTTTGAAGGCAAAGGGACATTGTACAAAACTTGAGAACATGTGAGATCCGTGAGGGGACAGTCTGCTACCTGGTCCTGGAGTAGCATGTGGGCCAGGGATGTTATTGGATAAGTCTGTTCTCTGCTGACTGACTAAAAGCGAATGGCAAATTGCTCTTTAAAGAGTTTGGCTCTCTGGAAGGAAAATGCTTCACAGGGAAATGGCAGGAGACCCGGTGGAATACAGATGATGAGAGGGAAAAATTAAATTGGATATGGACGTAATTGGAAATGGCAGATTAATAGCATAGCATTGCTTCAGTCCAGAGATGTTCATTACGCTGTAGCTCTAATCTGTTTTATTTATACTGGTGTGAACAGCAACGCAAAGTACAATTCTGCTTACAAGTGTCCCAAATCATATGCCACCTAATGACTCATACCAGGCAGATTGGTAATATTTTAAGATGGTCTTGAGTTTACGATGTAGGAGGCAAGACCAGGAGAGCCACTGCCATGATGTCAGATGGCTTTTTTTGGCTCACACGTCTTTAAACTGCAAGGGCCAAACAACCAATAGATTACTTTCCTTTGTGGATGTTGGACATGTTTTCTCTTAGACTCGTTTTTATTGGCTCTCTCTCAACTATGTGAAATTTTTGTCTCAGTCATTGTATGAGCCCCGAACACCACATCTGAGCTCCTCCATGTTAAAAATAGAAGTATGTTTGGATTTTTTGTTTTAAGTGCAAGGAGCAAAGCTTTTTTTTTTTTGTCTCAACAGACCTCCAGAATTCCCAACAAACCCAATATCCAAAGGCAGTGGGAGCACAAAAAATGAAACAAGGGTGGGTGGAGGAAGTGGAAGAGCTGACGCACACAGATGCTGAGATCAGAGTGAAACCTGGATTCCTTGAAGACAACACCAGCAGAAGTAACAGAGACTTTACCTCTGGCGCTTCAATTGAAGCTGAGGCTGTCTTGTTATGCTGTGATAGCTTCATTCTATTTTCATTTTCAAGCTGAGATTTGTGTTGTTCCACTAAAACAACCCCTTCATCCTCCCGCGACATACGTAATCTCGAGTTGTATTAACGCATTTTCTTATATAACGTCTCTCTGTTTGCTCTGAAGATGTAAAATTTCACCTTATGCTACATAGTCATTCTTGCTTGGCTTCTTGAGGCCTTGAAGATAAAAGAGAATCTATATGAGATTAGGCTCAAACTGTGCTTCCTCTTCATAAGGACCCATTTTACATTCTGAATTCCACAGTACATTCGATTGGGAGGCTACGACTTTTCAGGATGTATCAGTAGGGCTTGCAGCAATACAATATAAATCTTGGGAGGCCAAACAGTTTCCTGGGGTTTTTATCCTTTCCTGGAAACATCCCCATTACTACCAACACCTACGCACACACGCATACAAAGATGTATGTTTCCTACCTGAATGTTAAACAGTCAGTTTAATATGGTGGATGTAGTAGTAACCCTCCTAGAACCAATGCACAGAATTGTAATATTTCTGCCACTGCAGTGAAATCCTATGCATACTTTCCTGGGAATAAGCCCCATTAAATAATATGGGACTTACTTCTGAGTAGACATGCCGAGAATTGCACTGGTGGAGAGTTACTTTAATAGAGCAAGTCTAAATATGTCTACTCAGGTGTAAGTCTTTATATTCAGTGCAGCTCACTTCCAGAAAGCATATAGAACATTGTAGTCTGTGGCCTACTTTTTAGAATGGCACTCATGTTGGGTCATTAACCTGGAAGTGATGTCATTAATCTGGAAGTGATGTCATAACCAGAAGTGACATCATCAAACAGGAAGTGACATCATTGTGACATAATCAATGATACTCCTGGAATGCAAATTGGCATTCTTGGACTGCAGCAATTGCACAACCATGAAACATCCCTGACAGAAAGCAAGGAAAACAGTATGTAAAAGCACTGAACTAAAAGCAAAATTAAAAAAAAAAACCTTGCTTGAAAATTCAAACTGTTAACACTTACAAAAGGAATAGAGCAAGAGTAAGGCCTGCAGCTTCCAAGATGGCTCCTGAGTGGGTCCTGACCCACAGTTTGAGAAACACATAAGAACATAAGATGAGCCCTGCTGGATCAGGCCAAAGGCCCATCTAGTCCAGCTTCCTGTATTTCACAGTGGCCCACCAGGTGCCTAAGGGAGCTCGGTAGACAACAAGATGCTTGCATCCTGTTGCCACTCCCTTAAAGCTGGCATTCTGAAGTAGCCTACTATTACCGGAAAAAGGTTGCACCACCCATCATGGCCTATAGCCCACAATGGACTTTTTCTCCAGAAATCTGTCCAGTCCCCTTTTAAAGGCATCTAGGCCAGATGTCTTCACCGCCTCCTGTGGCAAGGAGTTCCATAGCTTAATTACCCGCTGGGTAAAAAAATATTTCCTTTTCTCTTATCCTTTTATCACAGATATGGAGCTGGGTACCCTAAATATCAGAACAGATTTCTAGATGATCACATAAGAATGTTAAAAACACAATAATGAAGAGGAATTCCCAAATGGATGCCCCATAGCCCTTTCCACAGTTTCACTTCTTACTCTCCTCTTCCAACTGTTTTCTCTAATTCTACATTGTGGTGGATGGCAGAGAATGGACATCATGAGATCATGTGGACTAGGAAGGTATCTGATAATCCCCTACAAAGACTTTCATGACAAGACCTTACCCCAAACATGAGATGCCAACCATTCAGATTCTCTTTTAATTCTTCCTTACATTTACTATGGACCATGCCAACCTGGTGCCAGCGTATGCTAACGGGGAAAATTGCCAGGTATTCCTCTAATAACAAAGGGGATCGTCTAAAAGATATTAAGGAGAACTATGCTGAATACCAAGTAGAATTCAGTTGCACACTGAGTTTACAGGCAAACAGCAGGAGTTTTCATAATTGAGTAAATGTGAATTGGAGTCTACATCTACATGGCCACCCGGTTGATGAGTGTGGGCTAATCTGTGCTAGATGGACAGACCAACTGTGTGATGAAGCTTGTGTATTGGGGAGGGGAGAGTTGTTTGGTCCTGATGGTCATTTTTGGATTCTAAAACATTTTAAAGAGGACACAGAGGATACTGTATGTGAAATACAGATTGCATTTTAAGCAATCTGATAATGACACACAGGACCGGCTTCAGGAATGGTGGGGCCCAATGTATAGCATTCCTGATGGGGCCCCCACCCTTCCCGTGGGGCCCCCCACTCACCAAGAAAAGTGCTTGTGGTGCTATATATGGCACCTGGATATAATTGATGATGACATGATGGCATCACTACCAACTGCTACCAGGAGGCCCATTTGGGGCAGGTGGGAGGGCTCAAGGTAAAGCTGCTCTGCTCACCCCACGCCCACAGAGATCCTGGCTGCAGCAGCAGGCAATGTGCTCACTGTACTGGTGTGGGGGATCCCCAAAGTGCGGGGCCCAATGTGACGACATTGGTCACATTGGCTTAAGGCCTGCGCTGATGACAGAGAACAGAACCCTTTTGCTGCTCTTAGGGAATAGAAGGTTAACCTCATTGTGCACTGTAAGTACAAAGAATGAGGAAGGCAGTGATAGCTGGTTGCTGTCAGTCAGTGGTAAAAACTCTATAGGTGTCTTTTGTTTGTCCTTTTGAATTCCTCTTAGTTAACTTATAAACAGAGGGTTTCACTAGGGCGGAATCTTGTGGGTGGGAGCTTCCTAGCTTGTACTTTTACTATTCGGATTTTACAGTATAAAGGCTCTGTAATTTTATTTGGAACTTTTAATGTATGTTAATAAAATTGGGTTTTTATTTCTTCTAATTGGTGTTCTTTCAAGAGGGGTTTGCCCAGGAGCTCCTTGTTGTTGTATTAATCCTGGGCTGGTGGCAGTGGTAGCTACCCAAGGGGAGGGAGTTATACCCTCCCCCCCCAACATAACAGTGTTTATGAGACATCTGTTTTCAACCCACTTATTCAGAAGTAGGTCTATGAAAGTCAGCGGAACCACTCTTGGAGAAGGCATTTGCCACTCTGGGTGTCTTTGCTTGTAAGGTTGAGTCCTGGAATGACACAGCGAATGCGGATTTGAACTGTATTCTCTAAAGTTTGTCTTCTTCACTCTCTGCAGAGTTTTTGACATTTTGGTAAAGGGTGAATTTCATTGCTACACGTCTATGTTCCATTTTAATCACAACGTATAGGAAGAGGAAAAAATTATAAAAAGGAAATGATTCTCAAGTCAAAGGTTTTGGTCGCCTATTTTGTTGAAGACGTTCTCTATTCTCTCTGTGCAGGTGCTTTCATCTAGAAATGGAAATGCCTTTGAAGGAAAAAAAGGACATGCACTAGAAAAATCTTCCCTCATCACTTCTCTGCTTTTGTCTTTGTCCTTAAGTCTGGGATGGCTTATTCTATTGCTTCCACTATGGCCTGTACTTGGCATTGGGGAAGGGGCTTTGCTTCATTTCTAGTGTACAGGAGTTCCCCGGAATCTGTGGCACCTGTATTCATGCATTCAGTTATCTGCAGGCTGTGTGAACACAAGATTCCTCTATTTCCATGGTTTCTGGTATACATGTATAACTCACTTGTATGACCAGTGCAGGGAAAACAGGAACCGACTTATCAGGTGTCTTATCTCCTTATTTCTCAAAGACAGACAATGGAAGATACCTGAAAAATACAGAATTGACTTTATAGAGAGAAGGCAACATTTTACTTTAGTCAGCGTTCATTTGTAACTCTTGCAAGTAATAAAAACAACTTTACTATTCATCTCATGAAGAACATTTTAATTACAGTACAATCCTAGATTGCACCTGAGGCTGCCACAAGTTGCCTGTGTCAGCCCAATATGACTAGCGCCAAAGCGGATGCACCAACCGGCACCCCAGCATCGGCCCAAGGGCACTGGCACAATGCCATGCTGTGCCGTGATGCCCTTGCGCCAGCTGAACTTGGCTGGCGTAAGGGTGTTTCTGAGAGGAGGGAGGGTGGGTGGAAAGGCAGTTCTGGGCCAGTGGGCAGGCTGGCCCAGGGAACATAAGAACATAAGAACATAAGAAGAGCCATGCTGGATCAGGCCAAAGGCCCATCTAGTCCAGCTTCCTGTATCTCACAGCGGCCCACCAGGTGCCCCAGGGAGGCATGAGACAACAAGATGCTTGCATCCTGTTGCCACTCCCTTGCACCTGGTACCAGTAGCCCACCACCTTTGTAAGGAGGTTGCACAATCCATCATTGCCTATAGCCCACGATGGACCTTTCCTCCAGAAATCCGTCCAATCCCCTCTTAAAGGCATCAAGACCAGATGCCATCAGAGGGGGGCAGAGATGGGATGCAACCAGTAGGCCGCATCCAAGCCTCCGTCCCCAGGTCGCGTGACCCTGATTCAGGCCAAGCAGCCTCCTCGGCTCCGCGCCTGCTACTTAGGCAAGCTTGCCCTTGCTCCAAGGAGGCTCCCCCGTGCACCTAAGCTGCGCTGGACATGGTGCAGGCCTGCCAGCTTTGCCATTCCAGTGCAGCTTAGATTGCGCCCTGAGCCAGTCCATCCAAAGGATTCCAGCCATCGTGAGAGGTAGAGCCAGCATATTGTGATTGACAACCAGCTTTAGAGTGCAATCCTAAACAACTTTGCAGCTCTGAGGTAAGAGAACAAACATTCCCTTCCTCTGAGGAGGCCTCAGTGATTATTATTCCACTGCAGGATGCAGCACATGCCCTATTGGCATAGCTATGCCGGTGCTGAAACATTGGTTTGGATTGCGCCCTCAGTGTTTTCTGGAGTCTCTGGTGTCTTATCAAACATGTCCTATTAAAATTCCCCTCTAAAAATTCAGTAGTAATTGTAATAAATAAATAAAAATGTGTACACCTTTAGTACTACGTTCCCCGTCACAAAAATTGATTTAGTTTTAACGTTTTTTTTTTTTTACATAAAATGCTTGCTACATTGCTTCCTTTCAATAATTGCATAGTTTATCAAACGGTGGATTACTTTTCATTGACAGTTAGAATCCTGCTACAAAGAAAAGAGCTGCTAAGATACCGACATGAAAAGACATTTCCATGCCTAAAGACAGCTGGCTATTAATAGAACAGCGGTGACGTCACTTCTGTGGAGGAGATTTCATTCCATTAAAAACTTAAGAAATGTAGCGAAACATTTAATAATTAATAGATTTGATTTACGCCCATTTGATACCAATGGGTTTTTTTCCTTATTAATATTACAGGAACATTTTAAAACAAAACCAGAAACTATCTCCCGTAATCCTAATGAATGGATTCTCCTAGCCTTTACTGAAAACGGCATGTGTACAAGATTTAAATCTGTTGGAACGTCCTCAAATGCAAAATGGTTCTAAGTTTTACAAGAAGACTCATTATTCTCTATGTGTTTTCACTGGTTCCATTAGCAGTAGCATCAGAGAAAAGGGGAGGCGGAAGCCCTGGGATGGTGCTACATCAGTTCAGGGTTCAAATTAGGCAGAAAAAGGTAGGAGGCAATCCTACCCAGCGCCAGAATGGCAAGGCCAGCCGGCCAGTGCCATATCCGACACTGGGTTGGGGAGGCTGGAGCCTCCCAGCAGCAAGGGAATGTTTGTTCCTTAGATCTGCACCTGCTAAAGGGAAGAATCATAAAAGTTAAGGTAGGAGGTAGAAGTCAGGGGGCACAAAGTAATGTTCAGTAGCAAATCTATATTTCATTGATTGTGTAGTAGGTTAATTGCCGCACTTAAGTCCTACTCGGATTTTGAAGAAACTGCAAGTGCTTGCAGGGGCGGGGTGGAGGTTGGAGGGGGAGGACCTGGCGGTGCCACAACCATCACGGCTACACAGGCATTTAGGGGCAACCTTTACAGGGTCCTTGGGGTTGAAGTTTCAGTGATTGCACTGGGTCTACTGTGGACTGTAGAGCCCTCAGCGGTACTGCAAATGCACTTTTTGGCACGTTTGCAACACTTTTAGCCAGCAATACGGAAGTATCACTGGTGAAGAGTGTCACAGGATTGGGCCCAGTGTCACCTTACTTCAAGGACATCTTCCTTTGCTGCCTTCACCTGTTTGCATTGTCCAATCTCTGCTAAGCCAGACGGGTCATCCTGGCAAGATGGTAATGAAAATAGCAGCATCTCAGTGGCTTTGATATCATCATTCAGGGTATTCTTCTGGAGCACCTGGCCGGGATTCCAGAAGATGTTACTGGGGATTCCTGTTGGATTGCTGTGGTCTTTGGCTATTGGTGTCCCACAGGGTTCAATTCTTTTCCCATGTTTTTTTAAAACATTTATATGAAACTTCTGGAGGAAATAATCACAGGCTTTGAGGTGGATGACACTATGTGGATGACAGTGAGCTCTATATCTCCATCTGGAAGTAGGGAGGTTGTGGAGATTCTTCATGGCTCTCTGGAGTCACTATTGGCCAGGGTAATATTGGGATAAGATGGAGGTGCTATGAATTAGAACATCTGCAATCCAGGTTACAGATAGTCAGTGTGTTCTACATGGAGTTGCACTATCCATATCTTGCACTATCCAAGAAGAAAACTATCCATTTGGGAATGTTCCTCCTGGACCCAGTCTTGGCACATACATGTCCAAGTCACGGCTCTGTGATCCAGAATGCTTTGGTTTACTGAACTATGGTTGGCATTTGGGGTGCTGTGTTTGGGCATTGTGCAGGGTGCATTTGGGCATTGTGTGTACTGCAATGCACTCAACATGAGACAGCCCTTGAAGACCATTTGGAAACTTCAGTTAGAGAAGAATGGTACTGCATGATTGTTGGCTGGCACAGAATATGGTGGGCCCATCACGTCTCTGCTCTTCCAACTGCATTGGTTGCCAGAGTATTTCTGGGTGCGATTCAAGGTTCTGGTTTAGATCTTGAAAGCCCTAAATTGTTTGGGATAAAAGTACTTAAATGACCACTTCCTTCCATATGAAACTGCTTGTCCATTGTGATCAATGGAGAATGAGAGGAGCTTCTTATACATCCCCCCACTGGTGGCAGAAGTCCATGTGGTTGTCACAAGGATAACTGGTGAAAGGAGTAGCCTATGTCAGTCCAGTGGGTGGGATTGAATGAAGCAGCCATGGGACTGTTAAATTAATAACAGTACCCAGAGAAGGTTGATCAAGTCATACTCCTGCTATTGATGGCTGTTTCTCCATAGTTTCAGCTCTAGAATGCTACTTTGGACTATGGCCATCATGCAACCCGCTGGACCTGCTGCCAGATGGATTAACACCCACACCGACTGGCATAGTGAGATGCGGCATTGCACTTCTTTGAAATGTTGCTAGCCGTTCGGAATGCATATGAACTGCAAGCCAGCCTTGAGAGAATAATCCAGACTATAGATGCTGTCCTAACTAACCTTCCAGCACTGGGGCAAGGGCAATGCAGCTCCAAGGAAAGGGAACAAACATTCCCTTATCTTGAGGAGGCATCCGTGACTTCTACTCCACTGCAGGATGCAGCACAAGCTCCATTGGTTAGGATTGCACACTAAGACTAGTACAATCCTAACTGACTTTGTCAGCTGGTAGGCACAGAAGGCAACGTGAGACATAAATATATGAAAGGGAAGGTCATCTGCAAATCTGAAGTGTTTGAAATGTTCTCTAACATGAAAGCCTCACTTAAAGATGCCAGTGATGAGAAGAGAAGAAGAAGACAAAGCTGAAAAGAAGGTGAGAATGACATGGCATAAACTTGGAGAGTGTATCAGGAAAGACCTTTCCATTTCAGGACATGGTTCGCAGAATACAGAAACTAGTTTGCAGTCTGAAGGCAATTGCCATTGGGATAAAGGAAAAAGGCTGTCTCATTATTATTGCTATGAATAGAGAAGTTGGTGCCCCATAATAATTTGCAGGGGAGGCAAGCCTCCTTCACTGCCGAAATGGGGGGTGTCCTAACTTGCCAGTCCTTTCAGGGCGCAATCCTAACCTGGAGTTAGGCTGGCACAGTTAGGCCTGCAAAGTTGGCTGGCACAAGAGCCACCGTAAAGTGCGTTTGGACCATTCTCAGAGTCAGGGAGGATGGTGCACATCTGTGTGCTGGCCTCTCTGACTCCGAGAGTAGTCCAAACGTGCTTTAGGTTGTCCCTGGGGCCGATCAAACTTTGCTGGCCTAACTCCAGGTTAGGATTGCACCCTCAGTGGTGAAGGGGAGTTTCTTTTTCTACTGCAGAATCCTTGGGAGAGAAATTGTGCACAGAGAGAACGTGCCACAGGCCTGCTTCCCTCTCCCTTTTAGCACTCAGTCTAAAAGGAATCTATCACCTGGCCACATCCTTCCTTCCAGCATGTCACCCTACCAGCATCCACAAATCTGTCTCCTGTTCATAGGTGCCATATTTCTTGGCAGCATGAGAGCAGTGCGCAAGCATAAGGCTCGATTCACAGCAGCATTTCATGAAAAGGGAAGAAGTGGGGATGTTCTGACTTGTTCTACAAGTGCACTAATTCTAATTAGAACCATCTAGTTCTTCGCTTGAAACCTTTTTAGCTTTTGGACTGATGCTTACGATCTGTGCCGCTGCTGTCTGGAGGGGTTCTTGAGGCTCGCCAAGGCTGCGCGGGTCTTCCCGTTGCCTTGGCAGGTCTCAGAATGGCCCTTTTGGCCCAAAAACATCACCTACAGGTTTCGGGGAGAAACCAGAAGTGACCCAGGCTTTCCCGGGCCTCACAATGCCTTATAAGGCATTAAAAGTCACTTCCGGTTTCTCCCGGAAACCAGGGTGTAACATTTCGGGACCAAAACAGTCATTCTGAAGCCACTTGAGGCTGCGGGAGAACCCATGCAGCCTCAGAAGACCCTCTGGAGGCTTTAGGTTGAGCCTAATTTGGCTCAACACGGGTCCGGGGTTAGGGTTAGGGTTGAATCAAATCCATGGATGAAAAATCCGCAGATAATTAGGCTCCACCTACATTTCTAATATATAACAGTACAGGTCACCCACCAATCAGTAATCAACAAAAACAAACTCATGGCCATCTTGATGACACTCACACAACTGAATAAGAATTCAGGTATTAGCTCTGATACATGGAAATGAAAGCTGAATCCTACTGACACCTTATTGTTTCTCTGCTGTGGCTTAATAGCATCTCATGGGTTCTGGGAACAACACGTCTCATTGGTCAGTTTTGAATTAAGGAATTCCACTTTTTGTTATAGAAGGCAGTTGTATAGGTTATTTTCTGAATAGGTTATTTGGCTATAACATTTGATAGAAAACGGATATTTTGATGCAATTTGTTTCATTGCAGTCTTCTTAAATTTAACATTGGATGATTTATAACACAATGGTATTATTTGAAAAAAAACCAAGGTTTTCACAATTTTGGCCAATACTGGTTTCACCCCACCCCAGTGCATCATCCAGTCTGTGCCCCCTGCACCCTCTAGGCAATACCATAGTGGAACTGGAAAAGGTGTAGAAGATTGTGATCAAAATGATTAGTGAGCTGCAATACCTCCTTTATGAAAAAGGCTACAGCATTTGGGAATCTTCAGTCTAGAAAGGAGAACTTTACAAGGCCTCGTTAATCTAATGCTAAATGGGTATCATTCAGCTGAGATTTGTGGACGTAGACCAGATATGGACACAAATAGCACCTATGTAACCAAATAACCAATAACCGAATAACCAATATCAACAACCTCAGATATGCAGACGATACCACTCTAATGGCAGAAAGTGAGGAAGACCCAAAGAACCTTCTGATGAGGGTGAAAGAGGAAAGTGCCAAAATTGGCTTGAAGCTCAACATTAAAAAAACTAAGATCATGGCAACCACTCCCATCACTTCCTGGCAAATAGAAGGGGAAGAAATGGAAGCAGTGACAGACTTTATTTTCCTGGGCTCCAAGATCACCGCAGATGGTGACTGCAGCCATGAAATTAAGACATTTACTTCTTGGGAGAAAAGCTATGGCGAACCTAGACAACTTAATAAAAAGCCGAGACATCACCCTGCCAACAAAGGTTCACATAGTTAAAGCTATGGTTTTCCCAGTAGTAATGTATGGCTGTGAGAGCTGGACCATAAGAAAGGCAGAGCACAGAAGAATAGATGCTTTCGAATTATGGTGTTGGAGAAGACTCTTGAGAGTCCCGTGGACTGCAAGGAGATCCAATCGGTCAATCCTCCAGGAAGTCAAGCCTGATTGCTCCCTGGAAGGACAAATCCTGAAGCTGAAGCTCAAGTACTTTGGCCACCTCGTGAGAAGAGAGGACTCTTTAGAAAAGACCCTCATGCTGGGAAAAATTGAAGGCAAAAGGAGGAGGGGGCGGCAGAGGATGAGATGGTTAGAGAGTGTCACCGAAGCGATGAACATGAAATTGGGTGAACTCAGGAAGCTAGTGGAGGACAGGGAGGCCTGGCGTGCTGTGGTCCATGGGGTCGCGAAGAGTCGGACACGACTTAGCGACTGAACAACAACAACCAAATAACCAGCACCTATGTGCATACCAAAAGTAATTCACAGCCCAATCCTAAACTGCATTGGAGCAGGCAGGCCGGCAGGTCTGTGCTGCATCCAATACAGCTTGGGAAGCCACTGGAGCCTCCCTGGTGCAAGGGCAGCCTCCCCTATGGGTTCATCAGACCTGCACTTGCAAAATCGCGGGCACAGAAGCTGCCCGGTCCAAATTGGGGCCGCTCGGCCTGGGGCTGAGGGCTTGGATGTGGCCTAATAGCCAAATCCCACCCCCTCCCATCCCTGGGCTGGCACAACCATCGGCCCGTCACCCCCACCCAGTTCCTCCCACCCCCCACCCAGGACTGCCCTCCCAGAACCGCCCCTGTGCCAGCCGAGTTCAGCTAGTGCGGAGTTCAGCTGGCTACTGCTAGCGTTGGCCTGGGGGCTCTAGCACCAATGTGAGGCTGCTGGTCAGCGCCAAACTGTCAACGCTAGTGACACAGTGCCGACGCAATGATGTTGCAGCATCGCTACGTCAGGCCTTGGATTGCGCCCTCAGCCTTTTGGTGAGTAATATTCTCCCGAAAAGAACCAGACTTTACCTAGAATGTGGTGAGCTGAATTGGAAATGGAGCTTCTCCCCTTCCTCATTGTTTCCGCCAAGTTTAACAAGTGAATTTGAAGGAACACCAAGTTCAACGGCTAATGAGCAAAAACGAAGGCTCAAGTTTGGGGAGTGTAAATGGTGCACTAATGACTGTCAACACGTTCATTGCCAGTTTGCATAGAAGAAAGTTAAGAATTAAATATTTTTGTACAGTATTTTTGTGTCAGTGTTAAGCAGCGAGACATTTTCTTGCAGTTAGCAGAAAATTGCTCACTTGCTATTTTTTTTTTTTTTTTGCACTGCTGGAAAACATGTCTGTGTTAATTATTACATTCTTATTTAAGTGTATGAAATCGTTTTGGTGGAGCTCTGGTCTTGAAAGTGGCCATTTAAATTAGCCTGATTTAAAAACACATTACAGATGTAATGGGTGCAATTCATGCTTCACTGAGGAACCAAGTGGGGAAAGCACTTAGCTGGGGAGCAAAGAGCAGTAAGGAATTCACATAAATGCGCCATGTGAAACTAGCTATTCCCAACATGCCTTGTTGAACACTGTTAGGAAGCTTATGCTCTTAGGACACATTCTTCCAGATGCTGAACACCCCCTTCTCAGTTCCTCTCAGGATAAAGCCCTTGAGACAGTTCCAGAGGTTTTGCTCACATTATGGTAAAAGGTTTAGAAATGGTGTGTGTGTGTCTGTGTGTGTGTGTGAGTGAGAGTGAGAGAGAGAGAGAGAGAGAGAGAGAGTGGGTGAGTGAGTGAGTGAGTGTGTGTGTGTGTGTGTGTGTGTGTGTGTGTGTGTGAGAGAGAGAGAGAGAGAGAGAGAGAGCGTGCGTGCGTGCATGCGTGCGTGCGCGCGCAATCCTAACCTGGAGTTAGGCCAGCAAAGTTCAGCCAGCACAAGGGACACAGTTATGTATGTTTGAACCATTCTCGGAGTCAGAGAAGCCAGCACACAGGCATACGCCATCCTCCCTGACTCTGAGAGTGGTCCAAGCGTGCTTTAAGGTGTCCCTTGTGCCGGCCAAACTTTGTTGACCTAACTGTGTCAGCCTAACTCCAGGTTAGGATTGTTCTCTCTCTCTCTCTCTCTCTCTCTCTCTCTCTCTCTCTCTCTCTCTCTCTCTCTCTCTCCCCCCGTGTGTGTGTGTGTGTGTGTGTGTGTGTGTGTGTGTGTGTGTGTGTGTTGACCCTTTGTGTGATATGTTTTCACGAGAGGCTATTTAAGACAATAATTTGTCCTCTTGTGGGCCCACTACAAAATACAGTATAGATTGCTTTTTACTGGCAAAAATGTGAATATATTTTCACATATGCCACTGCCCATATGTGTTTCTCCACAAGTATAATAAGGTATGGTTCTTTCCAGTACAGCCACCGTTCGTGCAAGATACCACTCAGAAATGCTGATGTTCACACATATATTATCCTCAGGAAGAGGTAGTAAGTACAATGTGCACTGTATGAATGGGTTCTGATGTGGCTTTTTGCTTCCAGGGGCACTGGTGTAATTGGAGTTGAGCCAAGCTGAGCCATCCTCGTATATGGAGGATTATTAAAATGATCAGATGCCATCATCACCCCCTGTGGCAAGGAGTTCCACAGATTAATTACCCTCTGGGTACAAAAGTATTTCCTTTTATCTGTTCTAACTCTCCCAACGCTCAATTTTAGTGGACGTCCCCTGGTTCTGGTGTTGTGAGACACCCCTTGTCTTGTTCCATTCACCTAGCTTCCTGAGTTGGGCCCTGGATTGTTGGGTTGTTCTCACCAGGTCATTGCCTGTATCTTCTGTAAATCCTATTTGTTTACCATAAATTTTCTTTAACCTTTGTCCAGAAACATGTTCTATTCGTTACATGAATTTGTTCTTGGCTTGCTTCACAACACTCATCCACAACACTAGATATCACTGGAATGAGATCTAATCCTGAAACATGTCTTTTTAATGGAAATGTCATGCCCAGCTCTTTGCAGGAGTGGAATGATAATCCAGCCATGGAAAAAGATGCAAGTATTTTCAGTAGCAGTTCCCAACATTTGCCTTTGCTTTCCTCCAGTACAATTTCTCGCAGCTTTAGGACAGATCTAGAGGCAGAGGAAGACCAGGTGGGTGGGTGGGCCTGGCCGGGGCTACTGCGAGGATGACTACGATGCTGGTGCTGCCTTTTGACTGGATGGTCTCTATACCAGGTATGTTGTCTGGGGAAAACTGAAGCATCTTTTCAACAGTCTGCTGTTTTGCAGGCACAAAATAAAATCAAAAAAGTTTAACAAAAAACCCAGTTTGTTTGTTTAAAAAAACCAGGTAAAAAAATTACAGAACATGCTGCAAGGAGATGCTACTTAGCTACCCACTCACTCTGCTCCAAGTTTACCCATCTAAGAAACTCCTTTGAATAAACCAGCGAAGGCAACATTCTAAATCCCCTAGAGAGGCCTCAGTACATCTAGGGCCCATTCCCATCCTTGCCAGCCTGTAGCATGCACACCACTGACAAGAGTACACGCTGCATTCTGGGAGTGGGGGAGGGAGGTGACCAGATGGCCCCAGAGAGGTAAGGAAAAATCTTGTTTACTTACGTCGCCATAGGTTGTCTGGCCTCCATTGGGTCTCCTGCAGGGGCTTAGCTAAAGAGGTGCAGGGGGGTGCAATTGCCCCGGGCAACAAGCTGAGCTTGACATTAATGGTCAAAACTGTGAAAACCTTGGTATGTATGAATAATACCATCATGCTACATATGATTCAAGGTGGAATTTAATGCAGAATGCAATGAAACAAACCAGAGTATAATACCTTTATCTAAAGCTATGGCCAGAAAACCAGGTAAAACAAAAATACAAGTGTGACATCACTTCCTGTTGTGATGTTACTTCCGGGGCAACATTTTGCCCTCTGCACTGGGCTACACTTTCATTAGCTATGGTCCTGGTCTCCTGAGATCTGTTCCAGCAATTTAGATGGCATGTTTGCAAAGAGCGAAGGGACCATTTGGGGGCAGGGAATGGAGATAGGATCTTGGTGTGTGCAGCTGCCACCAAAATTCTGACCCTCCTGCCCTGCCTCCTCCTCACCCTTATGGCACATTTGCTCGCGCTGGTGTAGCAAACGTGCCATAAGGCATGTCCAGCGCGGATGGTAAGGGTTTACTGCCTGCACAGATTGAGCACCAGGATGGAGCAGCGATGTGAGACTGGCGCATTTTAAGTTCGTCAGTTCCCAGTGCTGTGCTGATCCTGGGTGGGGCAGGAGGCTGTTACTGGGCAGAGCGGGGCAGGATCGGTGATGACCTTCACCACTGGATCCTATGCTCTGTGTCGGGCCACATGGCCCATAGAATCGTAGAGTTGGAAGGGACCTAGAAGGTCATCTAGTCCAACCCCCTGCCTATAGCAGGAAATCCTCCTAGAGCATCTCCAGCAGGTGCCTGTCAAGCCTCTGCTTGAAGGTCTCCAGTGAGGGAGAATCCACCACCTCCCTCGGCAATCTGTTCCACTGTCGAACTGCCTTTATCGACAAATTCTTCCTGATGTCCAGCCGGAATCTCCCCTCTTGCATTTTGTACCCAGTGGACCTAGCTCTACTGTCAAAGGCAGATGAGAACAGATTTGTCCCTTCTTCCTCATGACAGCCTTTCAGATATTTGAAGAGTGCTATCATATCCCTCTCAGTCTTCTGGAGGACCTCACGTTTATGCAGGCTAAATAGCCAGTGTAGACCCAAGGAGACCCATTGGCGGGTCTCCAGGCTTACCCGGGGAAGGGGACGAATGTCTCTGGCAGCTGCCTGGCTGCTGCTGGATGCAGTGCTAGCCGTTTGGCTACTGCTGTGCCCGCAGCATCCAGGCAGCTCAGGATTGGGCTGTGAATTACTTAAAAAGAATGTTCCACTGTTGATCATAGACACTCAGCCATAGATGCCAGCAGTAGTTCTGGTTCCATATTTAAGACTGGAAATACTATAACTCCCTGGAACTAACATCATGCCAAATCATCCTCTTCTGCAAGGGGGAAAATATGCCCATCTGATTAAACTTCCACATTCCAGAAACAGAGATGTCACTTGGATCTCTTACGTTTGCATGCCAGGAAATTGCCTCAAAGTATTTTTCTTGAGATAAGGAAGCATACTCATCATAGCTTACTTGTGCCTGTGAAGTCTTCGGCATGAAATCTTCCATGGGAGGGGAAAAATGTAAATATTTTGACTAGCTGTGCCATTATTTTCAGAGTGTGCTGCCGATGAAATGTGGATGCATGGGGAAGAAACTCTGGCTGCAGAAGCAGCAAGAAATGATCAACACTTGCAGCATTTAAGAGAGAATGGTCCTCTGATATGCACAAAGGAAATACTGTGTTTTAATCCGAGACTTTCAGAAGAACTGTTTCCAATTATCATAATACTGTTGTAAAGCATCAGATCAGAAACGTTTTGAAGAGAACCAATAAATAGTCTTCTCCAAGCCCTAAACTTAGGGTACAATCCTAACTTATGCTGGAGTGGGCAGGCCGGCGTGTCTGTGTTGTATCCAATGCAAGTTGGGAGCTGCTTGGAGCCTCCATGGGGCAAGGGCACGTTCATGCCTTTACCCCAGTGTAGACGCCAAATCTTTGTAAGCCACGAAGCCTGAATCCCAACTCCACTCTCCAGGCCAGGATGAATAGGGATGAATGATCATGCCTGTTTTGATCATCTTTTTTGGTTGTACAAGTGACTTGGAGTGTTTTCTACCAATTCCATCAGGTGAGAAGTGGGCTTGATGGAGCTTGATGGGGGTTTGACAATTGCCTATCAGATACTTGGCCCCAAGTCTTCACAGGGCTGGTTTATCCACCACCACCTCTTTGTGCATTTGCAGCATGAGCAGAACATCATGAGTGTGCATGCTCAGCCCACTTTCCGGGACACTGTGGCGTTTCCTCTTTCTGCTCAATCTTTTTCAGAGAGAAATGCACATTCCATCGGTGCATGGTATCACAAAATATTGTACAGCACTTTGTGACAGCGTTAACAGCCGGTATATCTCAGGGATGGCTGGAACCCTTCCCAGGCATGCTGCCGATTGTTGGGACACCCGTCGACTCAGGTAAGTCCAGGACAGGGGAGGGCAGGGGAGAGTAGAGTAGAGGTGGAATGGGGAGGAGATGGGAGTGGTGGCACATAAGGCCTGGGAGTGGTGTCCCACACCACCAAGGCATGCGCTGCCGACATGTGCTGTATCCTATCCCCCTTCCTGGGTCTGATCCACCTGCACGGATCAACTCAGACTTGCGCCAGCAATATCACTGGAACAGGTCCGAGTTGATCCATAGTGGCTGCTGAGGCTTACCTGGGGCAAGGGGACAAATGTCCCCTTACCCCAAGAAGACCTACAGAAGCCAAAAGTCCCCTGCGAGATGTGGTGTAGCCTGCATTGGCACCACTTCGGGATTTAGTTATGATTGGGCTGTAGGTATGAGATACAGATAGTCCTGTCAACCTAAGCAAACTTTTCAGGATGTCACGGCCTCCTCTTCTGACTAATTTATTCCAGGGTTCATAATGGCCCAGACTGAACATCTGTGTTCAGTGTCAGAGTATGTACAATAAGAATGAATGAAAAGACTCCCGACTAGGTGCAGAGTGCCGTTTCCTAAGACTGACGACAGAAAATCCCAGCAAATAAGAACAGCACTGATGAATCAGACCAAAGGTCCATCTCGCCACACATTCTGGTTGTCCAGATTACTCCCCCC
>JAJKFI010000188.1:637855-660657 GCA_029204185.1 Lerista edwardsae | reverse complement strand
GGGAGAGGCATGAGTAGTCTCTGGAGCTGCTTGGGGTCCACTGTGGGGTTAGTGACTGATTTGGTAATAGTACCCCACTTGATTGTCTAGGTGTCCCAGCACGGGGCTCAGTGCCTCCTCCTCTGCTCTGTGCTCCAACCTCAAAGGCAGACATTTCTCCTCCCTGTATGTTCTACAGGGGAAGTCCCAAGTTACCCAGAGACATCTGCCCCCATTGCTATCCCATCTGAGCTCTTATTGTCACTTTACTATTTACCCAGGAATATTTTTACTGTTTCTGTTTTGGGTGTACACAGAAGGAGAGCCCAAACACAGAGGGAAGTGCCCTCCAAAACATGTCTACCTCCTCCAAAGGCAGCCAGGAGACCTCCAATTAATTTATGGCACCATGTCTGCAGGTTGCTGAAATAAAGAGCTATCTTTGCAAATGAAATCGGGGACTGAAAGCAAAAGGATAAATGTCATATTAGCAAGTCAGCCTAGGCCATGACAGAAATCCAAAAGGAGACATGCATTCCCGTTTCCACAAAAGGACAAAACATTTCTCAATTTGAAAACACACATCTTCACACACGTTCCCTTTCAATTTTGCATGCCCACTTTTAGGCTTCCAGCTCCTAAAGAGTTCCAAGTTTTCTGAAAGGATGCTCAGAGGATCCTTCCCTCCATTCCAGTTCCCAAATTGATACCCCAAACCTATGCACACTAGCTCAGAAGCAAGCCCCACTGCATCCAATGGGGTATATTGCATGGAAAGCATACCCAGGACAGAGAACTTGATGCATTCTGTAGCTGCTTTCACACATTATAATCCCCATAATCCCCATTACTTTTTCCCACTTTCAAAAATGTTACATCACATTCTGCTGCTCTGGCTGAGGTTTTCCTATTGTGTCTTCCCACTTGAGCCTCCACACTCTGCTACTGGCAGTGCTTTTTAAAAATACATGTAACATGTGCATACAAGGGGGAAAGCAAGTGTGTTCAGGGATCTTGCATTGAAGATAATGGCAGGTCTAGGTATTTCTGCAGAAATTAAGATGCACCAACATATATTGGTTCTTAAGTATCTAAGAACAAAAACAGGGTTTCAACTCAGATTCCCTTTTCTGATGCACTCACTCACAGGGGGTCTCCGACCACCAACATGCACATGCAATGGAGCTATAAGGAAAACAGCTGGAAGGAGGAGAAAAGGAGAGGGGAGGAGAGAGGAACTCCTCTGAAGGAGAAGCGCAATACAGAGAAGGGAGAAATGCAGGTAGAGAAGGGATGGGGTAGATTGGCTGGGTTTTCCAGAGGAACCCTGGAAATTAACCCTCCCTCCAGGGTGCCGCTCACCCTTTGGGCAAAAAGGGCATGTCTCGCGGAGTTCCTCAAACCCACTTTGGGCCAATCGAAGGTCCCAAAGCCCCCAGTACACCAATGATCCGAGTAGAAATAGATAAATGAATTTGAATGGATGTTTTATTTTTCTCTTCATCTGCATACATAAATGCACAAATGTACCTGTTTCTGTCAATTAGGGTGCCTTTTGCACATGTGGTTTGTGAACTGTTGCGTCTTTATTCCCATAAATATTCTTTTTCCGGGAAGACATCAAAGTCCAGCTGGCATTCTTTTCATGGACGTTAAACTTGGTAAGCTATAGCAGGGGTCCTGCGGGGGGATCGGTGGGCTGAGAGCAGTGGTCAGGGAACAGGGGTAAATTACCCCAAATCGGGTAAAAATGAAATTCCTGGAACCTATATGCATGCCTGGCTGTGTCTTGGCAGCGTGACTGTCCATTACCCCCGTTCCGGTTCCGTCACTGGCTGGCTGGCTCTGTTTTGTTTTGCTCCGCCCACTTTCACTGGCTGGCAAAACACGTCCCAGACTGCTCTGCACCTGCTCTGCTTTTCACACCACGGCAGTTTAGAGCACGTGGACGCAGCGAGGAGAGCGGCAGAGAGGCGGCGCGTTGGACCTGAGCGGCAGCAAAGAGGCAAGCCAGGGACGGCCGGGCATCGGAGGTGAAAGAAGGCACGCGTCTTTCCCCCACCTCCGTTGCCCTGCCAGGGCACGCGCGTCCCCCCCACTCGTTGCCCTGCGGGGGGAACTGCGCACTCCTCGCTGTCCAGGAAGGGACGCGTGGTTCCTCCCGGCAGGACATCGGAGGCTTCATCTCCCCCCCCCATTGCCTTGCTGCTCAGGCTTCTTGCAGAACACGCAGCCCCATCATTTCGATCGCTGCCCAAGGCCAGATGCGGCACTTCTTTAATGTCCCGAAGTGTCCGTGTGTGATAGAAGGTGTCTCCTAAGACTGGGTGCTGTTGCCAGGGGAGGGGCTGATTGGAACAGAGGTTTTTTAAAACATTGATCGCCTAAGAGTGCAAGTCTGTGAATGTCTACTTCAGAAGTAAGTCCCATTATAGTAAATGGCACTTACTCCTGGGTAAGTATCAATAGGATTGCACCCCATCTTAATTAAAACTGCAGTCCAATGCACACACTGCCCCAGGAGTAAAGCACATTGAATTCAATCTGACTTACTTCTGAGCAAACAGAAGTTGACAGACGCCGGCTGGCCACTGAACGTAAGGAGCACGCAGGCTGGGGCAAACGTGACTGGCTGCAGAGTAGCAGTCTGAGTCGACACCAGACTGTCCTCCTCCCGCTCAACTTGTAGCCCGGTGTAACGATCCTCTGATCTGGACTGGGGCTCAGTATGTCGTGGGGTGTGTGGGGCCTGTGTGCGTGCGCAGGACACCAAAGAGAGGCGCCAGGCATACAGCGTGAGGCGAGGCAAGAGGGAAAGCGAGCTGCAGGAGATAAAATGTAGGAACGCTTGCTGCGTTTCTGTATTAGCACTATTTGCCGTCTCCAGAATGGAAAAGCAGATACTGTGCTGCTAAGTTGCATAGCCCCCTTTGTATTAGCACACATTAGGAATGGCCCTTGCCTTCTCCACAGCTATGTTTCTGTGAAGTGGGGAGGGGAGGGGGTTCAAACTAATCGGGCAACATATGTATTTGTTTTGCTCCCATTCATCCTGTTAATATTTAAAATGTAGAGGATCTAATTTTTTACATTAAGAGATGTTTGTATGAGGCGAACTGAATCTCCTTACCTACATGCACACTCCTTGTGATGTAAAAATGAGGTATTCCCTGTTTAACAAGTGCATGAAACAGATATTTACATTAAAAAAATGGCTACTGCTATCATTTTTTGGTTTGATCCAGAGTTGCAAACAAATCTTTTAAATTCTGAAATAAGTCTTTGGAGGCTGCCCCTTTATCTTACTTTCTGACCTTAAAAGTGTTTTTCTTTAATCCAGTACAATGGCTCTCAAACGTTTTATCACCGGGGCCCAAAGGAAGTGATGTCATCAAGCAAGAATATTTTAACACCCCATATGACAAAATCAAATCTAACTAAGCAGGTTAGATATTTACAATAAGAATAAGATGAAAAAATATTGAAAGAACTTTCCTAACTCTCCCAAACCCTTTACAACTTCATATTTACATAGCATTAATCAAGCTCATTAATTAATCAAATAAAAAGCAATGGGTTCCAATATGTAATTTTTTTTCTTTTGTTCTGGCGGGGGGGGGGGGTAACATTGGCGTATCTAAATATATTTTGGGGTAAAAGGTAAAAAAGTTCCCTGACCCCTGGCTTAGAGGTTTTGCAGACTTCAGCAAGGAACGGAGAACGCATGCCGGGAAAAACGAACATCTCAATCTTTGGGAGCCTGGTCTCACCGCTTAAAGAGTCGGGCTTGGATAAATCGCCTCCTTGGCTTGATTTCCTCCCACTTCAATGTCAATCAATCAATTAATAATTCAACAGGTACTTATATACCGCTTTTCAACACAAAATTCACAAAGCGGTTTACAGGCAAATAGTAATAATAATAAAGTTAAATGGCTCCCTGTCCCAAAAGGGCTCACAATCTAGAAAAAAAAAAGACAGATCACCAGCAACAGCAACTGCGCAGGGGTGAAGAGGGACAATTACTCTCCCCTGCTAAACATAAGAGGAACATCACTTGAAAAAGTGCCTCTTGCCCAGTTAGCAGGGGGTTAACAATGTCCTACATTTCAAGACAAGAGGTGCAGCATCAAGAGGTGCTGCTGGCATCATTAACTTGCGTGTTTTTGCTCTTTTGTTGGTGGGTTACATTAAAGGAGGACAAAACACCCAAAAATCAATACATATGAATGTTTTTAGCTTTTATTTTGCAACGTCCTACATTTTTCTTGAATGTCCTACATTTTGGAGTGCGGTGTCCTCTTTGCGGTTATATCTGCACCCTGCCTGCACCCCCCATGGGCCCTAACTCCGGGCATTACCAGCTCCAGTTAGCAGCCCATCTTTGCACACATGGAAAACAGGTTTGGCGTCCATTTTGGGGTGAATGCTGAAATGCTGTGAGCAGGAACCATTTGGTTCTGATCAGCATCTGCCAGAGCCGAGCACAATGGCCTATGAACCAGACCCAACAGAGCAGCGGTGGCCAGGCTTAGTATTCAGGCTTGCTCAGGACTTGCTTCTGTTCTTCAGCTGTGGCTTCAGTTCTTATTGGTGAGGCAGCCATGAAAGGGGGGGGGAGTGATAGAGCCAGACTGATCATCCTTAGCCTTTGATTTTGATTTCTGCCCATGCTGCAGCCATGAAAAGTGGGAAACAGGAGAAAAAGCAGGGGGAAATGGTGATGTAAGCAACCTTAAAATAATACATATCCTCACCAAATCATACATGGACCTGATAGGGCTTCCTGAGGCACATGTGAACTCCAGAGAGCCAGGCTGGTGTAGTGGTTTGGGAATGGCAAGATCCAGGTTCAAGTCTCCACACCCTGCTCAGTCATGAAGCTTCTTGGGTGCCCTGGGGCCAATCATTACCTCTTAGCCTCATCTACCTCACAGGGCTGTTGTGAGGACAAAAGGTGGGAAAGAACTATATATACCACTTTCAGCTCCTTGGAGGAAGGGTGGTATAAAAATGTGAAAAATAAAATATAAAGAACAATGACAGGGTGGCAAGGGGAAAAGATGATCAAAAACACAGGAATTATACACAGTCCGTTCATTTTTGTGTTGCTTTTTCACATCAGTAGCCAACACATCACCCCCATTTCAAATTCTATTTTTCAGCTTGAATAATAGATTGATTCCACTTGATTCCAAGCTTGCTAACCTGGAGTTAAGCAGCCACAATTAGGCCAGCAAAGTTTGGCCAGCACAAGGACTGCTGTAAAGCATGTTTGGACCACTCTTGGAGAGGGAGGATGGTGCACGGCTGTGTGCTGGCCTCTCTGAGTCCAAGAGTGGTCCAAATGCGCTTTATGGTGGCCCTTGCGCCTGCTAAATTTTGTGTATGCAGAACTTATGGAATAGTAAAAGGAACATGATCCTCAAAACATGAACGGTTTGTATCTTGTTATACAGTCTGTGTTCCAAGTGCAGGTCTTCTGCTTGCTTAGTGTACAGGATGCTTTCCCCTCATCGTCACTTGCAACTTTCTCCACCAGGTGGCAATGAAAGGTTCTATACAAATCTAAATAGCCAATGCGATGCCTTTTATTAACACAACTTCCACTGGTGTTGGCCTGTCCACTGTTTTTCGGGCCTGGGTCGTTGGCTGCTCGTCACAGGGAGTATGAACATTTTTATATTGCACGTGTGTTGCTACAGTCATGCTCTACACCAGCGGCCTTCAACCTTTTTTGTGCCATGTGTGCAAACAAACAAACAAACAAACAAACAGGCTGGGGACCCACCATTGATCTCCTCTCCTGTCTATCCACCCAGTCCCCGCCTCTGTTACACCATTCTAGCACTGTTTACTGTAGCCAAATATTCTTATTAGAGAACAGAAAAAGTTATTATGAAGTCTGGATCTAATACAAGGGCTAATCTAATAAGTTTTGGCACAAGGGCTGCACCATATATAAGGGCAATTAAGTGGTGACCCCAGTATCTGTGCGGGGCTCTGGAACAGAACCCCAGCAGATACTGAGGTTGCACTGTATTTATTTCCCCTCAGCAGGTTGCTGTGGGCCGGCCCCACAACCTGCCAAGGGCTGGATAAAAATCTTCTGGAGGGCCGATTTGACCCGGACCTGGGTTTGGAGACCCCTGCTCTAATGGAAGCTAATTTAGTACAATTGCTAAGAACCTGAGCGCTACCCTTGGCCTGTTCATGCGGTGCGTGTGAAGAAACCAAGGGCACCCTCTTCCCCATGGCCACTGTGCTGCCCTCGGTCTGTTTGCTGCTGGGCCAGGCGTGCTCTGCCAGGGCCCAACCAGCGGAGTGGCGAACAGGCAGAGCCAAGGGCAACGCGAGCATGTGCAGTGGTTGCGACACGAGGCAACCACTGAGCATGCTCAGGCTCTCCGGAGAGCCTGAGCATGCGCAGTGGTCACTTCGCGTTGCAGCCAATGCGCATGCTCGCTCCAGCAGCAGGGAGAGCCAATGGGATGCGGCAGCATCCCACTGGTTCCCCCTCTGGCCTCCTGATACTTATAATGGGTAGACCTGGGCCCCTGGCAGAACTCATTCATTTTCGGAGTCCCAAGGGCGGGTAGACCTGGGCTTCCAGCGGGACTCGTTCGTTTTTGGAGTCCCGAGGAAGTCCGGCCTCCGGGGCATGGCTGCATCAAGGGGCATGGCTACGTCAAGGGGTGTAGCTACATGGGGGCGTGGTTGCATCAAGGGGCATGGGTACGTTGGAGTGTGGCTATGTCGGGTGTGGCTATTCTAAAAAGTGGGTCCTGGTCAAAAAAGTAAGAACTTCTATTCTATACCAAGGGTGTTGTGTATAGGGGTTGTGTCAAGGGGCATGGCTACGTCAGGGGCATTGCCACAGAACCCCCAATGTTGAGATCAAGTCGGCACCATTGACGGAGGCTTTGCAATCCCCAGATGGAAGAATATTGCTCTACACCAGCTGAGTTAGGAGGACCCACTTGGTGGGTCACGGCCTGATGTCAGGTGGCCCCAAAAAGCTGAGAGCAGCCGTCTGGGAATCTGCAGACCTTAGCCTTGCTATATTCCTTTTTATTTGTAAGTCTTCACGGTTTGAATTTTCAAGTGAGGTTTTTTTTAAATGTTCTTAGTTGAGTTTTCTACCTAATATTTTGTCCTAATCTTGCTTTCTGTCAGGGATGTTGTGCAATTCCTGCAGTCCAAGAACGCCAGTTTGCATTCCAGGAGCGTCATTTTATTACGTCACAATGGAAGTACACTTCCTACTTAGGAAGTACACTTCCTACACTTCCTACTTACACTTCCTACAAGTAGGAAGTACACTTCCTACTTGATGATGTTACTTCTGGCTATGGCATCACTTCTAGATTAATTACATCACTTCTTACGGGTCCTGACAGAAGTGCTATTCTAAAAAGTGGGTCCTGGTCAAAAAAGTAAGAACTTCTATTCTATACCAAGGGTGTCAAATTCGTTTCATACAGTGGACCAAATAGCATTCATGGTGCCTGCTGAGGGCCAGAAGTGATGTCATGAAGCAGGAAGTGAAGTGAATAAGCAGGAGAGAGCCAGATATACATACTTTTTTCACATAAGAACTCATTAACTGCTAATAATAATAATAATGATGATGATGATGATGATGATGCTCGTATTTATATACTGCCTTTCTTAGGTCATTAGATTGCTCCTCTGACCTTAACTCAAAGCGGTTTACATAGGCAGGCTTTATTCATAAACAGAAAGGGTTTCACAAATTACAAGGAAGTTCTGTCTTTCAAGAACATACAACATACATATGGTACTTTCATGGTCTAGTCTTCTTTCTGGCCACACAATTTGCTTTCCTGCTGGCTGATGAGCGACTTCTCTGCTCACACCAAAGAAGCCGCTGGCCCAGCACACTCCCCTCTCACAGGCAGCTGTAGCTCAGCTCTAATCAGTCCCAGTTTACAAGGTCTGCTGCTCACGGAGACTTCCGGTGACCCCGAACTGGTGACCTTCGGATCTTATCTTCAGGCAAACGGAGGCTTTAACCCTCTTGACTACACCTCCTGCCCACGATAGTACTTGCTAATCAAATTCTCCAAACAATTGAAGTATTCAGGACTATGATAAAAAGCAAATTCACAGTGACAAGACAATGCAGGTATACGGAGATTCTGGCTAGCATCCAACATAAATTAGTGAGGCTTTTTTTTGTAGTTATAACTCTTTAAAAAGGCACATAATAGATCATTTCAAAACTTGGCTCTTACATTTGCAAATGAAAAGAACAAACATTTGTTTAAATTAGTATTTTGTTTAAAATGTGCTTTAACAGCTGTGTTGGAAAACCCCATCTCAAAAAAAGAATCACCATTTTAACATTTTTATTTTTGGTGTTTAGTGTTTTGGCCATAACGTTTGATAGAATGAATATACGACACTCCGTGTTTTCCCATTGGCTTCCGGGTGAAATTCCGCATCCAACGGTATATAACATGATGGTGTTCTTCCGTACAAACCCCGCAAAAATTAACCCCGGCAGGGCGTCCCCTGCCGGGGGGCCATTTCCCGCCTTTCCCGTGACCGGGCGGCGAGGGCCTGCAGGCGCTGTCCCTCCTCGAGGGCACACGCTCGAGGACGACTGTTTGTGCAATGTCTGCCTCGGTGCGCGCGGGGCCGGGACTGCAACAACGGCCTCGAACACTTCGCCGCCGGAGCGACTGAGAACTGAGGATGAGTACACACCCGGTGAGCCACACACAGCGCCGCACGTTCTGCCTCTCCGGCTGGCCCCAAGAAGCGCCGCCTTGTGACGTCACCTGGCGGGCGGGGCGGGGCGGAGGGAGTGCGCAGGCGGGGCTGGAGGCAGCCCGCGTTCGCCACGTCGTGGTGCGGACGCGTTAGGGAATTCGTGCCCTGCCCGGGCCAGTTGTATTGTATTGCTTGAGAGAGCTACTTTGAGAGCCGGTGGTCGCAGCGAAGGAGGAGGAGCCGCCCAGCAATGCCTGGTTGGGATAGGTGAATGGAACGGCCAGATATGCAGGCTGCGGTAGCCTCCCTAGAGGGGGGGGGGCTGAGGCTGAGCTTTGCAAGGCGCCTTACCTGCGTTTCAGCCGCTCCTCTTCCTCTCCGTCGTAGGATCACATTAACACGCACCGTAGAAAATGTAAAAACAGTTCCCATGTTCTGGGTTGGCTTAGACTGTCCTGATCAAAGGGTCTTATTTTGAACACCCCTCTGGGGACACCCCCAAACCTCGCGTTGTTGTAAAAATGCGCTCGCAGCCCACTTTATGTTTCGCGATCTTAGCCCGGAAGTGGGTCACAATAACACTCCTCGATAACGTATTAGATTTGTCTTTACTACTTGGCTTTAGAAGTTGCCCTCCTCCAAAATGCTATTGCCCCCCCCATTTTTTTTTCATTGTAACCTTTTTTAAAAACGTTTTATACATTGTTCATTTTAATATTACATTGTTAGCCACCTTGTGCCTTTGCACTTGCAAAGGAAAGGAGGGATGCAAGTCTTTTAAAATAAATAAATAAATAAATAACAGTAGAGCTGACTGTGGGTGCAGAGGTGCGGTCAGCACCCACAATAATTTGTTGTGGATGCTCCGCACCCCCACAGAGTTCAACACCTCCATGTCCACGCTACTCTTGGCCTGTTCATGCGATGCGTGTGAAGAAACCAAGAGCACCATCTTCCCCATGCCCACTGTGCTGCCCTTGGTCTGTTCGCTGCTGGGCCAGGCGTGTTCTGCCAGGGCCCAACCAGCGGAGTGGCGAACAGGCAGAGCCAAGGGCAATGCGAGCATGTGCAGTGGTTGCGACGCGAGACAATCACTGCGCATGCTCAGGCTCTCCGGAGAGCCTGAGCATGCGCAGTGGTCACTTCACGTTGCAGCCAATGCGCATGCTCGCTCCAGCAGCAGGGCGAGCCAATGGGATGCGGCAGCATCCCACTGGTTCCCCCTCTGGCCTCCTGATACTTATAATGGGTAGACCTGGGCTCCTGTTAGAACTCCATTGTTTTTTGGAATTCCAAGGGCGGGTATACCTGGGCTTCCAGTGGGACTTATTCATTTTTGGAGTCCCGAGGAATTCCGGCCTTCGGGGCATGGCTGCATCAAGGGGTGTAGCTACGTGGGGGCATGGTTGCATCAAGGGGCATGGGTACATTGGGGTGTGGCTATGTTGGGGACCATTGGGGTGTGGCTATGTCGGGGGCATTGCCACAGAACCCCCAATGTTGAGATCAAGTCGGCACCACTGACCGAGGCTTTGCAACCCCAAGACTGAAGAATATTGCTCTACGCCAGCTGAGTTAGGATCCAGAATTGAGTTGCGATCCAACTCAGGTGGGTTGCAGCCATTTTGTTTTGAGGCTCAGGCCTGCTCATGGATAGCTGGGCCAAGTGGCCTGGGCAGGGTAAATTCCAGAGATATTTTATTGGTTTGCCCAAGCCCCTCAAACTTCTGGTGGTCCCCTCAGTTTCCCCCACTCCATCCATTGTCTTGTGGGCACTCACTCTCCTCTAGCCTAGAGAAAGCACTCTTTCCCTTCGCCTTTCAAATCTCAAATGCATGCTGTTGCCATGCCACCATCTGCCCCTCCTCTCTTTCCAACAGCCTGGGAGGAAAAGGACAGCAGGCACAGTGGCCGTGGGTGCTCAGTGGCCGCCTTAGGTGGGAAAAGAAGAAGAAGAAGTGTGGAATGCTTGCCCACCTCCTTGCCCGCAGTTAACTTGGCTGGTCAGCCAACGTGCCTGACCATATTGTGCTGCGGCGGGTGCAGCATGAATGGTCTGTTGCTATCATGGCAGCTAGGCGTGGAGTACCATTCTCCCATGCATGCCACCTGCCAGAGAAGAGCTCAGCCTGAACAAGAGAAAGGGAGAGGGCAGGGTGGCGTGTGCAGGGGTTTTTGAATTGCATGTTGCAGATTGGAAATTGAGGTGGGTGCACAGCTCCTGACAAGTGAAGGTTATTGTGGTGAACAATATATTGTATGTGCACCTAAGAAATATACAGGCATCCTCCCCATATCCGTGGAGGATACATTCCTGCTCCCTCCTGCTGATACCGGAATCATGGATAAAAGCAAACCCTAGACTTACTGTGGCGCTGAGCATTGTTTCCTATGTCTTTCTTTGCAATCCTTCCCAAGTACTGCAGTCACATATTTGAGTTGTTAGACAATAGTTGTACTAGTTGTTGCTTTTGTATGGCACTTATTCTACCCTTTGCCTCTGGATACAGATAGCCTGCTGCTTTTCTTTGTGTGAGATCTGCTAGCAGCTAATCATGAGAAAACAAAGTAAAGTTGATGTCACAAGTATAGAAAGGTAAAGGTTTCCTCACGATCGGATGGTCTAGTTGTGACCGACTGTAGGGGGCTGTAATCATCTTCGTTTCTAAGCCTGCAGAGCTGGCATTTGTCCAAGGACAAGCTTCTGTGGTCATGTGGCCAGCCTGACTATACGCCGTAGTGCACAGAATGCTGTTACCTTCTCACTGAAGTGGTACCTATTTATCTACTCGCATTTTTACATGCTTTCAAACTGCTAGGTTGGCAGGAGTTGGGACCAGCAACCGGAGCTCCGTTGCGTGGTCTTGAACTCCCAACCTTCCAGTCAGAAAGCTCAGCGGCAGCAGTTTAACCCACAGCACTACCACATCCCACTCACAAGTATATGTCTCCCTAAAAATGAGAAAAAACTGCACTATTTTCCAGAGACATTCCTAAGAGGAAGGGGCATTTGGAAGGATCTTTCCTGCTGCTTTTTCAAACACAGCACATTATCTCTTGTGTGGGGTTCCCAGTGGCAGAGTCCCATCCAGATTACAGATGCTACCACCTCCCCTTAGCTTCAGAAACTCTGTAACTTCTGGTCTTCCCAGACTATTCGCTAGGGACATCTGTTTGTATCCTTAACTATTGCTCTTCTGAAACATATTTCAAAAGACTACCGCATAGAGAGCCTCCTTTTCCCTAGATTTGTGTCCTGGCAGAATGTGTTGATGCTGAGCTTGTCAAATGACCAGAAGCTATGAATGGCTGCGGCTCCTTGTAGATAGCACCCCCCCTATGGTATGCTTTTCAAGAGGATACAGCAATACTTTGCACTTTCATCTGATTAGGGACCAGAGCATGGATGAAAGTCCATGTCATAGCAGAGTCCTAGTTAGCTTGCAAATTTATTTTGGCCAGCAAAAAAACGGCAAATAACCATTAGCACAATCCTATGCATGTCTACTCGGAAGTAAGTCCTAGTGTGTTAAACAAGACTTACTATCAGAAGAGGGTACATAGGATTGCAGCCTATATAACACATGCAAATGTGCACAAAACCTAAATAAATAAAAGCAAACATACAAACATTGTGGAAGGTTGGATGAAATCAGATGAAAGAGGAAAGCCTATGGACGAATTTTGAAATGTAATGTGGTTATAATTTAAAATGGCTGAAAGAGCAAAGCAATGAAAGTTAAGTGGATGAAAGTCAAGGTATTGCTGTGGTTATTGGTTGTCCAAGTCTACCCAAATAAACCAACATTTTTTTTAAAATGTTTTTTTCCAACCATTCTCTTTCTTCCCCTTCCCAGGAGACAATTGATTTTCCCTTCTCTTTTGCAAGAAACATGCAACCAATAGATTTTTCTTCATTGATTCTGGGATTTCTTTTTAATCACAAGGAGTGTTTGACAATGGCAGTGTCGCTAGCAGAGCAGTGAGAAGCCTACTTCATTGGATTTCACTGGCCAGCTGAATGGCTGTTCGTAATAACACAATGAACCACCTATGTCTGAGACCCAAACAGCTTGGGCAGAGATACCCCAAGTAATGGGAGGCCCCTATGCAGGGGGACAGTGGGAATCTGCCTCAGCACCCTGAAAGACCTCGGGATGGCTCAGGAGGTCCAGTCCAAGGAAGAGTCCTCTGCAGGCCTTTGGGAGGACTTGAAACTGGACTTTGCCTTAGAGACAAAGGTTCAGATTTCTCAAGCAAGGATGACAAATCCATAGATACATTTTCCCCCACATGCCCAAGCCTGTCAGCTCTGCACAGAGAGGGCACCAGGTTCACCTGGAGATTGCCCAGAAGGGACAAGACTCCAAGGCAGGGTGATGTCCGTTTACATTCTTACTAGGTCTGTGCTAAGAGACAGGGTTATGGCATGAAATAAGCTTTCATTCCAATTCAGATGAGTTTAGATCCAAGCTGCCTATGGTATGCAGAAGATCTGCAGTTGGATTTCCCAATGTTCTTTGCTTCAAAGTAGCCATTGGGTGGCTGCCAGTTTGTTAAGAGAAGCAGTGCTGGGATTAACCACCACCACCGATGTCATTTCCCTGCTTAAAATCTCCAATCAAGTTGCTGTTAAAAGTGGCATAGCTGGGTCATTTGACACCTGGGGCCCATAACATTTTGACACCTCCATACAACAAAATTATTTATTAATTGTATTTATTTATTTACATTTTCACATTATATACACCCTCTAAGGAGCTCTGGGTTGTGTGCATATTTCCTCCCCTTCTTTTGTCCTCACAACAACCCTGTGAGATAGGTGAGGCTGAGAGATGGTAAAAATCACGCCTGAATTGAATATTAATGGCCAGAAAATAAATGCAGTGAATATTTCCTAACAAGCAATGGAAGAACATCAGGGCCCTCCCCTGCTATTGCTCCCTTGCACATAGTACTGAGTGGTATACTGCTCCTGCATCTGGAGGTTCAGTGTAGCCACCATACATAATGTGATATATCTTACATAAGATAATTGTATTTTCCTTTTCTTTTTTTGGCCATAATGTTTGATAGAATGAAAATATTACACTTTTTTAAAAACTGAATTCCTCATGAAATTCCACATAGAATGGTATATAACACAATGGTATTATTTCTTAAAATCATGATTTCAACTTAGTGATAATACCTCCTTCCCCCCCCCCGAGGATGGCACCCACCCCATTACATAGGTAGCTACACCACTGGCTATTAGTTGGGGGGGGGGCACAGGTATCCCAGAAGTAGAATGCTAATATCCACAGATTCTCAGCCAACTCCATCTCTTCCATGCCTGGTTTAGCTCTCACGGGTTTAAACTACTGAATGTACATGTAAACTACTATTCAGTGAAGAAACCCCACTGAAAAGCAGTGCCTTGAGGTGATCTGACCTGATATATGAGATTAGAACAATGCAAGAGGTGTGATGATGAAAAGAGCCAGTTTAATGTTGCCAATTCCTTCTTAGGATACGGACATAAGAAGAGTTCTGCTGGATCAAGCCGAAGTCCCAATTTGTCCAGCTTCCTGTATCTCAGGGTGCAATCCTAAACTGAGTTAGGTCAGCATAAACTAAGCCAGCAAAGTTGGGCCAGTGCAAGGGACACTGTAAAGTATGTTTGGACCACTCTCGGAGTCAGAGAGGCCAGCACACAGACTCGCACCATCCTCCCTGACTCCGAGGGTAGTCCAAACACACTTTATGGTGGCCCTTGTGCTGGCCAAAGTTTGCTGGTTTAGCTTATGCTGGCTTAACTCCAGTTTAGTATTTACTGTGGGAGTTTAGCTCCCACAGTATTTAAAATCAGCCTCTTCCACAAAGTTTTGGAGCAACTTTGGCAAATTCAAAAGTCAACTAAATGGGGACGTCCTCTGGAAACATGGTGACACAGCACATGTGTGTGACACAAGAGCCTACCATGAGCTACAGGAAGCTGAACTTGATGCAACCATGGCCCGATCCAGCAAGGCTCTTCTTAAGTTTTAAGGGCGCTCCAAATCAGCCACCACCACCCAATCGCCTTTTCACCTGCTACTCAGATCCCCTTCCCCAAAGGATTCAGGACTTTCAGTCCTTGGGGGCAGAGTAGCTAACAATGCTGCAATATTAAGACATTTTCAAGCAAGAATGTCACATTGTTGCACACATCTGCATCAAATGCTACCTTGTTTCTAGCTAAAATCAATTTAAATGCCATCTCACAATCAGCAAGGCCTGGGTGACTAAGCACTAGAATGCCCAATAGGTTCTGGCTTTTTTTTCCTTTTTAACCAGAATTGTTTGCTTATATGTTCTTTAAACAAGAAAGGCTATGACATAACTGGAAAGTCAGCTCACTCTTCAAAATGTACCCATTACACAGAATGAGGTGGAAAAAAAGAGGTAGGATAGACATGTCCTGTAGTATCCCCTGGGGTTACGTTCCAGACCCTCCTGTGGATACCTGAAACTGTGGATACTGAGTTGCCTTTTTTAAAGATAGGGAAACATCAGTGGTTTTGCTGCAACAAGATAAAAGAAGAGATTTGTTTGATGTCCCCCTAACTTTTCAATAGGCATCTCAGTATAAATGGATAACTCTGGATAACTGAAACCGTGGTTACCGTGGCACACCTGTTGTAGCATTTTGGACTTACCACTTCAATCTACAGGTGCAGGGATACTTTAGAATGCTTAAAACGTCTTTCCCTTTTTCTGGTTTATGACACACAGAGAAGTTTTTTTCTGTATAAGGAAGGATTCAAAAACAGGACTCCCCACCAGCAATCTGATGTGGAACAGTCCAGAATTTCAAACCCCTCCAATGGTTCAGGCACAGCAATCCAAGTTTGCTTAATGAAACACTCCTAGAACTAAGGGCAAAGAGACAAATTAAGAAGAATAGACTGAAGCAACACTGGCAGCATCCATTTTGCCAGGTAACACCCCAAGGAACGGCTTGTGCAGGGAAATCTGCAAACAATAGAACACACACACACACACAGGATCAGTGGAAATAATTTTTAGGCAGGCTTTTAGGCATTTATATACAATAGTTGTTCACCTCCAACAAGGGCAAAAAATGATGGCATCAAGAAGCCTCCCCCCCCCTTCAAATAAAGATGCCCACTAAGCCTGCTATTTAACATTAAGGCTGCAAACCTATTCGCACTAACCTGGGAGTAGACCTCATTGGCTCTAGTTGGACCTACTTCTGAGTAGACATGGCTAGGATTGGATTTTAGGAACATACAGTAAATGCAAAGCAGCCTGCAAAGCAGCTGTTTAAGATAACGTGTAGTTTCACACACAAACACACACCACACACACCCAAGAGGAGGGGTGCATATAAAGAATGATTGGGAGCGAGAAACTACGTAACCATCCTGCTGAGAATTAAGGGGAGGGGGCCGTGGCCTTAACAAAAAGCCACCCCCGAGCAGCGCTGCTCGGCCTCCACCAAGGCCGACGCGGTCATTCAAATGGCCCCGATTAGCACCACGTCACACTCCACCCCACCCCGCCATGCCGGCCCCACGTGCTGCTGCCTCCTGGCCCTTCTCGGCTTTGGGCACCGCAGCAGCCACAAAGGCGCCTTCCCCACCACTGCGAGGGGAGCAGCGCCCCGCTCTGCCAGGACCGCCGACCCCCTTGCCCCATGATGCGCGTGCGGCCGGGCGCCTGCGGGACCGCGACTCCCAGCCCCCAGAGGGAGCCGCCCTCGCGCGGGGGCAGGGTTCTATCCACGGCGGGGGTTCACGTGCGCGCGGATCCCGACGCGCGCCGTGGCCCTCCTCCGCAGCTTGCCCAGCCAGCCGGGCTCCGGATTCCCAGGGGCTCCTTTGTGCTACTGGGGCTCGCGGAGGAGGGGGAGGGCGCGACGCGGCGGCTGCGTCACGACGGAGGAGAGCTGCTGCTTCTGCTGCTGCTCACGCCGCGCACCGCTCCCAAATTAACCCCAGCGAAGCCTCCCTTGTTCCCCGCTCCGCTCCCTCTTCCTCGCCGCTCCCTCCTCGCCCCCGAAAGAGAAGAGGCGTCTGCCGTGCCGTCCAACTCCGCCATTCCATAATATATAAATCGAGATCTCTTTTTACGCGTCGGAAGGCTATTTGATCGTGGGCAGGAGGCGCCCACTCTCCCCACCTCGAAGAGCAAAAAGACCGTCGGTCAGAGGCGCAGGAGGCGAGGTACGCGCATATCTCGATTCTCTCTCTATCCCCCCTCGCACCCCGTGGGGGACGGGAAGAAGCCAGCCGGCATCTAATGGCCAGTCCTATTGCGGGAGGGGAGGGAGACACACGCCAGCAGCTTTTCTGAGTCAGGATGCGGGGGGGGGGGGTTGTGAGGCGGGATCGGAGAAAGGGGGTCGGGAGGAGGACGGAAGGGCAGGTGAACGGAGATGAGCATAACGGCGCAAGGATGGAGAGATGCAGGCGAGAAGGGGGGCGCGCGTTGTGGGCACTGGCGGTGGAGGGAGGTACCCGAGGAGGTCCGTCGTACTGGGAAGGAAAAAGGAGAAGAAAGGAAAGGCGGCGTGTGAGGAGGGGGGGAGGACACCGGGAGGGGCACCATGGCCCTTGCAGTCAGCGGCTCTCTCCTTCGCAGCCTTGGAACTTCCCGATAGAACCTCTCTCCAGCGGTCCCCTCGCTGCGCATTTTAATTGCGGTGTAGAACGGAATCGCCTGGAAGCGATCGCCGAAATCCGCCTCCGCTCGATCTCTTTCTCTCCCACCCTGCTCCCCCAATCCGTAGTTGAGAGGCATTTTGCTTCAGCCTAACGAACCGTCGTTAGCGGGTCTCGTACACCGAGTTGTCACCGTGGCGCAGTCCCGGTGTTCTTGGCGTTTCTGCACGTGTGCGGTTTTTTTTTTCTTTTCATTTTCCAGGACTCATTCAGGAAAAAATGGTGAAGCTGGGGAATAATTTTAGCGAGAAGACCACAAAGCAGCCCCTCTTGGAGGATGGCTTTGACACTATCCCCTTGATCACGCCCCTGGATGTCAATCAACTCCAGTTCCCACCTCCTGATAAGGTACAGTAGCTTGTCAGTTTCCACCCCAGACAATCACACCCAGCTCTCCGGCAAACAACAAAAGGAGGTGATGTTGGCCTCGCGGAGAGCTCACAATGCAACATTTTCTCATCCAGATTTCAATGTGTCCTTGCCTTGAGAAAAATGTATTGACACCAGTAGTGATGGGGGGGGGGGGTAGTGATAGAACAAATTATTTGATCTTCCCTGTGTATCGTTAAAAATGCTACAATTGCATAAGTCTGGTATCTTGGTTTTGATCCTATAATGTCTCCGTAGCTACCTTTAACCGCAGTTTGCAGCATTCTAAACTGCCAGCCTCCCCTGTCCTCTCAATTCACATTGGCCTGTAATCTGCAGTCAAGCTCAGCCTTATGTGTTTGAATAGTAAGGTTATTCTGAATAATGAGGTGACACACTTCTTTTCGGGGGGGGGGGGGTAGCTTGAAGAAGATCATTACATCTGAACAAAAACTCCCTCTCCGAGCTCTCCAAGGTTCCCTGGAGGGTACCTCAAGCAGAGAACAAGGCCAGCAAGGGCTTCCTTACCTTTTGCCTGGGACGGACAGGGAAGCAGCTTTCGTAAATATCTGTAAAAAGAGAAGAAAAATCCGCACCAACAGCAGTGTGAATTTGCTTTCAATACTTCATTACCGACACTTGGAAGCCATGGTTTCCTAGGCACTGAAAGGTGTTCTTAAGAGCACCCCAGTGCTCCTGATTTGACTGGCTTCATGGTCATTCCTGCTCCCCCAGGGAACTGTCTTTGTAGAATTGGTGGGGTGATTTAGTGAGGTTGCCGAGAAGGCATACAATTCCCGGGAGCCCTTGGGGTGAGACATGCCTTTCGAATGGGTAGAAAAAGAAAAACAGTTCTATTTGCATATCACTGGGGAGAAAATCCAGAAACTGGATTTGGTCCATTTGGGGGTTGTTTGCACAAGGAAATAGCAGGCAGTGATTTGAAGAAGAAGGAAGACATAGGGGTTTATAATGTGGAGGCCCAGAATTTCTGGATTTGGGAAGTATAGTTGTAATATAGAATCCATCCAGTCTTTGTCACAGGCATTCTGGGAGCCTTGTTCATGAGTGGGTGTGACTCTCGCCCACTAAAGAGCTGTTTTACCTTTTACATACACATTCCCACTAATCCCAGCTACTCAGTCATTACTGCTGGAGAATGAGGATAGCCAAATGTTCCCAGCTTCTTATTCATTTTGGATATGATCTGGTAGTGCATGTTCTAGCAAATTTACTTTGTCCTTTGGAAAACATTGTTGAATTTCAATAGCTCCTACAGGCTGTTGGCTTCTCATTGCTTTGGAGGAGTACCATATTCCCTCACAGAAAACCTCTGCATAATGGACAGCCCAATCCCATCCTGTGCTGGAACAGGCAGGCCAGCTGGCCTTCCTCCATGTTAGGGGTGGCTGCAGCACATCTTGGAATAAAGAGAATTATTTCCCCTGATTTGTGTCAGTGAAATAGCTGGTGCAAATCTGAGTGGCTTGGGTAAGGCTGACTGGACTGTGGCCGTGGGGGGGTGGATCTCGCCTAGGTCACCCAGATTGGTCCCACACTCCTCCCTGGGCTGGTCCACCAATTGGCATGCTCTTCCTCCCAATCCTCCTTTGTGCTGCCCTTCCCACCTCTACAAGACCCTTGGCTGGCCTAAGCTTACTGGCTGAAGCCTGAGAATTGGCATGGGAAAGCCAGTGCGCGTCTTTGCACCGGCCTTCCTGACTCGAGGCCCATGGTCCAAAGAATGCTTGGAATTGCGTGCAGGTCTAGCCACGTCTACTCAAGAGTAAGCTCAATGATCTCAAGTAAGCTCGAAAAGGTGCTTGAGGCACATTTACGACACTCCTGGCCAAAGAGTGCTTGGGATTGCTTGGCAGGTCTGGCTATGTCTACTCAGAAGTAAGCATGCTCTCGTTAAATGGGACTTACTCCTGGCACGTGTGTATAGGAGTACAGCTTTCGTTGGCCAATGAGCATAAAGTATATGTGGTCATTATGTTCCAAGAAGATGTCTTTGTTTCTTCAAATTATCTCAGGAACTCAGTTTTGATACTGACATGTCTGTGTATCTTAACATGTATATAACCCTATGGGGGCTTCTTGGATCTGTGCCACCTGTTCAGCTGGTGCAAATCTGGAAAGCCCATGTAGGGCTGCCCGGCCTGGGAGTGGGGAGTGGGATATGGCAAAGGAGACCTCTGCCAACCCCTCCTGGACCAATCCTCCCCTGTTCTACCCTTCCCCACCCAAAATGCCTCCCTTCATCTCTGCCACCCTCCCCAGGTCACCTGATGCAGTCTTACCTGTGCTGGCCAGCTCAGGGAGTGACTCAGGCTGCTCTGCTGGTGCTGCTTACACCTGAGTTGCCACAAATATGTTTTATGGCATGATCGTGACACCATTGGCTGGTGTAGTGACTGCTATGCCAGCCCATGCGGAGTTTAGGATTGCGCGGTCAGAGCACAATCCTAACCTGGAGTTACGTTAGCACAGTCAGGCCAGCAAAGTTTGGCCAGTACAAGGGCCACCGTAAAGCATGATTGGACCATTCTTGGAGTCCGAGAGGCCAGCACACAGACCTGCGCCATCCTTCCTGACTCCGAGAGTGGTCCAAATGTGCTTTACAGTGGCTTTTATGTTGGCCAAACTTTGCTGGTTTAGCCTGTGCCAACCTAACTGCAGGTTCGGATTGCCGTCTGACTGCGCAATCCTAAGCTCCGCATGGGTTGGCAGAGCGGTCACTACACCGGCCAAAGGTGCCATAAAGCATATTTGTGGCAACTCAGGTTAGGATTGTGCCCTGTGATTTTCCATCTTTTTCATCTCACAGCACGCTGACAAGGTGCTAAACTTGTCAAGGCATGCCTTCAGTTTTTGGACAATTGGCAAGGCACACTGCACTGCCAGTGAGTAGGCTTGCATCCCCCAGTGGCCCTACTAATAAATACCCTTCCTCAATGGCATACCTGCAGACCATTTGTGGCATACCAATGTGCCACGTCGTGGTGGTTGAAAATAATTGGTAATTGATATTGGGAAATTTGGAGTTGCATACATCCTACAGCTGACTAGAGGTGGATCTTTGGCATCCTTGCTCTGGTTACTGTTTGTACCCCTATCATTCATATGGACCAAAGAATGCATTTGTGCTTCCCAGGTCAGAAGAGTCTGTGTGCATTTGTGAAGCAGCGTTAAAAATGTTTAGGCCAGGGTACTAAAATGTCTACCAGCCACAGCTGGAGAGAAATGGGGCAGAAGAGGGTCAGCAGGTGCAGGTGGCTCTGCATATAAGAGTATGGGCAGAACTTCCAGATAAGTCCCACTTCCTCTCCATATTGGTGAGGGCCATGCATGACAAGGAGACAGTGGCAGCAGAAAGGTCGTTTGTATGATGTGGCTTGGGGTGCAATCCTAACCTGCGCCGGTATGGCCGGGCTACAGTGGCCTGTGCTGCATCCTATGCTGGTTTGGAGGCTGATGAAGGTCAATTTGGGGTAAGAGGATATTTCCCCCTTACCCTGTATAGGTAGCCAGCTACCTGGTTACTTAGATCTGCACCAGGTATTTAGCTGCACAAGCTGTTTAAGGCTGCTGGACCTAGACCTAGCTTTGAATTCAGCCTGGACAGCTGACCTCACCCCCTTGGGGCCTGATCCTCCTGCCCTCCTTCCATTCTGCCCTCCCCCCGCCCAGAAACGATCCCTCTTCACCCCTGGAACTCCACCCTCTCCCATCCCCGGTGCCACCCAGCGCAAACCTACCTGCCTTGTCTGGTATAGAGACTGGATCTGACCTGGGCGAACTGGCAGGGGCCTTTGCACAGACCAATCTCTCGAGTCGGTGCAGGGTCAACTACAGGTTTGGATTGAGCTGTTCGTATCATCTAATGGGATCACTTGGGTTGAAAAGCCATCATTGTGTTCCGGTAGCCCAGGGGGTGTCAAACTAATTTCATATGGTGGCCAAATAGCATTCATGGTGATTGCTGAGGGCCAGGAGTGACAACATTAAGCAGGAAGTGATTTTGTTAAGCAGATGCTAGCCAGGAAGAAGCAGCTTGTTCTCAAATAGGAGCTCATCAGCTGCAAATGGCAATAGAGTAAACATGCTAGTCTTGACCACCTTTTCAAGATATGGGAGCGCGTGGCCACCTTTTGACCTGTGCAGCTTCTGTCAAGTGCCCTGCAAAGGTGCCCTGCAAAGCAATGCCTTGGTAGAAGTGGCGCTGCTGAAAGGGTGGTGCTTGGACAGCCCAATTATCATGGATACAGAGATTCTGGGAGCCACATCCGGCCTGCGGGCCTTATGTTTGACACTCCTGCTCTAGTCCAACCATCCCTGTGCTTCTCTGCCCTCAAGCAGTAGCAGGCCAAACATCTTATCATTAAAGAATACAATACATTCCATTTAGAGAACAGCTGCATGGGCAGACACAACTACTTGACCACAATAAGCTGGACGTTGCCTCCAGTGCCTTTTGGAGGCAGCTGGCACTGCGAAAGGGGCATCCAGACATACTTCACCTGAGTCTGCTAGAGAAGTCTTCCTTTCATCGTCTTTCTTTCAGCTCTCTTAAGGATCAAGCTCAAAGGAAACATGTTCTGCCTCTTCGCAGCACTGATGGGTGGATTTCCGGTTCTGTCACACAGCCCTTCCCTCACTTGGGCACTTTTCAAACATTTAGCAGGTTTGGGGTTGGGCAGGTTAGCTTAGGGCAGGGGTCAGGGAACTTTTTTACCTTTTACCCCAAAATATATTTAAATACGCCAACGTTACACCCCCCCCCCCGCCAGAACAAAATTAAAAAAATTACATATTGGAACCCATTGCTTTTTATTTGATTAATTAATGAGCTTAATTAATGCTATGTAAATATGAAGTTGTAAAGGGTGGAGCAAAACAAAACAAAACGGAGCCAGCCAGCCAGTGATGGAACCGGAACGGGGGTAATGGACGGTCGCGCTGCCAAGACACAGCCGGGCATGCATATAGATTCATATGCATGCC